>QNQO01000855.1:0-498941 GCA_003290165.1 Berberis thunbergii | reverse complement strand
CCAATAACCAACCTTTTCATTCTTCTATCCTATACGCAAAGTCAGCAGTTTGCACCTGTACTATTTTCCTTCAACAGTAGCTGGAGGTTCATACCTAAGTTTCGTAGAGCCCGTATGCTTGCTTTGCTTAAGCTTTGATGCACAACTCATCCTCGATGGTGCAACGACAGGGTTTGTTGCCATTGTTTCTTGAATGTTGCTAGGGCCAGAGGATGTAACACTGGTTGGCATTGTACATTCATCTGCTTTATGCAGAACTTCTTCATTCCTTTGTGCTGCAACCTATTCTTGACTGGCTGACACCCCTGCAGTTAGCATTACCCAGTTTTTGGGGTTTATCATCATTTTCAGTCCTTCTGCACCTAGTTTATCTCCATTTTTGACAGCCACTTGATATTCATTTGTGAGTAACTGTAGCAATCCATCGCCATGAATGTTGTACTTCTCCTCAAATACCATGAACACCTCCTGTGCAAACACGTTCGCACTAACTGCGTCTCCACCATTTGTTCATGTCATTCCATAGACCGGAGATGGGGTAGTAGATCTAGAAGACAGAGCTGACCTCCCTCTTCCTTCCTCCCTTGAATCGAAGAGGAGAAATCAGATCTAGAAGATCATATCTGTTTTCCTCTCCCTCGACGAGTCTAGCTGCGACGAGCCCCTCACTGCTCCCTACGACAAGCACCTCCTCAGATCTGCGATGAGCCCCTCCCTGCTCCCTGCAACGAACACCTCCTCATCCTCCTCACACCACCAAAAGAAACCTCTCGCTACGGAATATGTCACAGGTTCAATTACAAAACATTTATTGGATTGGTGGTTGTGTTCTTGCACTAGGTTGGAATATGTCACAGGTTCAATTCGCTTTGACTTCAAAAGTATCGATTTAAAAATGAGAGACTATTGGAGAAATTCCGGCAACTGGAGTCTGAAATCTCATACTCGGGTTGGGCCTGGACTACTATGCTTAGGTCAACTTTACCAAATCTCACTTATATGCCATTGGTGAGGTTCCTGAGATTGATGATTAGGCGTCTTTACTTGGTTGCAACAAGGGAGCTTTGCCTTGCATGTATCCAGTGTTGTTAAGGCGGACGCCTAGGCGCGCCTCGAGGCGTTTTGGCAAAAAAACGCCTCAAAATGATGCAAGGCGGAGCGGTGAAGTGAGGCGTCCGCCTCGGGCCGCCTCAGCCCATTTACAGCTTAAAAACGAAAAGTTTATTGCAGCCCACTTGTCTTTTAAGGTTAAGAGGGGGGTATTTAAAGTTTTAGACAAGAAAACGACTCCTTGGGGGCTATTGTTGTTGTTGTGCGTGTTCTTCTCCTTCTAATCAGGTTCCTCTTCTTCAAATTAGGTGTTGCCTCTTTCATATTAGGATGTTTTCTCTCTTCTTCTTCCTCTTTGCTCTTCTTCTTCCCTCTCCTTTCTGTGTTTTTTTATATGATCTGTTCTGCAGTTTTTTTAATGATCCGTCCTACTCTTTTTTATATCATCGGTTCTACTCCTTTTTTAATGATCTGTTATGTGTTTTTTTATATGATTTGTTCTGCTTCATTTTTTTTCACAATAAACAATAATAAGTAATATTTCAGTGTATGGATCGTAATATTTTAGTATATTTGGCGCAAACTTTCAAAGTTAAACCAATGAGACCTGCTGGGCGATGCCTCACCAAATTGCAATTTTCCAAATAGTATTTCAAATTCAACCATTAATTTTTCAAACACTATTTCAAATTTCCAAAGTTAAACCAATGAGAAGTTGATGAACTAGTTTACATTATGCTTTGATGTTTTTCTTGTTTGTTTCTTTTTTAGTGATTTAATGGATAGGCAAGTTAAGTACACTTATGTAGTGCATCTTTTTGATATGCTATGCAGCTTTATTATGTTTCCATTTCAATTCTAAATAATTGTATGACTTTTTGTACATATTGGCATATGCAAGTTATCAAAATGATGATGAATATTACTTATCTAAATGTGTTTCAATTTATTATAATAAAATATCTTAAAAAATGTTAAAAGACCGCCTCAGTGAAGTGAGGCGTCCGCCTCGCCTCTGAGGCGTTTTCAAGCTCATCCGCCTCTCCGCCGCCTTAACTACACTGCATGTGTCTGGGTTTTCCTCTTGGGTCCAAGTATAAAAACACAAGGGTGTGGGAAGATACAATTGATTGAAAGAAGGTTGGCTACTTGGAAGAAGAAATACATCTCCAAGGCAGGGAAAGTCACTCAAATTAAAAGCACCATAGCTAGCATCCATGTTCATATGACGCCCTTGTGCACAATCTCCTCTTTGTTGCTGATAGAATTGAAAGGTGTATGAGGAATTTTTTGTGGGGTACGTCTCCAAGCTTAAAGAAATATCATCTACTAAACTGGAAGGTGTGTCATCCTGAGGATTTTGGTGGATTAGGTATAAACTATATAGAGAATCGAGGAATCTGGTTATGGGACAGAATCTTACTAGCCACTATTTGGAAGGAGAGAAATAGGAGAATTTTCAAAGGAAAAGACAGGGATGTCACCCAGCTTACTCACTCCATTAAATTTCTGGTGTGGCAGTGGGGAATCATCACTGATCAGCCTTTTCATGTGTATTTTTAGCTGGGATAGCATTTTCTACTTTAGTGTTTCTTTGTAATCATGTTGCTGTTCTTGCTAGCTGGCCTCCTCAGTCACTAGCTTTGTAATGTGACACTTCTTCTTCCTTAATGAGACCTCCCTTTGCTAGCACTTTTACTCAAATGGCGTTGGAGATTTGGTAAAGAAAGGAAACCTCTTTGGAGGCAGGTGATTGCTTCTAAATAGGGAGCCTCCCTCATTGACTGGTTTATCAATGATCTCCCTTGTCCCTATGGAAAGGTGTTATCAAGCTCAAAGTCAATGCGGTATCTCTTTTTTGAAGCTCATAAAGGGGATAGAATTTAGTTCTGGGAACAACACTGGTTGGGAGAAAGTCCCTTGAAACTGACCTACCCTACCATATACAATGTTACTAACAATAAGAAGGGATCAATTTATGAGTTCTGGAACAACAGTAATCAGGGGTGGGACTTCCAATTAAGAAGAAGCCTTAATGACTGCAAAATAGATCAGATAATGAGCCTGCTCTCTGCCACTGACTAAGTTGTACTTGATAAAGGAAGAGGCTTACATTGTTGTTGAAGTTATGCTCAACTTTCACCAAGGCTACTCTCCCCTCCCCTCGCTCCCCCCCACCCCACCCACCCACCCCCTCCACAAATATCAGAATCAGAAAGTTGCATACTTGGACTTGGTTGTGGACAAAGGATATTCCCCCTACAAGCAGAACCGTAACGTTGACAATATCAATAGAAGAGGCCTCCTCATTCCTAATCACTGCTGTGTATTGTGTGGAGGGGCAGAGGAGACTCTACTTGTCCTCTGGTTACTGAGTTATGGAGGGGAAGCTTTGCATGATTTCCAAATCAATGCTACTATTCCTAACAACTCGATTGAGTGGGTGAAAGTTTCTTAGCTGCTGGAAGGGCATTATCAACCTGTCTGTGGTTGGCAATTGGGCCTAGGAAAAACTTATTCATGCTTCAGTTTGGGTGATTTGGAGGGAAAGAAACAACATAATATTTGGAAGTGTTCTGTAGATACTCTACAGGCTGATCCAAAGTTTATATTGTGGATGCAGGCTTGTGACGTGGATAGGCTTAGAGAAATTAGCTTCTCAGGTGTTCAGTTGGGTTTCTCTTGTACTTAACAGCTAAACAGAACTACATGTAGACTTTTGGTGGTAGTGTTCAGGGTTTTTTACTCTCTGATCACTGCCCTGTCTTTTTACAGTTATAGTTACAATACAATACAATACTCCTTTTACTGTTATACTCCTTCTACTCGTATAATACAATACTCTTTATTTTGCTGATAAACAACTACCTTTGAAGAAACGGTTAGATTTTACTAGGCTTCTGCATTGTATTTCAGGTTTGCAGATACTGCCAGCAACAGCCTGATAAATCGATTTGTTCTATTTGTGAAACTTCCGAGAATCTCTGGATTTGTGTAATTTGTGGTTTTGTTGGGTGTGGGAGGTATGTTCTCAAGGCTTGGAATTATTTTGTTTAGGATTTGTATTACTCGTCAAAAGATTTACTATAGAATTGGAAATAGCATTCTTCTATTGTTCCGACCAATAATTCTTGGTATGGAAATTTAGGTATAAAGCTGGTCATGCCATCAGACACTGGAAAGAAACTACACACTGCTATTCCCTTGAATTGGAAACTCAGCGCGTATGGGATTATGCCTCGGACAACTATGTCCACCGGTTAATCCAGTCCAAAACAGATGGGAAGTTAGTTGAGTTAAATCTGCATTGTGTGCATGCCGATGACAACTGTGGTTCATGTGAATGCAGTGCAGATTCTAGCATCAGTGAGGCTCTTCTCAATAGTAAAGTTGAAGCTGTAATTATTTTTTTCTTCATTGGTTTTCTGTTTCCATTCTCCCTTTTTGGCACTGTGTCATTTTGTTTCTTCAACACTTTTCAATGTAATTTTTTATTGCATCGCAGATTATTAACGAGTATGAAGACCTTCTTAAATCTCAACTTGAAAACCAAAAAGTGGTAAGCATGTAACTGAAGTTTTGAATAGGTGTAATATTTCAATCTACTTTAGTTTCAGCATGGAATTGACCTAGTAAATGTGATGCTAGAACTTGCAATTACTATTCATTATGGATGTGTCAATCTGAGAAATTCTGGTGCATGTTTTATTTAGTCTAACAATTCATTTGTCTGATTGCTAACAAATGAATATCTCCCTCTGTTCTGATCATAGTATTTTGAGGATCTACTACAAGAGGTCAAGGAGGAAATTGAAAAAGAAATCTCTGAAGCTGTTGAGAAGACACTGAATCATAAGCTGCAAAAGATGCAAGCCAAGTTGGAGAAATGTATGGAAGAGAAACAATTTCTAGATAGTGTAAGTACTTTGTTATACTTCTTACTAGAAATTGTGTAGAAAATTAAATATTTATGCATGCTGTTGTTTCTATGAGCTATCAGTGCCACAGTAACTTGCAGTTTTTGTACAGCATTAACTGACTGCCTCCTTTCTGCCAAAATTGTCTTCTCTGTAGATCAACGAGAATCTTATGAAGAACCAGGAGATACTTAAGGCAACCATTTCAGAACTTGAAGGAAGGTATAGTTTTTCACCCTGTTCTTCACTCATAATTTCGGAAATGAAACATATCATGTGGTTTTCTAGGATTTAAGAGGTTCCAAGTGCCATGTTTGTAATCTTAAAAACATTTAGTCATATTCGATATTATTATTTTTTAATAATTATTCTTGTCCCCAACATCTTCTCATTGATTCCATCTAGCTTTATCAAACTCGATCAAATGTAGTCACTTGGAAAGAAACCTCATTTTGAAATATTGTATTGATCATTGGTTTTACTTGAAAGATTTTAAAAAATGCATTTCAATGATACCAAGTTTATTTAAATCGGACAACTAAATAAAAAGATGTTGAGAATCTAAAATAAACAAAGTTTTTTCTCTCTACCACGTGTACATAGTATGCTATTCCACATAGATTTTACTTTTATTTGTTCCCATTCATTCACCCTTTTATGTACACGTTATTTATAACCTATGTCATTATGTGAGTATAAATCTTGACCCCCTTTAACAACTTTTCAAACTTTCAATCCTAGCCCTTGGCCATCTTTATCTCCAATACAAACAAAACCTACATTATATATATATATATATATATATATTATTTATTTTGTGGAAATACCTCCTAGTTCTGGTTAGGCTTTGCGAACAAATATCTAGAATCTATAAATCTAGGTTTAGGAGTAATTCCCAAGGCTGAAAATTCTGTTGCTTATTGAGCATAGGTCACTTCTACATCTTTTAATCAATAAAGGATGAGAGTATCTTCAGTTCTAGTTTGATTTTTCCACCCGTATATCATTCACTTTTTTAGTAAATCTAAACCATAACCAACAATAGTAGATTAGTGTAAGAGAAGAAGAAAAGAAGATCAATGGTATGGGGAAGAAGGATAAAAGAGAACTTGAATGTATAGTGTCCTATCATATCGATTATCTTTACTGCCTGTTACAAGGTTATCTTAAAGCAGAGTTGGGAAATTTGATACAGTAAAACTTTCAAAATCGAAGGAGATGAATTTGCTTACCTGCGGATTTGTGTCCCATTGACGAGATCCAACAGAACAACTATATAACCACCAATCCTTGAAATGTGGCCCTGCATCCGACTTAAAATTTTTACTTTACTGAAAATAAAATAATAAAGTAACAAGTTAAAAAAATAAAATTGGTAAGCTTGAGAAGGATACGTAACACTTATGATACCTTCTTCCCCAAAGAAGCTGTACTCACTCTTAGTCTTATATCATTGTATCAAGGAGCAACAAAACCACATCTGAATAATACAAGATGTCTCTTTCACTCAATATTTTTTTCTGCAAGGGGGGGGGGGGGGGACTATCATTGCATGCTGTAGAAGGAGAGAAACTCGAGAATTTTTGAAGAAAAGAAAAAGAGATCTAGACAGTTACGTAGAAACGTTAAAACTTAGTTGGGTTTTGAGGGTTTCTTGGGGGAATACTTAAAACAATTATTGTTAACCAAGGAAAATAATTCATGGAGTCCTTAAAGAGATATGGACTATATATATGTAGAAGCATCATTAAACTAATCAGGTATGAAAGTTTTGATATATTCCCCTTGTCTAACTTGCCAAGAAAAACTAGGGCTGAAAATCGAACCATCGGTTCGATTTTTCACCTAAATCGTGAACCGAACCGACCTAGGTTGGTTTTAAAATTTTCAAACCGAAACTGAATCGACCATTAACAAAACCGATCCGAAACCGAACCGATTCTAATTTATGCAAACCGTAACCGAACCGACTAAAATCGAACCAAAACCGAAATAAAACCGAGCCGACCGACTATTTTAAACATATTATATTATTTATATATAAAATATATATTATTTATTATATATTTTCGGTCGGTTCGGTTAAAATCACATAGAAACTGAAAACCAAACCAACCACTTCGGTTTTGAATTTTTTAAAACCGAAACCGATCTGAACCGAATTTAAACCGATCCAATCGGTTCGGTTTTGATCGGTTTAGTCGGTTTGATCGGTTTTTTGTTCAGCCCTAAGAAAAACAATAAAATAAAACAAAAAAGTGAAAAAAGAGAGCAGCAAAGGCTTCTATTTTGCTCTTGTGCACTGACCATTTGTTGAACTTATCTTGCCTTCGAAAGCAAATCCATTGTGCCATATTAACGCAGTAACTAGAAATTTGCATTCGTTATAAAAGCCAATCAATTCCAAAAGCAACCATCCTCCTCCAAAATGGACTTGGAAGAAAAAATTGCAATGAGAGATGTTAATTGGAAGGCTTTTTTTTTTAATCTTGTTTTTTTAATCTTGTTTTTGTTTGATAAATTATCGTATGGATGCCACAAATGGAAGGAGTCTGCTATTTCCCTCTTCGGTTGGTTGCTAGGAGGGGCTTGGAATGGGCTTCATACTAGGGTTTTACTTGCTAGGAGGGGCATGCAAGTCTAGATATTGGGATTATGCATGGTATTTGCAATGATGGAAGGCAAGGAAAGTGAAAGTTTTCAGGGATAAGGTTGTTATTCTTCAAAGGCTTGTGTTTTAAAATGGGAATCAGGAGCCTACTTTGAAGGGAGTATGATCTGAAAATGTTCTTGCCAGTTGGGTTAAGGATTAAGTTTATGGATAATCTCCAGGGATCTTTTATATATATTTGTAAGATTGTTGCTTGCTTGCAGTCAAAAGGTTTTATTTATGAATTGTATAGACTGAAAACTTTGATTAATGAGGTGACCTTTTTTATGGATCAATAAAAACATTCTCATTGATAAAGAAAGAGAAGCAGAGGACTACATGTGCGAGAAGCTCAAAGGCAGAAACAAAGGAAAAGGGATACCAAGCTAAAACAGAGAACATTAAATCTCTAATCTATGATTAACCCAGTCTAAAATAGTAGGGAGAAAGGTTAATCAGGAACTTTCTTCCAAGCCACCGCCCACTGAATCGGCATAACCAGGGGCGGTGGTGGTACATGGACTCACTTCGAAGCAGCTTAATGCGGTGTGACTTTTGTACTGTTTTTTCACAATAATAACACAAACTCTCATAGTACAATTAAGTGTGAAGTATGTTTTCTGCAATGATTAAACCACTCTCGCCTGGGCTGTAACTTAGAAGCCACATGTAAGCTGAGTACTTGTGGTATGTCTCACATAGAACATTATTTTCATGTCTTAGGGTATGTCTCACAAAAGGGGTACCCTCAGCACTTTGCATGTGCTGACTTGGAGAATTAATGGACTGGCTGTTGACACTAGTCACATGTGGATGCAAGTAGTTTTTAGACTTTCGGTCTACCTACGAATCTTTGCAGCATCTCCATATCCTGAATTTGATTTCCATGTGTAGTATTCATGGTTTTGATGATCACTATATGTTATGTGGCACCCAACCCAAAACCGAAATATGATTTGACTTGTTATATCCAGCAACTATTTCTCAGAAAGAATTAAAAATCTCCTAGGATGTCACCAGAACTCAGAAATACTTATCCTTGTTCTGAATTGGAATGTCTGGAACTTGTTTGATATCTGCGGACTTAATCAGTAGTTGTATTTCTTATTTACATGAGTTGTGCAATATTCATTTCAACTAACTGCATTATTTCAGGGAGAAACATGCATTGAGAGTGAAGGGCGAGAAATTGCAGGACCTAGAGGAGAAGGTATTAAACCAATGATTGATAATTGTCTTACTTTGATAGTTAATGCAATTGGCTTTAGTGTTTTTGCTCGTCTTTCTCACGGTTTCTTGTTCATGATTTTTCTATCACAGCTAAAAAATTTGATGGTACACATTGAAGCAGAGACAAGCTCACAACCTTCTGCATCTTCAAGTGTGACTGAGGGTGGTAGCAGTGTCTCATTGGCGACGGAGCAACCTCCTGCATCCTCAAAAAGCAATGGTAAACGTGCCTCAAAGACGAATAGCAAAAGAAGAAGCTGATCATGCATGTCGTCAAACATCCATTGGCTGCTAGAATTTCTCGTCGAGCTCACCTCATTGAGGGGTTGCCCTGTGGGTATTATTATTGTTTCATTGGTGCCCATGCGAGTCCTTTGGTCTGATGAATTGGTGTGTTTATGGTGCTCTGTAAATTGAACTGGCAGAATAGCTCTGAGAATAGGGATCAGGCATATTTCAGTTGTATATAAGATTTAAAAAGAAGAAAATAGTGTCCACCTTTGACTGGGACTTCTGTTTGCAAGGATACAACTCTGAAGCTTTGTAAACTAAATCAAGTAGATTACTGCAACCAGCTCAAATGGCTTTCCTTGATATGTTATACTCAGTTTAAAAAAAGTTGAATTCATTCATAATCTTAGGATAGTGTTCTGGCATAGCATAACCATCTAAGCAAGGTGGATATGATGAGGATTGTTTTTACTGCTCCATGGACCTAGTCATGGCTGTTAAAAGACAGTTTATTCAATCTTTCCGTTGAGTTTAGACATTTCAATCTGGCAAATCGATACTGTTGGTTTCATTAAGGACTTGAGCAAGTCAGAAACAGTCTTCAAGTAGGTGCCTTGGGTAGGAATGATTAATATTGAAGATGTTCAGATTGTTTGACTAGATTTCAAGCTTACCCTGAGTTTCAACCCCTGCAATCAAACTCAAAACACATTGTAGCAAATGGCTTGAATCACCGCTCCACAACCAACAATCATAAACATACCAACTTTATCATGCCTACCGGCGGACCATTCAGATATGTAAATCGGCAATCCAACTCAAGTTAGCAGCTAACTGTGAATGCTCTAAAGTTTAGAACACATGAGAGAAACTTGTACAGGTAAAAAACTGTAATGCCACGACAATTTTTATGCATGGCTAGAATATCTGTGACCCATAGCCTGAAGAAACCAAAGTAAAGGTTACCCACATGACATTTAATCGACAGAGATGTTATAACAGAGACATTATAAAATTTTCCTTTCCGCGTCAGATTGGATTATACAAGGTTACAGCTACAAAGAGGACCAGCAAGCACACAGATTGGACCTGAAAATATGTACTTTCTTCGTTGGCACGTGCTGTGGTGGGTGTTCTCGCGCACAGTTCATTTGTTTATGTTTCACAAACTGTAATAAGTGAAGGAGGGATTATGGAAAGTGTAAACCTTCAGCGGCCACTGTTTTTCTGTCCAACAGCTCCAGGATGATGTCTATGAGGCCCAATTAGGAAGGTTAGATGTTGCTTCATTCACCATTTTCACCAGTGTCACCTGCAAGATTAAAAAATGCTTTAAAAACTCAAACTAAGGAATAACATCCACTTGATGTACTAATCTATATGGGCAATGTTATAACCATATCTTCTAGACCACCAGAGAATGGAACCAAACTATATGCGTGAACATTAAGTCCTCTATAGAGGCCCTGTTCATTTACCACATTTGATTGTACAAAAGAACTCAATACATGACCCCCTGAAAGCACTAATCATAAACATAGTCTGGAGGTGAACTATTGATTGGGTCTATCATATGCATGCTCAGCTCCATTTTGAACCAAACTCGTAGCAAATCGTTGAGCTCTGTAATTTCTGAAGTGGGTGGACTTCTACTAGTTTTTCCCTTTAATAAAAAAAGGGTAGGGAATCTGATAACTAAGAAAGTGTCTAAACCTATGTAACAACGACACTCTATTTCTACCCAAAAAATACGTGTCGACACTCATGGATATTCACATTGGACACTCCATGCTCATCAACTTTTTTGTATGTCTTGGAAAAACTTCAATTCGTTACTAATGTTACAAGCATATAATGGCAAGTTAGTAATACATGAGTAGTAATATTGACCTATGAGTCTATGACTATAATAACACTAAAATGTACCAGATGTCCCAAATGTATCCTGTATTGCGTCTTGTTGGCTGATGTAGCTCATATCCGTGTCGTTGTTACATAGGTCTAAACCAAGTCCACCTCAAGTGTCCAACATTTCTATTCTACCATAACTCAATAAAATAAATTACTAATATGTACCTCACATGCTTGAAGCAATAGTAAATACAGAATTTATGCACAAATATTTATAGGTACACCATGTAGGTGTCTATTTGTGTCACAAAAGAGAGACACTTGAAGTGGAGTTCCCTACTTATATTCATTAAAAGAAAAACTCCCTTTATGAACGTTTTGATGTCTGTAGCACGCAAAGGAAGGATTAAATGGTGTTGGAGCCTTACCACACTCTCTGGGACACCAGGTGGGGGCATCGGAAGGTTTCTTGGAGGTGGATGGTCATAGTATGATCTTTTGTCAAACCTCCACTCTCCAATCTTCCCATATGTTAGTTCACCCTGAAATCACAACATGCATGTTGTCATCATCAATAATAGACAACGATTAATACATCAAAAGGGTTCTGCACTTTTGAAGGAGAAGAGGGATTCAGATGTTATAACATTATAGTACGGAGTTCAGCAAGCCACACATACCTTCATGTCAAAATCACAACCATAAGTGTAGTGAATAATGAATTTCTTGCCGATTTCTGTATCCCATGGAGGCTTCACAAGCAACACCACCATGACGATTAGTTTAGAGATAGAAGAAAAAAGAAAACTAGCAATAGGGTACATTGGTGAAGCAATTGACTAATTTACTTTGAGGGGTAAAAGTGCAATTAGACTAATGTAAATCAAACCAAAACAAATATCATAATTGGTACACATATTCTAGCATCTTATATCATCAACCATTCCTCGCGGTTAAAATACCAAACTCCATTCATTTATTTCTAATGTTTCTTCTTAGGCATGCACCATTTTTTAATTTTCATACCAATTGCTGGAAATGGTCCAAGGTATCACTGACAGGTAGTTGAGATGCTAGCAATAGCATAGCTTGTAAACCTATTGTAGGTCAAAGTTCGTTTTCTATTCATTTCCTTCCAAGGAAACAACAAAATGGAAAGGCAGAGTAAAAACCTGAAGCATGAAATCTTTGTACAAGATGTTACCGACACCATGCAGAGCAGATGCTACAGCATAAGCATACCTACATATTGAAAAAATGAAAACTAGTAAAACGATCATATGAAGGTTTTGACGTGAAATAGAACCTATATGGGTGTAAATCAGTGACTTACATCTCAAGCACCCATCCAAATGCTTTATCTGCTTCAGGATCCTTCTTCATTGCCAAGGACACATTCATCCACGTCGGCGCAATCTTCTTAAGAGATGCCTAAAACAATTCGACAAAAACATTAATACACAATAAAAGTTTTGTAGCAAACATCTCTCACAAATGAATCAGATGGAGACTAAATACCTTTCCAACTATGACAGGAGAATTTCCAATTGGGTCAATGTCAGTGATAAGCCCCTTTTCTTCAGGAAAGAACTTACGAAGAGTGGACTCGTATTTTTTGGGTTCAATATAGAAGAAAGGGAATGCAGCTCCAAGCCCGTCTTTTGATAAATTGGGTATTGGCTTGACAATAATGTGGTCAGGTTCCGACATCAGTATATAACTGCAAACAAGCATAACAACAAGAGTTTAATGAGTCACAATGCAATAAGAAACAAATCCAGGAAAAGTAGTTTATCCAACAAAAGAATCACATATTCCTTACTCTTCCTTGATGTCTGCTTGCTGAAGCCACTGTACGAATGCCCATGGTCTGTTCAGGACTATGTACCCCTGAGATTAAAAAGTAAGATGTGTGCACAATTAGAGGAAAATCCTATAAGTCTTAACCAGCACAAATAGGGAAACACGCTCAGCTCTTATTTTTCACCAAAACCATATATATACATGGGACTGTGAACATTATTTACAATAGGTTTCTCTCAATGGCATTTCATCAATAAATTCCAACTTATGAACTACATTATGCCATTACTCCTGCAGTCCTTCTGTCTTTCACTTTTGTACTGAGTCTGAAACTGAATTCTTCTAAATACAGTGCCATAGTAAAACAGTGAAACATAGCCATTAAGGAACGAGCTTAAAATATGAACTTTGAAATGTCGTTTTGCATCATAGTCCTGATCCAAACAGAACTCCGTGTTTAAAGTAGTATTTATTCACTAAGAATAACCAATTCAATGCATTTCTTATCTATTCATAGGTCCTACATTGGATATGAACTAGATTGTTAAATCACCCTCCTATGGGTGAATGGATTGCGCCCGCAATCAAATAACAAGCAGCACAATGGGTTAATAAAACAGAGGTGAAATAAGTGGAATCATCACATACCCATCATGAACTAGAACCTAAAATTGACTTAAAACTAATTAAATTTCCGAATTCTTCTTCAAATAGATGATAAACTCTCCTCCCAAAATGGAAATACAAAAATATAAAAGAAGCAACAAGTAGAATAAAAACCCCAAGTCAAACTCCTCAAAGAAAATCAACAATAACAAAGACCCCATATACCAAATCCTCAAACTTCCTAAATTTCATCTACAACAAAACCCATTTTACTACCAAAACCCCAATCAAACACAAAACTCAGACCCCAAATTTGAAGAATTTCCAATCTATACCACATTCTGATTACCAAAAAAACCCATAAAACATAAAACCCAGAATCCAAATTTGCAGAATTCACCATCTACAACCCCCATAAAATACAAACCCCAGAATCCAAATTTGCATAATTTACCATCTATAACACAAAAGCACACAAAGGGACAATTTTTCTCCAAACAACTTACAACAATACCTGATCCATCCCAGAGGGGAGGGGCTGGGCAACAAAGGTGGGTATCTCATCCATGTACTGATCAGGCTTCCCATTGTGCAAAATTCTTGTAAACCCACCCATCTCAGAATTGGGTCCATGTTGGAACTTCTTGAACCAGTAGTACATGATCCTCACCTGCCAAGTGTTGTAGACTGAATCAGAGGCAGTCACTGCAGTGTGGAAAAGCCTCTTCTTTGGGGCAGCAACATCTGCAGGTATCCTGATGATTGGGTCGACGACTTGAAAAACATGTTTTGATGATGGGTTTGTGTTTCCAGGGCCTGGGAAGTCTTGCTTCAGTGGTGCATTTGCTGAGATTATGATATTGTAGGTGATTAGAGCCACTGAGAAGGTTATTAGGAGTGTGTAGAAGAAACTCTCACACCCCATTTTGTGAGATCTCTCTCTCTCTCTTTTAGTTTCAATCTATCTCTCTGTGTGTGAGCAACAACAATGGCGACTAAGAGGGTCTTTGTTTTGTTTTAACTGAGCTTGAAATTTTTTTATGATACTCTTATAATATCTTTCGTTGCAAAAATATCTATATGATCAAGTGACATTTAAAAAAAACTATCAAATCAAATTTTTTACTAATATTTTTTGTTTACAGTACGATTTCGTAAATTAATCATATTGTCTTGTTCACGTGATCTAAATATTTGAAACAGTTGTAGTTGTTCATTATTAGTTTGCTTAAGTTTCTCGTGCATCAATTATTCATTGACCCAATAATTAAATAAATCATCACTCAATTTAATTCGCAAAAAAAGTTGTGTATCGCCATGCATGCTGTCACGGACTAGCAATCCGTGCGGCACTAGCTATCTAATTCACTAGTAAGCCTATGAGTAGTTACTTTGACGGGCACAAATATTAACTTGAGAATGCACAATATCAATCTGTAGACAATATAACAATGCACAATAGTCAGCAAAAACTCTCATTAACATTCAATAGATTACAATGGATAGGAACATTCGGAAGGACGTTGCTCAAGACTAGTTCGATGCTATCGATCGATGGAAATACAAGTTTGAAGTTGAAAAATAATGCAAAGAAAACAATAAAAATGCTGGCGGTACAGTCTGGCCCGACTATGCAATGGAGGCAACACGTCCTCACAGTCAAGAGCTCAAACTTTCCCCCTATAATATAGATGCTAAGCATTTGGACACTTTTCAAAAGGGAACATTGAGTTTTGAGACCATTAGGAAAGTCTTGAAAGACCTCTGACCTTGATTTTCCTGACCAACGGTACTAGTCCTAACACTCTCCCACACTCAATTCGCTGACGCCCTCACAGCGAACTTTTCCAAGTACTCTTCCAGCTTTGAGAGGTATGGCAGCAGATGCTCGACTGGCTCCCAACTGATCTCTGAAGGAGGTTCATCCTGCCACTTCACCAAATACTCTCTATCCGGGCCTATGTTGTTGATGAAGCGGTCAGCTAAGATTTCTTCCACTTCTCGATCTGGCTTAGTAGGATGCTTAGGCAATGCTCGGGTAGATACATTTCTTGTGGGATCAGCGTCATCTGCATGGTAGGACTTCAAGTTACTTGCATGGAAGACAGGATGGGTGAAACGGAGCCAATGTGGTAACTTGACGCGATAGGAGATTTTGCCTACTTTCTCAATAATCTGTACCGGTCCCTCATACTTGCGAAACAGATTGTTGTGTGCTCTAGTTGTCCGTTTATACTTGTTGAACATATCTAGCTTCACCAATACCAGGTCCTCGACTTCAAAAGGATCGATCCGTCGTTTCTTGTCGGCCCATTTCTTCATGTGACGGGAGGCTTTCTCAAGATAGGCTCGAGCAACTTCAATGTTTTTCTGCCAGACTTTGACAAATTCAAGAGCTCTTGGGCTGGGTCCTTGGTATTCGGTTAGCACTGTATGTGGTGTCAATGGTTGCTGACCAGTGACTAACTGAAAGGGGCTGGAATGAGTAGCTGAGCTCTTTTGTAAGTTGAAACAGAATTGTGCAACATCAAGTAGTCCCACCCAATTTTTCTGGTTTGCACTTACAAAATGACGAAGGTATTCTTCAAGCATAGAGTTAAAGCGCCCAGTCTGTCCGTCAGATTGGGGATGTTGGTTTGTCGACATATTAAGTTTGGATCCCAAGAGCTTGAACAACTCCTTCCAGAACTTTCCTGTGAATCGAGCATCATAGTCGCTAACAATGTTTTCGGGCAGTCCCCAAAACTTCACTACATGCTTGAGGAACAATTGCATCGTATCTTCGGCTGTGCATGTTAGTTCAGTCGGGACAAAGGTCACATACTTTGAGAATCGGTCAACAACTACAAGGATACTCCTGAAATCCTCCACTTTCGGTAATCCAGTAATGAAGTCCATGGAAACATTTTCCCAAGGATGAGTTGGAACAGGCAGGGGCTCTAGTAAACCTACTGGTCAATCTCTTTTAACCTTATCTTGCTAGCAAATAAGACATGTTCGAACACATGCCATTACATCCTCCTGTATCTGCGGCCAATAGTACCCCCTTTCTAGCAATGCAAGTGTTCGTCTCCAACCTGGATGTCCCGCCCAATGGGTGTCATGGCATTCTCTCAAAAGTTCTTTCCTCAAACCAGAAGTTCTTGAAACATAGAGGCGATTACCAGTTGTGAGTATTGTTCCATCTCTTATCCAAAACCGTCGAGTTTTGCCCTGCTTGATCAACTCTGTAATCGCCTTCGCTTGTGGATCTGTCTGTAGGCCTACTTTGATCTTTTCCAAGATGGTGTGACTCGGACCAGTATGGGTTAGCACTGCAAGGTCTGCCTTTCTACTGAGTGCATCAGCTACATTGTTAGTGCGTAGTCTGGGTCCGAAAAACCCCAAGGAGTCCATGAAAGGTAATGGTCCTGCTGCAGCTCCTCGAAAGATTTTTTGGCCAAAAATCACCTTAAAATCATCAAGTGGAATGGCTAAGAAGTTTGATCTTCCTTCCCATGGACCAACCTGTAGTGACACAGCTCTAGCCATACCATTAATAGAGATTGCCTCAGAGTTGACAACTTTCAACTTACCCACATCTTCTTCTAAGTTCAAACCCACACGTCTAGCTTCATCTGGGGCAATACAATTGTCTGTCGCTTCTGAATTCAACAATGCTTGGGAAGGGAACCCATTGATAGTGATGTCGATGTATTGCAAAGCCTTCTTGTGTGGGTGCTCATACATTTCTCCTTTGATAGCATTGAGCTTGCGTAGAGCTCCCATCTGGGAGGTCTCACTGTTGGTGGGGTTCGAGCTCGATGCGGTTGAGTTAGAAGGTTCTGCTTGAAGCAAGGACATTAATGAGTGTAGAGCTGGTTTGGATGGACATTTGTCTGTTGGGTGATCCCTGCTATTGCAAAGAATGCATGGGGCAGGTGCAGATGGTCTCCACTGCCCAGAGTAGTTTTGCCCTCCTTTGTTGTTGTAATTTGAGTTGCTAGAGCTGGCATTCCAATTTTTGTTGGAACTCCAATTCTGGTTGGACGGCCGAGAATTGTAGTTTCCTCGGTTCTGACTTGAGTTTCCCCAGTTTTGGTGAGGTGATCGAGCATTTGACCATGAGCTTTAATTGGTACTGCCAGTTCTAGCTGTGGAGTGATTGAGTGAAGTGGATCCAACCATGGGCATATAATCGCTAAACCTTTCTGCTGCCGCAATAGCACTGGTAATATCTGTCACCTTCTGCCTTTGCAATTCTGCTTGTAGAAGCGGCTGAGCTTGTTCCATGAAGCAGAAAACTTTGTCCTTCTCAGACATGTCTCGAATATCTAGCAAGCAAGTTGAGAATTGTTGGACATAGTCTCAAATATTGCCTGTCTGTTTGATGGTGTGGAGTTTCCACCTTGCTAAGAAATCAGTATTCTCAGGCAAGAATTGATTTATGAGTTCCTTCTTGAGGTCTGCCCAAGTTCTAATAAGGATACGACCTTCTTCCATATCTGCATATTTGGTTCTCCACCATAGTTTTGCATCATCTGCTAAGTACATGGTCGCCATGGTGACCTTGGCTTCTTCTGATTCGGGGTTCACCGCGCGGAAATACTGTTCCAGATCAAACAAGAAGTTCTCTAACTCCTTCCCATCTCGTACCCCAGCATATGACTTTGGCTCAGACACTTTCATCCTAGGGTGATCAGTCATCCATGTGGCCTTGGTCAGCAAGTCAACCCTTGCAAATAAGTCCTCCAGCTGTAATTGGAAGTCACTCATCACCTGAGCTGTGGGGTGAGGCGACTCTTCCATAGCGACTGTCCGTCTCTCTAAATTATCAACGTGCTCAGCCAGCGAATCCACTCTGTCTGCCAGTGAAAATAGTCCATCCAACCGACTAATCTATTCTCCCAAAGTGTTCAACTAGTCCATTCTGCTTTCTAGTCTATGCATTCGACTACCCTGTCGTTCCTCCATAGCGCTAAGGCGCTCATTAAGTTCCTGCATTCTGGTTTGCATTTAACAAGTTCTAGCTCTGATACCAACTGTCACGGACTAGAAATCTGTGCGGCACTAGCTATCCAATTCACTAGTAAGTCTATGAGTAGTTACTTTGACGGGTACAAATATTAACTTGAGAATACACAATATCAATCTATAGACAATATAACAATGCACAATAGTCAGCAAAAGCTCTCATTAACATTCAATAGATTACAATGGGGAGGAACGTTCGGAAGGACGCTGCTCAAGACTAGTTCGATGTTATCGATCGATGGAAATACAAGTTTGAAGTTGAAAAGCAATGCAAAGAAAACAATAAAAATGCTAGCGGTACAGTCTGGCCCGACTATGCAATGGAGGCAACACGTCCTCACAGTCAAGAGCTCAAACATTTCCCCTATAATATAGATGCTAAGCATTTAGGCACTTTTCAAAAGGGAACATTGAGTTTTGAGACCATTAGGAAAGTCTTGAAAGGCCTCTGACCTTGATTTCCCTGACCAACGGTTGACAATATTTTTTTTGGGAGGAAAAGTTATATGAAGGTATCATATTCAAAATGGAAAATATTGCCTTCAACACGCCAAAATAAAGAGAAAGAAACACAAAAATGAATGAGAGAAATGAGATAAGTTTTTTACTGAGTTTTTGTAAAGGTCGGTAGAACTATAATGTTTGGTGAAGAGAATAAAGGTGTGCCGTCAAAATTTAGTGCTACTTATTTTAAGAAGTTGGGGGCAGCAATTGTCATTACAAAATTATATTTAAGTTATTATTGAAATGATTTTTACTCAGCACTCAGTGCTAAGTGATCAACAAGTCTTTGATGCTTACTCTAATTAGAAACATAATTTCTCATCAGAACTAAAAACAAACACTCTAAATAAGGTGATTCACTTCTTATTAAGACTTCTGACTCAACTTAGAAGTAAAAACAAACACCCTCTAAGAAATTAAAAAAATTCTTCGACTTTAGATTGTTTTGTTGGTGTTTGTTAATATTGTGTTGACTCAGAAATTTAGATGAATCAGGGGTGAAACCGCACGCGGACATTCAATAAATATATATTTTATTATAAAAATTCAATAATAATTGTGAGTATAATCAAAATTGGGGAACATAATTGGAAATGGGACAAATCACTAACCAACCTTTTTTCTCAACTATTCATGAAAGTTTGAAGAATATTGGGTTATTTGCAAGTTTGTTTTCCAATTGAAACCACAGAGTAATTGAAATTTCTATCAGAAAATAGATGTTCGACAGAGAAATGAGATAGATCTGAGAGTAAATTCAGTTAATCACAAACAGATTAAAGAAGATGATGATTGGGTCGAGGTAACAATAGAAATGTTCTTTTTATTCTAAGGCTGATTACAGATATGTGTGATGGAGGAGGCCATGGACATAATAATTTTCAAATTTTAATTAATGAAGTTAAGCTTATACAACCAAACCCTAGCTACTTCAAAGTATTCATGCCACCACTTTCCAAACATTTGAATGCATGGGGTTGATTTTTGGGATTATTTGGATAATTAGTTTTGAAAATAATATACAAGAAGTACTAGAAATAATTGAAGATCGTATCAGTAAAGCAGACATGCATGGTGGTGGGGGTGGTTCTCCAGGTGAAGGAGGTCCTCCTTGGGGTGGCAGAG
The DNA here is from genome assembly GCA_003290165.1 of Berberis thunbergii. Lineage (NCBI taxonomy): Eukaryota > Viridiplantae > Streptophyta > Magnoliopsida > Ranunculales > Berberidaceae > Berberis > Berberis thunbergii. Next base: position 478,961 of record QNQO01000855.1, on the reverse strand, counting down.
GACCATGGTGAGGACCTCCTGGACCTGGTGGTGGTGGATGATGCATCTTTCTTCTTCTCCTTCTTCCTTTCAAATAGATCAAGGTTGAATGAATATGGTGGTTATTGGGGCCATTGTTATATGGGAGCAAAAAGGAAGACCTGGTGCAAGCACCATGTGAGTTGTGTGCAAAGCAATGAAGCATCCAAACAGTACTGTGTACAAGCTATGTATAGATAGCGATCCCTTATCAATCTTCATTAAAGGATCCAATTCTGATTTGTAAGCTGTAATCTAATTTGATTTGATGAATATGGAATGTATATCAGATGGAAGTTCAACAAATGTACAATAATTTTGTTCCAAAAAAAAAAAGGTATAACTGAAATCATCTATACATCATGGTATAGCAGGGTTCAAAGTCACACTCGGTGACCAGGATAGTTGAACAACAACAATTGTCATAAGATGCTCATGTGGTAGCTTTAGTTTCTTACGAAATCAGAGACTGAATTATGGCCTATATTACATTCAATCGAGACTCTTAACTCTTTAGTAAACAGTTACAAAAATACATAAATAACACCAGATCATCAGTGCAATACAAGCGCAAAAACTATAGACTAGTACAGACGATTTGGACTCTATTACCTCTTTAGTAGTAAACAAGAGTACTTTGCTTCCTAGCGCGTTATTTCTCAGATGCCATTAAGTGATCATCGTGGTGGTGGTGGTGGACCATGTGGATGTGCGGGAGGAGGAGCGTGTGGTGGTGCATGGGGTGGCGGAGGCCCTGGTGGAGGTGGACTATGGTGAGGAGGACCTGGAGGAGGGGGTTCATGAGGAGGCGGTGCCTCTTGGTGTGGACCATGTGGACCTGGAGGTGGTGGTGGTGGTGGATGCATTTTCTTCCCTAATTCCTCCTCCTCCTTCTCCAACTTCTTGTTTTGTTGTAAGTTTGTATTCCTATTGATCAGTTTTAATGGTTATTTATATCTGTATTAAGAAGAATCGAGACGATAAGTGGTTGTTTCAACTACAAGTCACAAGACTCATGAGCCTGAATTTAGTAGGTAGGTCTCACCTAAAACTCAAGATCACCAATACTCACATTTAAACCTGGTAAAAAAAGGTTATATTAGCTAGCTACAAACACTTGACATTGAATTCAGGTGTACTAATTGTCAGCAACACCAAAAGGGGTTATAAGTGATCGACAATTCAACAAGAAGATAATGATAAACCTGATTCATGAGTCCCCATTCCATAATCCTAAATAATACATTTGTCCCAGTCTTTAGACAAGAATATTTGAATTATCGCTCCTTCTTAGACTGATGTAAATGGGAAAGTGGTGTTTAGTAGCATCGTAGTCACTTGTATCTTGTCGTATAGACTTTACACTCTCCTTGAGTAGCAATTGCTCGTAACTACCATGTCATCTAAATGCTCAAGTAGTTAGAGAAGGCAAATGGTATCAAACCTCAGAACCAAATAGATAGCGATACTTCAGGCATGTGGAATCCTAGCCCCCTAAACTTATGGTGTGGTTTAATAGCATGCTTAGAAAAACCTTTGAGATGAGTTAGATTTCATAGGCCATGCAATTAAACACTCCCGCATAAATCAACTAAGTCACTGAAATTGATAAGCAAGTGATCCCGCTAAACTCATTTCTTGCATATCAAAACTCGATAAGAATTAACATTAATGACACAAGTTACATTTTAGTTCAAGATTCTTGCAGATCGAATAAGATTTCTTCAAAAAATCACACCAACATGGACACCCTAGTTGATCTAACTTGATAACTCGAAGAAAAGAAACATTTAGTTGAACAATCATTTCCCCAATTCAAGCAAAAACAACTAAAACTAAGACAGGTGATCAATTTGCCTTCTACAACAAGGACAATGTGCATTAGTCTGAAGCCAAGGAACTAGGCACCTTGAATGGAACCTGTGAGCACAACAGAGGTGCACCAGGGTCTGACCTGTCTCAAACCGCTCCAAGCACACCGCACACTCATCCTGGTCCGACGCTTTCCATCCAAACTTACTAGCCCAACTGATAAACCTCTTGGAACCACCATTCCCCTTCTTTGAAGAACCAAACACTTCTATCTGCAGATCCCCTAGGACCACAGGTCCTGAAACCCTACCGCCACTGTTTTCGTTCATTGAAGTACTCGTTTTGCTCTTACCATGCCTGCAACATTAAACAAAACTAGTAACAGACAGTCGTGAACAACTCACACTAGTACATGCATCTGCAACCTGACCTATTCGAACTCATTCACTTTGCAAACATGCGCCGATACATAAGGGTTTTTATTTTTTTCTATTAATAAATACAAGATTACCTCTTGGTTTCTAAGTTCCTCAACCTTTCATCCAATCTCTCCTTGGCTTCTCTAGCAGCACCTTCAAGCTTCTCATCACATTGAACATTTAAAGTACTTCTTTGCTGTTACATATAAAATCCTCATCAGCTTCAAAAACATGACAAAACTAGAAAATGAATATATACTAAAACATATCAAATTCTTATGGAAAATACCAGAAAAGAGCTAGGACTATGTTGGCTGTCGTAATTACTCGTATACAAGCAAAATGAAGGGTGCCTTGTCCATCCATGCCCTGCAACACTCTGTAGCTCACTCAAGCCGCCTTGATAAAACCGCCTTCTCCGCGCACACTCAACCCCAGGAAGCATTCCAGCCATTCTTATAAACAACCCAACACACAAAAATTTCCAAAATCACTATAAAAATTTGTCTAACTCCCCATTTTTTTCTCACTTTGGTGAAAACTTGCTTGCTAGAAAAAGATGGATATTAGAGCACAAACAGATCTCTCTCTTTGAGTGACTAAATATATGACGAAGCAAATAGAGAAATTGGCAAACAAGAGAAGGGTCAGGCCATTGTAAGTGATCAAAACTTATTTACTTTTCAGCACTTATCAATCATTTGTGTAGTGAAAAGAAATTTGGGACTGAAAGATATCTTATTTCCTGGCAACAGAAATTGCATGTAATTACAAGATGAACTCACATGAGCAACCAAACTGTCAAAACCAAATTTTTTTTGGTTCCTTGTGCTCAATGATTGGCAGTTTTGTTTTGATTATGTACGTTTCTTTGAGTGTAAGATTTCATGTGTGTGATGTACTATGTTCTTGAGATGTGTAACGTTTCATCGAATCTGTTTGCTCTAGTTTTTGTTGTTGTTGTTTTTTTTTTTTTTTTAATGTGGAAATGGCTTTTCCTTGTACGCATTAACTATGAAAAAGATACTAGTCATTAGACACGGAAAATTCAAGAAAATGACATATAATTGTAGTCATCTACGATCTATTCCTTGTACGCATTACCTATGAAAAAGATACTAAGTCATTAGACATGGTTTTCAAGAAAATGACATAATTATAGTCATCTGCGATCTAAAGCTTACACTGTTAGAAAGGGCAAAAAGTTAATCAACATCTAAGCTTTTATGATGAAAAGTTTTTCATTGCAATCAAATACACCTTAAATTTATTGAAAAACTTTTATGATGCCGCAAGTTGGGTTTGAATCATGGCCTAGTGGTACCATCCGTCAAGTTTTAACTGTTGAGCTGTCATGTCATTGACTGGTCTAATCTGTTATGGATCATGTAGGGTTCATCTATACAGTGTTCTAAAAATCGGCTTAGGCGGCGCCTAGGCCCTAAAAGGTAGAAAAACGTTCAGATTAATGGCTGGGCAGGTTCTGGAAGGTCTAGCGGGGTCTGGGCGGCCTGAGCCATTTTTTTTTTAAAAATAAGGCTGATTGTCTTTTTATTGTCTTTTATGTGTAATGTTTCATCGAATCCGTTTGCTCTAGTTTTTGTTGTTGTTGTTTTTTTTTTTTTAATGTGGAAATGGCTTTTCCTTGTACGCATTAACTACGAAAAAAGATACTAGTCATTAGACACGGAAAATTTAAGAAAATGACATATATATAATTGTAGTCATCTACGATCTATTCCTTGTACGCATTACCTATGAAAAAAGATACTAAGTCATTAGAAATGGTTTTCAAGAAAATGACATAAGTATAGTCATCTGCGATCTAAAGCTTACACTTGTTAGAAAAGGCAAAAAGTTAATCAACATCTAAGCTTTTATGATGAAAAGTTTTTCATTGCAATCAAATACACCTTAAATTTATTGAAAAACTTTTATGATGCCGCAAGTTGGGTTTGAATCATGGCCTAGTGGTACCATCCACCAAGTTTTAACTGTTGAGTTGTCATGTCATTAGCGGGTCTAATCTGTTATGGATCATGTAGGGTTCATCTATACAGTGTTCTAAAAATCTAATCTATTAATGGCTGGGCAGGTTCTGGAAGGTCTAGCTAGGCGGGGTCTGGGCTGTCTGAGACAGGTTTTTTTTTTAATAAGGCTGATTGTCTCTTTATTTTATTTTTCTTTCCTTTTTTTTAGAAATAAACAATTTAATTATTTTTTATTCAGTGTGTGTCTAAATGTAGCAAATGATGATTACTTAATGAAATTCTCAAATGATCTGTCGGTACCAATTTTATTATTTTAGTAATGTAGATTTTATCAAACACGACTGAGGTTATTCATGCAATTTGAAGAAAAATAAAAGAGTATGTTTGGATATTTGTCCACAAATTCAACTTTGTATAAAGTACCCATCATAACCAACTTCAGTCATTTGAGTTTTAATAAATTTTGTTCATGATTGTTAATTTTTCATGTTTTTAAATTTTGCATATGTATATTGGCATTAAATTGGATGTAATTGATAAGGTATTATACTTAACTTTTGTAAATTATTAAAGTTATAATACAAAATCTAAGACCGCCTAGGAGCTGTCTAGGCCCCTGAGCGCTAAGCACCTGCTCGTCGCCCGCCCACTGCCTAGCGCTTTTTAGAACACCGCATCTATACCATCAACGTTTTCTTGGATTTCATTGATGGAAGTTGAAACATTTATTCTATCCAAGAAAAATCAAATTACGAAGCCTTTTTATAAGCCACGGTAGTAAAAATGGTCGTAGCAGTAGGACTACTTTACATATTGACATTCGATCTGCTTTGAGGGGAGGGTGCGGGAAAGATTCATGATGGCGAAGCTCAATAGACTCATAAATCTCAAGAGGGGTTGGACGAACTACCAAATTATAGTCTCACATCGCCTAAATGAGGGAAGTAAATGTGTTATATATGTAAGGTTATCAAATTTACATTACATCTACGATATCATCAGCATAACCGCATACTCAAAATTTCCTGTATGCTTGATTGCACGAAAACTAAACTGTCAAAATCATCCCTTGTGTTCTTCAATGCGGAATCAGGAGTTCGGTATAGACAATTGTCACCAACTAATGAAGATAGCAAACTTCAAACCAGCTAGCAGAGATTTTGACCTTGATTGATTTTTTTTGCATTATCTTTGGTTTTGTGATTGTTAATGAAGCATCCAAGTATATATTATCCCCAAAGATGCTCAACTCATGGTTTTTGTTGTCTTAAATTTTGCTATAAGGCTAGAGGAGAATAAAGTGTAATTCACTGAGATTTAAAACATTCCTGATAGCCAGCAATTTAAAGTAACAATGTCTTGATTTGTTTTTTTGTTTTTTGATAGTTGAATTGCAAATTTTAACAATGTCTTGATTTATTTTTACAAAGGTTTTCACCAAAGATGTATGGACACACTTGTCGTGTCAAACACGAATACGATATGTCGACTCGACAATTTTTAAAAAACTATGACACGTCGGCACATAACATTTTTTTTAATTTCATCTAAACATATACAATAATATAATAATTTGTCTTTCCTAAGAGCGTTTTCATCTTTGTTGCAAATAGGAAAAAAAAATGATTATTTGCACATATCTAAAAGTAAAAAATAAAATGAAGTCGGTTATCGAGTCTTGACTGTGTACTGACCAAGTTTTGAGTATATCGAAAGCATGTCCGACACGTTGACCACATTGATCATGTGTCTGACACCTGCCGACATGTTGGCCAAGTGTCCGACACGTGTCGGAAGCGTGTCGAGCGAGTGTCATGTTAACTGGATACAAATACGGCAAACTTTTCGAAGAGTCGATGCTTCCTTGGTTTTCACCAAAAAACCTTGATGAATCATGATAAGATACTCTCTAAATCTACATCTATTGTTAACTTGTATTCAAATCTCATAAAATCTTACACAACCAAAATGAAGGGGGAAAAAAATTCCATTCACGGGTCTATTTGATTTTTGGGTGTTTCATGAAAAATGAAATATTTTCTCAAAAAATTGAGTTTTTTGGGGTTCGATTTTTTTTAGGACAAATAAGTTTTTATTGCTGGTGAAATGTTTTCCTGCTTAAAGCAAGAATAGGCTTCCCTCAAAAAAAATTTCCAATACAATCTTTTTACCCACCGATGACTCTCTCTTCGACTCAAAGCTCTCAAGAACTCAACATCTGAACATTTAAAGCCTCGTTGAATAAATCTCTCTTTTCTCCTCAACAAATCCTCCACAAAATATAAATGTTATCTCTAATAAAAAAAAATTTCATTCGTGCAAACAAAAAGTGAAAATTTTAATTTTCTCCATGAATTTTTTTCTTTAAATTTTTTTCTTAAAATAAAAAATAATAATAATAATAATAGTTTGACATTGCGACCAGCGATGTTCTAAACTAAACCGACATACATGTAAAATTATTGTCACTTCATCACTGTCCACGCTAAGAAGCAGTTATCTCGTTGAATAGCAATTAATAAGTTGTATTAATAACATCAAATCAAAACCAAATTTGGACAGTTTACACGTGTAAAGTTCAAACATAAGAGATAAGATTGAGAGAGATTTACCTCACTGGCGTTAAATTTTCGTTTTTACTAAAACACCCCTGTGACGCGCTTACGCACAAAATCTTACGCGACCCTCCCACAGAATTTCCAAAAACCGCGGCCCACATCCATATTTTATACTATTTCATCTCCCATCCCTCCTCTAAAACTATTTCCACTTTAAGGACTCCTGAAAAACTTTATAAAATAATAATACATACCACTCCACTCTCTCATGTCTCCTCTTCGGTTTCTCTGTCTCTCGCGCAAACACTCCAAGTCTCCAATCATTCGTTCTTGCGCGCGATTCAAATGGAAGACGATCGAGACTGTTCGTACAACTTCTTGCACAAGCTCCGAGCCTCGTTCTGCCTGACATGCTGCTTCCCTAGCGGGCGTCGGGAATCAATTGACGGAGACGAGAAACCGACGAGGTTGATCAGAGCGTCGTCATCGTGGCTGCGATCGAGAGCGCACGAGCTACCGGAGTTCAAAGAGAAGTGCAGGAACCTGTTCTGTCGGATCGGTAAGAGGAGTAGGAACTCGGCCGATTTCAGGTACGATCCACTGAGTTACTCTTTGAATTTCGATGAAGGATCGGAGGAGAACCGGTCGGACGAGTTTCCGCAAAGGAACTTCTCCATCAGATTGCCGGTGTCTCCGTCGGAGAACGATGGCGTTGTTATCTCGACGCTGCCATCCATGGCGGCTAGAGAAATCGCTACGTTCAGTTAAGGCTTCGGTTTAGAGTTTGATTTGGTGATTGTATCATATATTTTGATTCGATAAGAAGTTTTTTTTTTAGGTTTTCAAATTGTTACGGTACAGTATTCAGATTTCTTGAATCGACTGCCAGATTTTAATCTTGCTAAATTGCGCGCCTAGCAGCGCTATTGTGCGCATTTGGCGCTTTCGGGAAAGTAATGGAGCATGAACCGGATACAGTGATGATATTCTCAGGCGCATTTTAGCAAAATGCGCCTTGCAATGATGGGGTGATGACCTAATTAGGAACATGTTAGCATTTATAGTTGATTATGTGATCTGAATTGCGCAATAGGCTGCGCTGGTGAAGTACTGAACACAGTGATGATGATGATGATGATATATTCTGTAGGCGCATGTCAGCGGTGTTCATTGTTTCTGATCTGAAGTGCGCCGTTAGTGTTAACATGCGCGGAAAATCGCGTGCGCATGTTAGCACTGAGCATGTGGTGTTGTGGCGGATCCACAGAGGCGCATGATAGCGACGTGGTATCTTAGTTAATAAAGAACTGAATGTGATGGTGTTTGGTGACAAAGAAAATATAAAGTTGAGTCTGTTCTGATTTCGTCATTTCAAATAGAGTCCAAATAAATGCAAACAGAAGTCATCTTTTGTGTGTGTTGGTTGGAAGGATTGTGGTCATCATTTTGATTAATAAAACGCTTAGTGGGGGCAATTTGGTTCATCGTTATCTCTTTTTTTTTTTAATGTGTGAGTCATAATTATCAAATCAGAAATAGACTTGTGGCGGTTGAAATCACAGGTTCAAAATTGTAACATTTGGGATCATCTTTGGTTTTGGAACGAAAATTATCTAGTGTCATGGCTCTTAAAAGGTTTTTTGCGATTTCATTATCGAAGAGACGACTTTGTCAACTTCGTTTTGTAAATTATTTATGAATTCCGATCGACTTTTAATCAAATTTGTACTTTAATTTTATCAACCTCTTTGGTTAGTAAGTGTGATTTTCATCAAATACTAACTTGTAACTCACACTTTGTGTTTGCAAAATTTACCTTACCATTACAGCAGTGTTAAGACCTCTCACAAATTCTGCCTGCTTGATTTCCACTACTAGACAGTTCATGGTAGTGACAGAGATCTCATTTTCATTCTTTTCTACTATTGATAAAAAATCTGAAGCCAAATCAGTGCTATTCAATTAGGTCATTTTCAGGTAGGGATGACTAATTCCTCTGGTATTAAAAACAAACAAAACAAAACAGCGATGTGATTAGTATAAGGCGTGCACGAATTCCTTTTGAATTAAATCCGAACCTCTCAATTATTGGACTAATGAAATCATAACACTAAAAAGGAGAAAATCATCTTATCCGAATATTTGATACATATTCTCAATACTAAATACTACTGACATAGTTCAAACTCTAGACTTGTGATATCATCTATAGTAAATTTAATCGGATTCTTATTTAATCAGAGTGTTTTATGTATATATTGGTGTTATTTGGTGTGTCACTACCAGTCATATGGGAGTGTCTAGAAGAGTCAATTTTTCTTGCTACACTTTGTTGATCCTTTGTCACTCCAATGCGACTTCTGGACTTGTTGTGTGAGTGACCTAAGAAAGAACACCTTTTATTTTTATTTTTACTGTGATTTGGACATCAAGCCACAAAAGGCAAACATGATGTGTCATTGCCAGATAAAAGTGTGTATGATTGAAGGAATTTGTGGCCTTATATATATGAGCTTTGCTACTGTCGAGGAAACGAGCGAGGGAAATGAGGTGGAGGGGGTGGAAACCGTTCACCCCCTTCGAGATGTGCGCGCAAAAAGTGAATGCACACATCTCGAAGACGTGAACGATTTCCACACCCTCCACCTCATTTCCTTCGCTAGTTTCCTCGCTCATTTCCTCGACATCTAGAATTTTTGTATATATATACAACCAAAATCTTGGTTAAATTTCAGTGTGACAGCTAGTAAAGCACTTAATTAGAATTTAATAATCAAGTTAACGAGCATGTCAGTGTGTAATTATCGTTAATTAACCCTTGATTCATCATGTTACATTATTGTTGTGTCAGATTATAAATTATTATATAAGGTTGTCGTTTAAGTGACATACAGAAGTATCCATGAGATAACTCAAAAGGCGAGTGTGAATTCAAAACGTGAAAGTTAAATCGCCATAGTCTTGACCATTTAACCAGACTATCATCGGCAATAATCTTGGTTTTTATAAAATGTTTTACACTATTTCATCAAGCAAACCCCTAACATTGCTTTCAATTGTACAAGAATGGCTCCAAAGAATTGGACCTATGGTCCATAAGTGTTGACATTGGGTTTAATAGGGGAACCAACCTTGAGTTTCAGTCCAACTCATTTTTGGGGAATAAAAATAGACATGAAAATTGAAATTTTTTTATGAATTCGATTTTGATGTTTACTTTTGGACTTGATTTCTCACGAGTAATGGGAAAACAGTCTTATGAAGAATTGATTTTTTGTCAATAAATAAACAACCAAACAACAGAAATTTGCATAACAAGATAAATGGATTTCATTTCCAGTGAAAAATGTTGAACCAAACAATAGAAAATAGAAATTAAAAATTAAAAATTAAAAATTAAACCGTTTTCTTGAATTTGATTCTGAGGCATCCCTCTCGAATTTGGATTTTCATGAATAGTGGGAAAATAATCTTATGAAAAATCAATTTAGAGTATGTTCAATTAGTTATTTTCCTTGAAAAATATAATTCATTTCTCTTCTTATACAGATTTTCATTGTTTGGCTTTCTATTTACTAATAGAAAATCAAAATTTTCATGAGATTATTTTTCCACTACTCGTGAGAATTCAAATTTGAGGGGGTCTCGGAATCGAATTTACGAAAACGATTTCAATAACCATGTTTGTTTTTTATGCATCATTCTCTCCCCCACTGACTTTCATCAACCATACCACTTTTCTCCACCTCGCTCTTCTTTAAATCGCTCAATATCAAATCACTCATTTTTCTCAACTTTTTTCAGTTTCATGTTCGTGAAGTTTGTGTTGAAGTTGTTGGTCTGTTACTATTGTTAGCGTTCTTGGAATCAAGTCCATTGCAATGTAAGTGAAAAATGAGAAATGTTCGAAATATGTTATTCAAATATTTTGAATTGAATTTGCTACATTTCTAGGTTGAATGGAAAATGAAGCCTTCCCACAGCTAAGTTTCTAAAGTAAGCTCTAGCTATAGGGCAAAGCCCACTAAGCAGTGTTTTGGGCCTCCCCACAGCCTAGTCTAGTTTGGGGTCACCTAATTGTTCCATTGGGAATTCTAAATGTCGAGGAAACCAGCGAGGAAACGAGCGAGGAGAGGGACGTGGCGGGGTGGGAGCTGTCCACCTCACTCGGGATACGTGCACAAAAATTGCGGCATGCATTTCGAGCGGGGTGGACGGCTCCCACCCCGTCACGTCCCTCTCCTTGCTCGTTTCCTCGCTCTCTAGCCTCACTCTTGTTCCATTAAGTCCAATTGAATAAACTAAGGTGATATATATATATATATATATATATATATATATTTTTTTTAATATTTATCTGAACTTTGGTTTTGAGTGAGAAGTTGTCTTTTAATCGATATTTATTTTTACTTCTAATCATAACCAAAAATTCTTATAGGTTTTAAATTCAGAACAATTTAACAAGCAACGAGAAGGTGCTTAATACTTAGGTATATCCACCCAAATGCGAGCAAATGATGAAATAAAGAATGATTGTTTTTTCTCAACAATCCCAAAAACCTGTCCAACACTAGCCTGGTTAGTTGGCTAAGGTGGTGATGGTTTAACCCTCACATCTTGGGTTTGCTTAAAAAAAAACTAAAAAACCTAATGGTTTGAGGTTCTTGCTTAACCTTAATCCCTTCGCTTAATTAACCTTTAAAAAATAGGAACGACACACTGTAAATCTCACACAAGCTTACTCTATTAGTTTAATTGCAAGGTGTTATCCATGGTTTTCACTCTAATTGGCAGCTATAATCACATGCAATGGGACATTGGAAAGCAAATTACTCTATAATCACTCTATTATAACTGTCGTGACTCGTGATTGGTAGACAGACCCTAGACAATATGCACAAATCTCAATATCATTTTTTTCTTTATCGTGAAATTAAAAATAGATTGCGCTAATGGTAACCTAGTTGAATGATTAAAGCTGTGGTAATTTAACCTCCACATCTTGAATTCTATAACCACCGACATTCTTAGTCAAATCTAACAACGAATCAAGCAAATTACTCTAGAGAACCTTCCAATATGAAGTGAATAAAATATAACTCAAAATATCCAAACTGGATTAAAAATCATTAAACACATAACTTTTATACACACATAGACGATGATGATCAATGAAGGTGAGTCTTGCCAACAAGTAAAAAAAGTCTAAAAACCTGGTTTATAATTCAAGATTCAAATTAGGGTTTAAACAAATCCTCTAAGTGGACAATTTTATTCTTTTTATTAACTTTGTACTGCATAATGATGTAACATAATGTCATTATTCAAATAACCCAAGTTGATCACCTTCCAAATATAACCTAAACTAAACCAAGTGTAGCATACAAAAGTGTAGGAAAAAAATTTACATCATCCAAAATAAATAAATAATGACTAAATAAATAAATAAATGAAATTATAGACCACCTTTCATATATAAGTTTGACTTAAACCAACTTTAGTAGAACAAAAATGAAATTATCGAAAATATATAAAATTATGGCAATGACTTTTTGATATCACCAATTTATCTGAAGGACACTACGATCTCATTTTTTTGAAACACACCATCAATATAAACACAAAAATAACCACTACACAAAGGAAAAAAAATTTGATCAAAGAGAAAAAGAGGAAAAAAAATAGGAAGAGAAGGAAGCGGTGGCGGGGTGGTGTCGATAACGGTGGAAAAGAAGAAAATAGAGAAGAGGGGAGAAGAGGAAGAGAAGAAAGGTGGCGCGACCTGACGTCAAGAGGGGTGATGCGGCCAACCACAGGGTGGTGTGGTGGTGGTTGTTGTTGTTGTTGTTATTGTTTACGAGAGAATATAGTGGTGAGAAAAAAAATTATATTTGTGGTGTCTCACGTAAAATAAATAAATAAATAGATGTGGGCGACGTTTCAAAAATAAACTAAGCTAAATCATAGAATTTTTCCTCGAAGAAAGTAAATAAAAATTTAAAAATCAACTGTGTTGGCTGTCCATTTCAAGAGCTCACTAGGGGGCAGAAGAGAGAGCTCTTCTCTGCTCTCTGCATGAGAAGTGTTTCCACGTGCCTTCTTCATCTTTCCACGTTTCGTCTCGATTCCAAATAACCCAAAGACCCGTAAAGCATTTCTCATTCATTTGTAAAGGAAATCGAACTGAAAGGGACGAAGAGGGATTCTTCACAGAGACATTTCATCAAACAGTCCATTTCCTTCTTCATTTGGATCGATTGAACGAATGAATGAATGAACGAACGAACGAACAGGTAATCAATTAATTATTTGTTTTGCTTGTTTTGATTGATTGAGTCTAAAGAAACGAAAAGAAAAAAAAACCCATAGTTCTGATTAAATTAGATTGAATTGGTTTTTGTTTGAATGGAGAATGATCAGATCTCAATACCCATTGATCAACTCCGGCCTTTGAACACTAATCGAGCAACACCAACGGAGGGGGTTTTCCCGAATTCGGGTGTTAATGATGTTAATAGTCTTAGATCTAGATCAGTTTTTTACCCAGTGACGGTTTCGGAGTCTGGGTACGGAGGAGGAGGAGGTGGCGGTGGTGGTGGTGGTGGAGGTGGTGGATTAGGGTTTGGGAATCATCAGGCTATGGTGTCTAGATACCCTCCTTCCCAGCTAGTGCCAGTAGGGATCCCTGCTGGGGTGAATGTGCAGGTTGGGTTTAATCCAGGGAATAGGGTAGGGGGCAATGTGGGGGAAGGGGAGAGTGGTGGGGGGGAGGAGAGGAAAGTGAAGTTTTTGTGTAGTTTTGGGGGGAAGATATTGCCGAGACCGAGCGACGGGTCGATGAGGTATGTGGGAGGGCAGACGAGGATTATTAGTGTCAGGAGGGATGTGAGTTTTCATGAATTGATGATGAAGATGATGGAGACTTATGGGCAGAGTGTGGTGGTGAAGTATCAGCTGCCGGAAGAGGATTTGGATGCATTAGTGTCGATTTCGTGTCCAGAGGATCTTGAGAATATGATGGATGAGTATGGGAAGTTGGTTGAAGGTTCGTCGAATGGGTCAGCGAAGCTTAGGTTGTTTTTGTTTTCAGCAGCGGAGCTTGATCAGTCGGGGTTAATGCAGCTTAGTGATATGCATGATGGTGGGCAGAAGTATGTTGATGCGGTGAATGGGGTGGTTCCGGAGGTTGTGGGTGGTAAGCTTACTAGAAGGGGCAGCATGGCTAGTGCTGCGTCGACGCAAAATTCAGATAGTATTATGAGTGCAGGTGATCATGTTGATGGTGCGGGGATTGTTCATGGTGGTGATGGTGGTGGGTTGCCGACCCCTACTGTGTTGTCTCCTAGAGAGTCTCAGGAGGCTGGGTTCAAGATTGGTTTATGTAGGACCAAACCAGGTGATATATTCGGAACCTCCCATGATGAGTCATTCAACAGTTTTGAGTGGTCAATCTTCTGTCACGCTCCCTGAGTCCGAACTAGGAAGGTCAGCAGTTGCTATGGGGCAGGAACAACAGCCATTGGGTTATGATTTGCAACGGCCTTCTCTGATGGATTTTCCACCAGCGACCTTGTACATGCCTGCTTATGCGGATCCTCGCCAAGAAGCTTATAATCGTGCTGATTACCCACATGCTTCTTCCCAAATGGGGTATGCGAATTCTCACACATATGGGATGCAAGGAGGACCATTTATTAGGCGCGTTGATCATCCACGACAAATCCCAGATAATACTGTTGGCTATCCTTCTCATCAGTTTGTGCCTGCCTTTCACATGACCGCAGCTTCTACAGCTTCTAGTGGCAATATATTGAAACCCAGTGGAGCTCAGCAGCAATTCATACATCCACATCAAGTCCGAGTCAATCCCTATCCTGATGAGAGTTCATATGGAGCAAGGATTGTTCAGGTTCCAAGTGACCAGATTCATAGAGCTTATCAACCCCAGGTGCCACCTCCACAGTCCCCATCCCACCTACAGGGAGGGGGTTATGAATGGTGGCAGGTACCAGCTTTGGAGCCCCTAGTCTTCTCTGATGGAAGGGCCACCAATCAACAGAATGCACTTCAGGAGAAAACCATCAAACTCGATGATTGTTTCATGTGTCAGAAACAATTGCCTCATTCACACTCAGATACTGTGGTACAGGACTTCGGTGATAGTCCCATGGGTAATGCTTCTGATTTGAACCGGGCTTTTCACAGTATGCTAGCTGATGATATGATGAAGGTTCGGCCTCAACAACAGAGAATAGTGGTCAGTGGAGCATTGGAACAGGGTCTAGTTGACCATCAAGGAGCCAAGATTCAACCAAAAGTTGTTCAGAACATTGATCAAGATGTTGCTTCACATCAGTTAGGAGCAGCTGGGTTTACTGAGAGTCCCAAGTTGCAGCTTGAACACGAAAACAATCTTGTGCAAAAGAGAGAAAATTCTGATTATCCGAGGATGGTTCCTCCAGGTGGGATAGTTGGGTTTTCAGGTAATGTAAATTCACCTTATGGAGCTATTTTAGGAAACACAGCTCAGGCACACCAAATAGATGCTCTCCAGCAACCTACAGGGCTTGCTCAGTACCAGGTCAAACAGGAAACTAGTTTCATGAACCAGCTGACTGGCACTGATATACCTCCTGCCAAAGTTACGCCCCGTGAGACTTCTGAACTGTTAGTCCATGAATATTCAGCACAATCTTATGGGAATCATCCAGGCCTTGTTCGAAAAGAAGATATCTTAGAGATTGATGGGAGAATGGAAGGAGTCCATTTAAGTCCACCTAGTAAATCTGACAAGATTGAGCAGTGTATATCACCTTCTAATCAACCCAGAAAAGAAGAGATCCTGGATACAAGACCACATATGATGAGGAAGGAAATGCTTGTGACAAATGCATTCATGAAACCTGACATTTTGTCCGATGGAAATAACAGTAGGCTAGTCGAGAAAATGCCTACTTCCTCAGCGGAGATTGTCTACTTGCATGAGCCACACCCTATAGAGTTGAGCAGAGTGACAGAGCCCTTGTCTTCTGGTATTTCAGGAGCATATACAGATTTGCACGTTACAAATGAGCACAAGGCTCCTGATGAAATATGGCATGCTCAACCCTCATTCATAGATGTTGATTCTGCCTCTGCAACTGATAGAACCACCCCCTGCGCTGGTGAATGGAAGAATGATCCTTCACAGTTTCAACCTAGGATAATTGCTAATGATGCAGCAACCTTGGCTTATAGTGGCAACTCGCCATCTGCCGTATCCCCATCTAGTGGTGCTACTGGTGATGGTAGGGATTCCGTCCCCTCAAATTCTCTTTTCAGCAACCAAGATCCTTGGAATTTGCGACATGGCACACAGTTCCCCCTCCAAGACCTAACAAGGTTCTGATGAACAAAGAAACGTTTATTACTAGGGATGATCGTATTCTCCAACAACCACCAGGCATCTTGAACAAGGATATACCTTTCGAACAAGGAAGGGGCATCAAAGGTGAAATTTTGTTGATTTATGGATTTATTTTTTAGATCATGCTGTACTTTGGATTTGGTCTCTGTTACGTAGTATTGTTTCTGTGCTGACTCTTGAAGGTCCACCAGAGGAAAATATCAGGCAAGAACTTCAGGCTGTTGCTGAGGGTGTGGCAGCTTCAGTTCTTCAGTCATCAGTATCTTCTGACCAGTCAGGTAGTGAGATGGGTGCGTTAGTTCCAGAAGCCAATCGAAGTGAAGTTTTAAATGATGATTTAGAAGTGGGAAGTGCGACTGAAGTGAAGGTGCATAAGTTTCCTATGCTGTCTTTTCATGTTTGAATATTTTAAAGTGAATCTGCTCACCAGTGGTGTTCTAATCCAGGATGCAAAGACCAACGTCAAGGCCAACATTGGCTTACCAATCTCCGATGGAATTGGTCGATTACAGGTTTGACGTCTTTTTGTTTCAGTTCAAGCATTCTGCTATCTGAACAGCTATTTATAATTGATTGAATTCTTTTTGCAGATAATTAAGAACAATGATCTTGAAGAGTTGCGGGAACTTGGCTCTGGCACTTTCGGTACAGTGTATCATGGAAAATGGAGGGGTACTGATGTTGCAATCAAACGGATTAACGAGAGGTGTTTTGTTGGGAAGCCATCAGAGCAAGACCGTATGGTTTGTATTCAACTATTCATCTATGTTGATGATCTCTTGTCATTTATGTTTATCATGGTATTTACTTGCTTTTTTCTCCCTTCTGTCAATCTATATTTAATCAGAGACATGACTTCTGGAATGAGGCAATCAATCTTACCGACTTACACCATCCAAATGTTGTAGCATTCTATGGTGTTGTTGTGGATGGCCCAGGTGGATCAGTTGCTACAGTCACAGAGTATATGGTAAATGGTTCCTTAAGACAGGCATTCCAAAAAAATGACAGGTAATGCTTTTGGCTTGGCTTTTATTCTCATGTCATTTTCTTGTCCATGATTATATGTTGAAACTGCTTAGTGCTTGGACTTGAACTTATGTATAATATATCCATGGAGAAGATTGTGATCTGATTTTTTATTTAAAATTTTTTTTATCAGGATCCTTGATAAGCGTAAGCGTCTCATGATTGCAATGGATGTGGCCTTCGGGATGGAGTACTTGCATGGGAAGAATATAGTACATTTTGACCTAAAAAGCGACAACTTACTAGTCAATCTTCGTGATCCTCACCGACCTATATGTAAGGTAAGTGTTTGGCGCTTTCGGCTCTGCTTATCCATGTTATACTTAGTTATTCTATTATGCGTTAGAAGTGACTTTTAAAAGTGCTTTTGTGTTGATTGTTTTGTGTTTTGTTTTACTATACGTTGATGGCTGAATTTGTTATGATACCATTTCATTTGCATCCATGAAAGAGCAAGTGATGTAGTTTTATTAGCATTATTGAAAAGGTGAGAGTTAAGTTCATTTTTTGCCTGCCGCGCTGTTTTGTCACTTCTTTCAATTGTAATTAGCATGTTGTGTGCAGTGTGAGGTGCTGCCTCGGACTGTGGAGGCACCCTGCACATACGATTTTTGATTTTGATGTTTGTGATTGATTAGAGTGTCCCTTCAATCCAAAGTGTGGACTTCTAAATTTTATTTTATTTTATTAAATTTTTTTTTGTGGCTGTTCAATCCAAATATCAACAACACACAATTGTGAAACTGTATAAAAATATAAGACGTAATCACGTACGCATAATCTTTGTTATATAGTCATAGAAATGGCGAGTTACAGTTCCACTCTTTGTTGTGGGACAAAACTAAAGCAGAATTATGATAAAGATTACGGCCTTTTGTCATTTCATTTGGTTATAAAACTAATACTTGTAAACGTGGTGAAAGAATATAGACAACTTAAAGGAAAAGGATTACAGCTGTTGAGGGAAAAAGAAAGGACATCCAAATAATAGATCTCATCTTTCCATCACCCAACACATCTTTTACCACATTCAACCCCCTTCTCGCAAGGAAATCTCTAGTGTGAAGCCCATTCCAAGCAATGTTTTGAAAAAAGTGGTGTACTTACGCCTCAAGGTAAGGTTTTGCAATGCATCAAAGGCTTACATCAAGGCTTAATTGCACCGGAGGCAAGGATGCACGGACTCGGATACGCGTATCATATCGGATACGGATATGCGTATCGTATTGGACACGGATACGACACGGCGACTCGGCAATTTTCAAAAAACTAGGACTCGGGGACTCTGCGACACGTCAAACCTTATTTTTATTTTTATATTTTATTAAAAAACTATTAACATAATGGCATAACTCATAAACAATAATTAATAATCTAAACATCTAAATGCAGTGAGCTTAATTAATGAAATTATTTGAATGAATGAAAGTACATAAGTGGAAACTAGGGTAATGGATTCTAATATGGGTCGGGCCTAACTTGGACCCTACGCAACATCTCAATGTAATCCAAATCCACAATGGAAGAGAAGAAAACCTAAGCATCACACGAACACAGACACAAACACAAATGTTTGTTCACTTTCATTTCTGGTTGCGCAAGAGGAAAAAAATTGTCCCTATTACCTTTACCTACAGTCAGTGAATAGGAAGAAGATGGGAAGCGGAGGCGAGGTTGAAGAAATAGCAATAAATATTTTAAAAGTTAAATATTATTGTTTCCTTTGAAAATGCCACCTTAAGAATACCAAGGTCTCCCTATCAACAAATACCAATTAACATACACAGAATCAAAATATTTTAAAGGTCAATGTATCTCCTCTCTTCCATAGGGAAATGAGGTGTGACAAGCAATAAATAAAGATACATGAAATAGTCAACTCAGTCTTAAATTTTCAAGTATCTCATAATAAGAAGTATGAGATAGTTTCACACAACAGGGTAAGTGTTGCCTAACCGTAACGAACTAGTCCAATACTAATAATAGTTTCTATTGATTTCTCTAGATTTTCTGTGTGAAAACTCTTTGTGATCAGATCAGATCTCCCCCCTGTGCTTGATCGGATCAGATCAGATCTCTCTGTGTGAAAACTCTCTGTGCTCGATCAAATCTCTCTGTGTTAAAACTCTCTGTACTCGATCGGATCAGATCAGATCTCTCCTTGTGCTCAGATCAGATCTCTCAGTGTGAAAACTCTCTGTGCTCGATCAGATCTCTCCCTGCTCGATCTCTCTCTGGCTCGGTTTCTCGTCCTTTCTTTTCTTCCTCGGTTCCTTCTTTTCTCTACAAATGGTTGGGTTTGTGGGTTGAGAAAAATGAAATCGGGGAGAGGAATTAGGGCTTTTAGATCTCAGCCGTCCGATCTTATCAAGATCTGAAAAAAAAAATTATTAGCAACCGAATCCTGACCGTGTCCAGAACGTATCCGGACCGTGTCCAGGCCTTATCCTGACCAAGTCACGTTGATCGATACGTTGACTGCGTGTCGGATACGTGTCGGCCGCGAATCGCACGCATATTCGTATCCGACATGCGTATTATTAGGATTCGGAAGTTTTTTCCGAGAGTCCGTGCTTCCTAGACCGGAGGCTTGCACCTTTGGTACGCCGCATCGTAGAAGTGTGCAACTTTATTACGTTATAGTTTAAGTGCTAGCAAAAACAAATATGCAGCTAGTGCAAATGTATGCATCATATTAATGTCTCGCCAGTGAGGAGAAGTGAGAATCTTTAATATGCCCCATGTAAAACCCCATACCCACAATTTTTTTTAACATCTATCACAAGCGATTTACATCTTTGGCAACTCTCCTAAAGATTTGCCTATCAAACGACCCCAAACAAACACGTGAATGATTGTCCCAAACCCATTTACCTATCAAAGACAAGTTTGATTTCAAGCCATTGGCAGCAGCCCAAAGCTCGGCCCATTCCACCAAAGAAGTAGGTGTGTGAGCATTAATTTTGTATTCCGAAAAATACATCCTCGAAATAGATTCTTCAACCTGCCCGCACAATACACATCTATTGGGAAGGTTCTTTCCCTGTTATCTACAAAGTTCTCTCATTCAAATTATTCCACAAAAGGAAACAAGCACTTGGGGGCACATCCTTGAGCCAAATCAACTTGAGGAGCTTGTGCACTCACAATTCGTGGGCAGAGAAAGGGAGGCTTGGTTCGATTACTTTATAACAATCCTTCACCATGAAAGGTTTGTCTTTGCCGTCTTATAACCATTTGTCAGACTCCTCATCCAAATAAATGTATCAGTGAGTTGTAGAAGGTTGGCCATTTGAAGAGGTTCCCATCATTAAGGTATCTCCTTAACTGAAAATTTGAGGAAGGTTGAGTGTTGGCTGGGCTATGTGTGGATTTAATTCAATGATGTTTCCTATTTTGGTATTGCAAGCATTGTAAGCAACCAGGAAGGAGATGTGGCTGATCACCCAGTTATTTGTGCTCCCATAATTGGATACGATCACCTTGTGAGCTTTGAAAGAGATGTGGCTCTCCAAGAGAGATCGAAGGTTCGTGATGCGCTTTCATCCATGAGTGATATGGGAATGTGCAAACCAATCTTCTTGAGAAGCAGTGTACTTGGCTGGTATGACTTTCCTCCATAGGTGTCAACCTCTACCTCGAATCCATTTGATGAGGACTTAGTTGAATTCTCTAATTCTTCGAAGCCCTTTGTCCTAGGTTGGCAAAGCTTTTTCCAATTGAGAAGGTGGTATTTTTCGGAGGGAATAGGCAATGGAACATAAAGACAGCATATGGACAGGTATGTTTGCTATGGTGCTCTTGATGAGAGTAGCTCTCCCCTTAGAAATGTATTTTTTTTCTCCGCGTGCTCAATCTACCATCAATGCGTTCCAATGTTTCTTCCAATACTCTAGTATTCTTTATTGTGCACCCAAAGAAAGGCCTAAATCAATAGCAATGTATATAAACTTTATTGTATTTTCATAGTATTTGTATGTTTGTAGTTAAATATATATTTCTAAAAGACTTGCCCTTGTGCGTTTGTCTTTTGGCAGTCGTGTCACACCTCCGCGTTTGAAACCTCGACTCCAAGCTATCATTCACATAAAAGGAAAAAAAACAAGATCGAGGGAGTAGGCTTACATTGCCAAGTAATGAGGAAAATCATGAACACGGTTATGGGTTAAGGCACGAGAAAACATCTCATGCAAGGAAGACAGTGAAAACACCCCTTTAATGATCTCTAAAAGGAGTCGTCATTCTCAAACAAAATGGTCTTGAAAGAAATGACATTACGACTTTAAAAAAAGAACTAATGTGTGTTTCCCCACACTTCCGTCAACCCAATTCTTAGAGTGGGGCAAATAATCATATCTTGGGGAATTTGACGGAAGTGTGTTAAGCACCTCTTTTATGTTGGTTATGCATCTCCCATATCCACTAGTTGACGTGATTTTCATGGAATTTAGCTGAAATCAAACACAACCTAGACATATAGGGCATAGGCCACTCAACTGATTCAAGGTCATTAAGATCTCTAGAATGGTGAAGGTTCCCCTCCATCTCTACAAACTCCAACACCTCACGAACTCTAAATAATCTAGAAAATGAGTTGGTGAAAGGAGTATCCCACACCCATACATTTTGTCAAAACTTCAACCCAACGCCAGAAGTTTCTAGGAATGTGTCTCCTAACGTCTACATTATGTCTTGGAAACCTCATACCACCCCCCCCCCCCCCCCTCCGCCCAAAAAATAATAATAATAATAATAATAATAATAATAATAATAATAAATAGATAAAATATATATAAAGTAAAGTAAAGTAAAAAAAAATCTAACCCTCACCCCATGGTAACTTTTGGAATCATCAGAGACATTTCGAAATTATGGGCAGTGGATTTCATCTTGGTTTCTAATTTTGTCAACAACAAATGAAAAGTTTTCATAGCAAATAATAAAGGAATACCTAACGTTTACGTCTGATATATTTTACAGTCTACCTTCCGGTCTATCTCTATTCAATTCCCAGAAACTACCAATACACTATAAATCTAAGTTTGTGATTACCAGGCGTGTCGAATTGCTTTGCTGTGATCCAGTTTCACTTTTGAAATGGGAGCAGAAAAATGCTCACCACTCAGTAGAGCATATTTTTATTAAAACCCGTGATTGTATTATATCATATAACTTGCTTCATATGGCTGACTAAATGCTAACTTTGTTTCATTAAATCTTTGCAACTGATGCAAATATGAATAATCGCTCGATGTAATTTTATATGAGATTGCTTTACCTATTACCTGCTATTTGTAATTGTAGGCTCATGTTGCATATTAATAGAATAATGTGTATACAAAGTTGACGTACAAAACGTCGGGATACAATTGACCTGGGACTGGATACCCGCCAAAGGTGCGATGGCTTAGTGGTTGAGCAGTGGCAGATGGTATCACTAGGTAACGGGGTCGAACCCAGCCAGTGGCATCTGGGGTGGGAGGGGTTAAAGGATAAAAAAAAGCAAAAAAAAGTATTGGATACCATACCCGTAATATTATAAAACGGGTCAATTGATTTTCCTTAAGGATGTGTTTCACGCTCATATTTGGCGGTGCATCTCTTTGCAATATCTGCATTGTGGTATCATTTGGGGCATTATACTTGCGGTCAAAATTTTCACCTTCTTGTTCTGATTCCAGGTTGGTGATCTGGGCCTATCGAAAGTGAAATGTCAAACACTAATCTCAGGTGGTGTTCGTGGAACTCTTCCATGGATGGCTCCAGAGCTTTTAAATGGAAGTAGCAACCTGGTCTCTGAAAAGGTCTGTGCTTATACACACCCTTTCTAAGTTAATTTAGACAGTCCTCATTCATATGGTTATGTTTCACATATCGTAGGTTCCGATCACTCTTCTCTTCCATTAACGTTGATGTTTCTTATTTAATTTCAGGTTGATGTCTTTTCATTTGGTATTGTGATGTGGGAACTCTTGACCAGAGACGAACCATATGCAGACTTGCATTATGGTGCCATAATTGGTAATGTTACACTAGTGCCATCAAGATACTAAGTTTACTTTTATCAGATTCACAATTCCTGTTCCTGAGTACTGAATTTTATTAAAACAGGTGGCATTGTAAGCAACACCTTGCGGCCACATGTCCCCGAATCTTGTGACCCAGAGTGGAGGTCTCTAATGGAGAGGTGTTGGTCTGCTGACCCACCGGAGAGACCGAGTTTCACAGAAATTGTAAATCAGTTGCGTTCTATGGCAGCTTCTCTTCCTCAAAAGGGACAAGGTCAACAAGGAGGTGCGCCACTAAAATAATGACTTGAAAGCAATTACCACCTCTAGAATTTGAGGTCTCCCTCGTATAGACTCATTAAAGGGTAAATATTTGTCTTGCTCAAAATGTAACTGGTTTTGGATAGAAGCTGTTTCTTCTTGATTCTGCTTCTGTTTAATGAAACCATTTATACCTGTGAAGAGCGAAGTGTTTACTGACCCTTTCAGTTTTGTTCTTTTTACCCTTCAAAGTAAGTGGTGATTTAGATTGGATCATTGATATGAGGAGCTCATCAAAATAATAAAGTAGAAACGAGTAAACTTCTAGGATAGAGATTTTTTTGTTGATATTTAATTGTAATTTTAGTGATCCTTCTTGTTCAATTGTGGCGTCGGAGAGGTAGTAGTACTCTGTATTGTAGGTGTTGATCTTAATGTGTGCTTTCTTGGGAAGTTCCTTGCATGTTAACATTGGCATCGTAAAATTGATTTGCAAGGTGGTATTTATTATTATTATTATTATTATTATTTTTTATTTTGTTGTCTCCATAAGTTATCCTTTTCTTGTTGTGGGTTGAGAAATGAAACCTTTGTAGAAGAAATGGTTATACTCCTATCATCATTCCCCAATTCTAGGCAGTCAAGCTTTATAGTCACTTTTTAGGTAGATTTTGGGTTTTTTACATTTTTATTCTTTTTATAGATAATGTTTATGATTGTGTTTTAAAGAGAATGGGTAAAAGTGTAAAAAAGTTCAAGCCAGGCAAAAAAAATGGCTTTAAAGTCTGGTTGTCTAGACAAACTCATCATCATTTCACTTGACGAATTCATGGCTTCGGGTATATTTTTAATACCCAACTATTTTCCAAAATTGAAGTGGGTATTTAACCTAAGCATTGCCCATTACCCAATTATCTAAGCTCGTCTCAGCTTGCTAACCCAAAGGCGGTATGACTTGCAGCCCTAAAAGTTTAGATCAAGGAGACGATTATTTGTCGTTCTCATTTATGTCATCTGTACACTTTACTATTATAAGTGAAATGTCTTTGATTCTAACTTTTTGATTTTTCATTTCGCTCTTTCAATTTCTTAATAAGTACAAGCAAAACTAGCCATTCCAAACATTGGTTAATTATAGTTACATTCCTAATGTAATTTAGTTAACATTCAAATTATCTATAAATTATAAATAGGCCTTTACATATACTTTTTAGATTTTCCAATTATCTATAAATTATGAGAGTAAGTCTAGCCAGTCAAGTTTGGTAGCATTTTTTTGTTAAGTTGCGATTTTTTTTTTTTTACCTCTTCTTTTTAAAGAGTAAGTTTAGATAGCTAGGTTTGGGAGTCACTTTTGAGCCAGATTTTGATTTTTTTTACACTTTTTCCCCTTCTATTTAAAACGCAATCAGAAACACCAGGAATAGAAGAAGTAGAAGTGTCAAAAAATTCCAACCTGGCTCAAATGGCTCCTAAACCTCGTTCTAAAACAATATCTATATAAGGGGTAGAAATGTAAAAAATCAAAACTTGGCTCAAAAGTGGCTACCAAACTTGGCTTGCTAGAATTGTTGAAATTATAAATGTCCTTACATGTATTTTTTTAGCCCAAATTCTAGAGAGCTAGGGCTACCAACCATTTTTTTGCCAGAGTTAGGGCTCTTTACATTTCTACCTATTTTATAATTGATGTTTGTGATTGTGTTTTAAAGAGAATGAGTAAAAATGTAAAAGAGCCCAATCCTGGGAAAAAAAATAGTGGTTGCCCTGGCTGTCTAGATTTACTCATTTTTTAGATTTTCCATTTTGACCTTTACATTTAATGTTTTTACAAAAAAAAAAAAAAGTCGTTCTCAAACATTAATTAATTATAACAAGTCTATAAAATCATTTATTCGAAACCTTTCAATTATCTATAAACTATAAATAAACCCTTACAATAGTGAGATAGTTTTTATTGGATCCCAAAACTCTCAATTTTTTTGAAAGGTGAGATAAATTTTATCGAATCCCAACACCATTAAACGTCTGCCTTCAAGAGGATTTGAACCTTGAACTTGTGATACCAAACCATTAAACGCCAGCCTCCAAGAGGATTTGAATCCTAAACTTGTGATATCATTCATCACAAGTCTCTTAGCTAAGCTATTACTCCATTGGCGTACATTCTCTTGTGTTATTGATTTTTATCTTATTTCGTCTCTTTGTGAATGATTTCTTTAGCTCTCTTGATGGGTTATTGAAGATGAAGCATCTGATAGTCCCATTAACCTGGGTAATCTATTATTCCAAAACATAAAACATTAAGAAAAAAATAATCCTCCATTATCATGATGACGCTGTCACATTTAAATGATTAACTTCAAATCAAGATCTGATTAAAATCAAACTCTTTATCCCTTCTTTTTTAAAACAGAACCACAAACATCATCTATAGAAGGAGAAGTAAGTCTAGCCAGCCTTGTTTGGTAGCATTTTTTTTAACACTTTTTATCCATTCTCTTTAAAACACAACCACAAACACTATCTAATAAAAAATGGTATAAATGTAAAATAACCAAAAAAAAAAGGCCAAGAAAATGCTAGCAAACAAGGCTAACTAGAATTGTTGATAGAAGGAGTAGAAGTGTTAAAATAATTGTTGAGTGTTGTGGATTCATTGATGAAAAAAAAAATCATAGCTTCTGGATTTGGAAGCGTAGATTACGGGAAGATCAGTAGTTCATCAGTGAATTAGGAGTGCGTCTAGAGAGCCAAGCCCCTAGCGCCAAGGGAGGCTCTCTGACACGTTTTTATGAGAAAAAAAGGAGATCTAAATATTGAGTTCTTGAGGATAATCCTTCATTAACAGGCCTTGAAGAATATCATTAACAGGCCTAGAGAGCCTTCCTGACACTCTCCTAGCACTAGGGGCCTCGCTCACTAAAAAATTTGCGAATTAGAGTTTGCGTAGTGCTATACTATATATTGCACTTCAAATCTGCAAATTCTCCACTTCCGTGCTTTAAGTTTGGGACATAATTCCACCATCTTATCACAATTGATACTCTTTATGTAGATATAGATATAGGTTCTGAGTTCATTTCATTTTAAGCAGCCCCAATTCTATGGTACCTAGTATTGTGCCTGGTGGTACCAGGCACCGTAGTCGTGCTCTTTCAAGCAGTCCATGTTATGAACCAGAGGTCTAACTCATGTCGCTCTCACTCATCTTTCCTGGGGGGTTATTCATTTCACTCACTTGAGTCAGTCGTCACAGTCTTTAGATCTGATCTGAACTCTTTGTATTTCTACTTTGAGTGTTTCTAAAGAGCTTGGCCAAGCAAACTAGGCCCGCGCCATGCCTGGCCCAATACCGTTCATCATCCTAGAGATTCACATCTCGAGGATGATGGTCGGTATTGGACTAGGCCTGGCTCTCTAGAATTTCTGCTCCACTTTAGATGAGCAAAGGCAACGACTACTCCACACCACCAAGAGTATTGACCCACACCATCAAATTAACTTTTTCTCTCTCACACCATCTACTTTATTTCCCACACCATTAATAAAAACTCAAAATTTAAAATTTCCTCTCATTTCTTCATCTTCTTTTCTTCTCCTCCCTCTCTCTCTCTTATCATCACCACCTCCACTTCTCTCCCTACCGCCACCGCCATCTTTCTCCCTCTTTTCTCCATCAAGCACCACCACCACCCCACCACCTCTCTCACCCTCTTTGTCTCTAAAAATAGGGTATTATCCCTGACTTTGGTTCAACTTATATACTCGATCGAGACCGGTTCTCAAGTTCATAAAAAACACAAAAATTGTAGCACTCTGAGTTATCTAATAAACACAATTTGAATCACTTAAAAATGTTTTTAAATGAGCAAATTACTAAAGTTGCACAATGAAAATGGGGTAACATCTATGACTTTCGGCCAACTTATATACTCGATCGAGACTGATTCTCAAGCTGATTAAAACACAAAAATTGTAGTACTCTGAGTTATCTAATAAACACAATTTCAATCACTTGAAAATGTTTTGAAATGAGAAAATTATGGTCATTTTACTAAAGTCACGCAAATCTGTAAAAAAAAAGTATGTTTCACCCATTCACAATAAGCAATGCAAGGATTGGGCGAAACTTCGCCCAGACCAATGCGAGGATTGGGAGAAACTTGGCATTGGTCTGGACAAAGTTTTTCATAATCTTCGCATTGCCCAATCAGCTTGAGAATCGGTCTCGATCAAGCACATAAGTTGGCCGAAATCAGGGACACCACCGTTTTCATTGCGAGACAAATTTGCGCGACTTTAGTAAAATGAACATAAATTGCTCATTTCAAAACATTTTCGAGTGATTCAAGTTGTGTTTATTAGATAACTCAGATTACTACAATTTTCATGTTTTGATGAACTTGAAAATCAATATTAATTGAGGGTTTAAATTGGTCAAAAGTTACCATGTTTTTATGCTAGTGTTTTTTTCAAAAACAAATTTTTGGGTGGTGTGTTAGTAGAAAAAAATAAAATAGAAAGTACATGGTGGCGTGGAGTAGTCGTTTCCATGAGAAAATCTCCTATGCTAAATGATGAGACATCAAGCAGTCACCCAATTACAGCCATACACGTGACATAAGCCAATCCTAATACAGTGAGGCCTCAACGCCGCAATCTCGAGCTGGCTCAAGTACAGTCAAATTCAGACTTAGCCAAATCACCATTTAGCCTGTAGTTAGGTGCTCAAGCTCAGATCATGCGAGTCCAACATGGTGATCTTTGGGCTGCCACAAGTCTAAGGTCTATCTCGTACAACTCTTGATCCAAACAAGTATTGGGTCTCGAACAGAATCAAGTTAATGCAACCCAGTCTGGGACGAATAAGATCATCAACAAGATCTTATCCCTCCATCACGCCTTGATGATAAGGTCAATGAATGAGTGAAATATTCACTATATAAGGTAAAAAATGGATGAGAAAGATATGCACTATCAATCTAATTTACACTCTAAATCCATCATTACTCGGTCACATGACTTTAGCATCAGAGTGCCTTTGGCCACCACAACAGTAGTCCTTAGCTCACTATTGTTCATATTTGCAGGTCAAGAATCGATCATAACAAATTTGAACGCATCACTGACAATAATAACAACGCTCTCCTAATATTTAGTCTCTCCCTTCGTTTAAACTTTTATGTTTAACTTTCACCTAGGTCCATTGAAAATGGCTACAATGATGTTTTTGATATCCTACAACAAAATTTGGTTTTTAGAGTAACTATCATGTACAAGTTTTCTACTTATCTAAATTGCATAACTCATCCTTCCCAGCTCAACAATATTATGTATTCAACCAAAACTTTACTTTTTGATTTTTGCCCTCCCAACTCTATGGTATTTACAACTAAAAATCAATAGGTCAGTAAAAGTCACAAGGGGTATCTGTGTCATTCTAATTAAAAAAATTGTTATATGTTTTACCATTTTACCCTCCCAAGCTAAACTATTTACAATCAAAACTAGCCCATGTAAACATTCATTAATTATACATACGCTCCAAATATAATTTATTTGAAGCCTTTCAATTATTAATAAATTATAAAAAGACTCTTACATTTAACTTTTGGATTTCTCATTTTGCCATCCACATTTCATACTTTTACAATCAAAATCAGTCACTCTCAAACATTGATTAATTATACATATGCCTCTAGCATAAATTATTTCAATGCCCTCATTTATTTATAAACTATACATAGGCTATTAAAATTATATAATTATTTTGCTTAAAAATTCAGTGCAAGTAGAGTGCATCGACACCCTAATACTAACTAATCATGCAACATCATAAGCAAATTATTACTCAATATTATCACATAGTTATGCCAAAACTCCACTATGAATTTGAGAAACAGTTGTTCATTTTTCATTTTTTTTCGTTAAACCATTGCATTCCAAAATAACTAAGAAATATTACATCATTGTTTACCTGGCGAAGTAGCTAAATTGTGGGCATTTGAGTTAAGTTCTTGATTAATAAAGTTACAATACCAAAAGTGCTGATTAGAAAACAAACACCTAATATTGCTAATGATAGGGCGCCACACCCAGCATGTGGCCAAAAGAGAGGGTTGTAGATCCTGTTTCAAAATAGAGTTAAGCACGTCTGAATCTATTAGGAGTAGACCTGATCTCCACTGTTTTGCTTATATCAACATGAGCGTCGTCTCGGCTGCAAGACACTCTGCCATGGTGCTGTTTAGGATCTTTCCAGCAATCAGACTAGCAACTGTAGCCAAAACATCCCCTTGTAGGTTTATCACAAAAATTTCCATAGTACCCTATTGTGAATCAGGAAAGAAATTGCATCATAAAAGACTAGAATCATGTCTGAGTGTAGTGGGTGAGGGAAGGAAAACATGTGACGTCTGTGAAAGTGATAGGATGGGTTCTAGCACAATGTATTTGTTCTTGAATAAGGCAAACCCGAGTACTTTCTTCTTTGTTGAGTGGTCCATAGAGAGGTTGTATAACGGTGTTGTTCAGGGACAGGGTTTGGGGATTCTTGTAAGAATTAGCCAAGGCTTCATGAAACTGGATAGTCTTCCTTGGGAAAAAGATGGGATCAGAGAACCATTGTTTATACCAAGTCTGCCAGAGATTGTGAAATTTACTCAGAAAGGTGTTTGGACAAAACTTTATATTTTTTAAGATACAGTCATTTTGGGTTCTCCAAATGGTTTGTATGAACATAACAAATTGGGATAGCAATTGATCCTAGTCAAGTAGTCTAGTGTTGGTTGTTTTCCACATGTAATTAAAGAACTTTGGGATATCAGGATGATGAAAGTATTGAGCTAGCCAGTTAATTGGAATGGGAGAAATCCTCCAAAGAACAAGTGAGAAACAACTTCCTGATGATTTTCACATAAGGGCAAACATTATCAACCGGAGTATGTAATCTAACCAGATTAGATCTAGTGGGAATGATATTCCTGGCAGTTTTCCTTACTAAGAGTAAATCTGAGGGAGGGGCTTTGATTCTTCAAAGATCAGTGAAATTTTTTTTATCTAGCCCCTGATGACTAGGGTTCGATGAAGAGGTAACCAAACTTTCATTGGAGAAAACCTTAGTTGCACTTTTGACCGAAAAAAGATTGTTTCTTTCTGGAATCCAGATAAGAGAATCTAGAAAGTTTGAATTCCTGAGGTTGATATTCAAGATATCATTGACAACTGGGGTAGGAAAGAGGTTACAAATCAGCGAGTTATTCCAAGAGATATTGTGAGTGTTGGATACTGCCATGGATCCTAGATTGACTTAAGGAGGTTTTGTAGATTTTGATCCAGGAGACAATCTTTGAGGAGAATATCCGGTTTAACCCATCAGTCTTTCCAAACATCAATGTTATGGCCACATCTGATTTGCCAGACCATTAGGTGTTTAATTTTGTGAAGAGCTGTGATATTGCCTCTCTATTCAAAAGAAACAATAGAGGGGGCTACAGACACCTAAGAGATACTCTTGTTTCTGGAGTACAATGTTTTTAGCTGGCGAGCTTGATGAGTAAGAAGTGAAGAGATGATTTGCCACATGCTTTGGCTAAGAGAACGAGGTTCACTACAACAAAAATCCTCATTTATAGCATGCCAAAAACGCTATAATAGGATATGATAGCGTTAAATGACATGTTGTGACAACCCCTGTTATTAAAAGTCTGGCATCTATGATAGCGTTTTTTGGGTGCTACTAAAAGTGCACTTTTAATAGCGTTTTTAGATGTTGTTGTCACACTTTCAATAGCATTAAAAAACATGTTGTTAATGTAATCAAAAAACTTTGAGTAAAATTTAGTCCCCTTTCCTAAAATTCAAACCTGAGATTATTTTTCTATCCAAAACAAAAGCCATGATAGCCAAAATGGATCGTTTACAGCGGAGAATAAGCTTCAAACACGGAGCGACAGTATCGGCAACATGTCTTTTAGGCGGGCTAGATTTATTTTGGAAAGAATGTATTAATCTTACAATCATTTCGTCATGTAAATATTACTTTTCTTGCACCATAGATTGCTATTATACTTCAACTCCTTGGTCTATTATTTTTGTTTACAGAGAACCTAACCCGCCCCTCCGTACTCCTTTTTGGGATACTCTGTCACAACTATATAACACCCACTCGGACCCCACTCTTATTATGGGGGATTTGAATGTTATACTCAATCTTGAAGACAAAATTGGTGGTAGACACACCACTACCTCCCAGGTCAGGCACCTCAGGAATTTCATGGACACTCATGATCTGCTTGACTTCCCACTGAATGGTTTCGAGTTTACTTGGAACAACAAAATAAATGACCACAATGGCATCAAAGCTAAACTTGATCGAGTTCTAATATTCACTGAATGGATAAATCTTTTCCCTTTCTTTGTGGCCCGCTCCATTCATACTTCATCTTTAGACCATCGTGTTATCACCATACAGCTTGTCTCAAACACACCATTAGGACCTAAACCATTCAGATTCTTCCATATGTGGACCAGAGATCCGCGGTGCCCACATCTGGTTAATTCTTCTTGGTCTCCTTGCCAGCACAACAACCCAGGTCACAACTTCCATCTGAAAACAAAAAGACTTAGTCACTCCCTTACTAGATGGAATAAAATTGACTTTAGAAATATTAACACTAATATCAAGGAAACCATGATCGCTTTTGACAAGGCCCAAAATGCTACCCTCTCCACAGATATTGCGAATGCCATTTCTGTCCTTGAAAACAGACTTATTGAATTGTATCACCGGGACAAACTCTTCTAGCGGAACAAGTCGGGCGAATCATGGCTTAAATATGACAATATAAATACCAAATTCTTCCACCCGGCCTCATTGCTTCATAGGAAACATAACTTGATTATGCGTCTCTGCGACAATAATAACTAATGGCATTCCACCAACTCCTTTATGGGCTTAGTCCTAACAAATTATTTTGAATCTATTTTTCAGTCCTCAAACTTGGATCCTTGCCCTGAAGTTGAGACCTTGTTCCCTCCCATCATAACGACACAGGACAATGAAAATCTTCTAGCCATTCCCACGAAAAAGGAAATCAAAGATACCATCTTTTTCATGGGTGGTCGCAAAGCTTCAGGTTCTGATGGTTTTCACGCCTTTTTCCAACATTATTGGGACACGGTCAAACATGATTTGATCAAGGCAGTGACTGATTTTTTTACTACTCACCACTTGGATCCTAAACTTAATGAGACCTTCATAGCACTAATCCCAAAACTCTGAATAAGTTCAGACCCATTGGATTCTGTAATGTTATCTACAAAATCATCTCCAAAATCCCAGCTAATAGATTTAAACCTCTTTTGGATAACATTATCTCCCCTAATGAGGGCGCTTTCCTAAAAGGTCAATCCATCACATACAATCTAGCACTAGCCCATGAAACTTTTTTTTTTTTTTCAAATGAAGCATTGTCGCAAAAAAAAGGCTGAATGACAATCAAAATTGATATGGTCAAAGCTTATGACAGGGTGGAATGGTCATTTCTCTTCCAGATTTTGAAGCACGTTGGGTTCTCAGAGGGATGGATCCAAGTGATTTCTCAATGTGTTTCCACTTATTCTCTCTGTGTCCTTCTAAATGGTAGTCCTCTCCAAAGTTTTTCCCCCTCCCGGGGTCTTAGACAAGGGGACCCACTCTCTCCCTATCTCTTCATTCTCATTGCTGAGGCACTCTCTAGAAAGCTAGCTCAGGCAGAAGCCAACAATGTGATCAAAGGTGTAAGCATTCGAAGACATTCACCTTCAATCAACCATTTGCTTTACGCAGATGATCTTATGCTTTTCTGTAGAGTATCTCTGTCTGAAGCCCACGTTGTTAAAAACATCATCTCCTCTTACTGCTCAGCCTTCGGGCAAGTGGTAAACTACGACAAATCGTCCGTCTTTTACATCTCGAATGTTCATAATAGACATGCTAAAATGATCAATAGGATCTTCGGGCCAAAATTATACAACCCTAAGAATAAATACCTTAGATCGCCTCTACTTCTTTCAAAACGAAAAGTCTCTGATTTTCAATTCTTGATTAACAAAATCAATTCCAAATTGTCCTATTGGAAAGCTAAAATCCTGTCACAAGCAGGACACAGTTATGATCAAAGCAATCATCAACTCCATCCTAGTCTATATAATGCAAACTTTTCTTCTTCCATGTTCGATTACCACAAAACGAGACACCATTACTCAAAACCTTTGGTGGAACAAGACGGACGAAAGCAAAGCCAAACACTTGTGTTCCTAAAACCGGATCACCCTTCCTCGACATTTTGGGGGTCTGAATATCCCGACAATCCAACTCAAAGCCTATATTGGTATAACAAAATCTCTTTCAAATCTCCCACACATCAGCCCCCGCCTCTTTTGCCCAGAGAGGCAACCTCACTATTCTATAAAAAAAATGAAACACCATCTTCTCTGGCAAATCGATCAGGTGACACAATTGATCTTTGGAGGGACTGATGAGTCAAACCAGGTTTCATTTTAGCTGATTGCCTCGCTTTCGGGTCTGAAAGACAAGAGTCTCCCCTTGCCAAGATCTCGGATCTCTGGACTCCCACCTCAAACCGGGGTCCTCTCTGGAACTCCAATATCATTATCTCCTTATTCCCCCAGTCGGTTGCGATGGACATCCTTGACATCACTATCCAATCATATAGCGAATCTGACAATCGTATATGGAAATTTGATAACCGAGGCATTTTCTCAGTCAAGAGCGTTACCAAAGCATTTTTCAAGAAGACTCTTGACTCTTCCACCTTGACCCACAATACACCCAGATTGCCGGCTAAACTCTATCAGGAACTTTGGCGACTAAAAGCCCCTACCCGTGCCATATTTACTCTGTGGAAAATTACACAAGACTTGCTTTTCACTATGTCGAACCTGCACAGAATTCATACGTCAGTTGACAACTAGTGAGTTTTTTGTCACGACCATCAAGAGGACGCTTTGCATTTTTTTTTTCGTTGTCCTGTCATCTCTTGCCTTTGGCAACTTTCTCGAACTCCTATTATTTGGGCAAATGTCGCCCTCTCCACAAATATTATGATTTTTATGTGGGCGATAGGCAAAGCACATCCCAATGCCAAAAATGAAATATTATCCTAGTTCACTGTGGTCATCCATACAATTTGGCATATGCACAAGAATATCATTTTCAAAAAATCTCGGTTCACCATTTCACAATTTCTCGCCTATTTCAACAACACTTGGTCTACTTGGAAGAAACAATGGTTCGAGCCCCTCCCTCCCATCATAACCAAAACACACTTGACCCATTTTCACAGCTCCACATCATTGAAACAACCGTTACAGATAAACACCCTAGCTTAAACTGTATTTCAAACAACCAGGCATCCTCAATTAGACCCCCAATGGATCAAACTAGCCCCAACTCTGAAAATCGTTCCCCAAGATTGGCTATAATTCACTCCCAGATCCAAGCAGCCAGAAACCATAGACTTAATTCCTCAACAACTTACCTTCGATCATGTCCCACTGTTTTTAACCCTGGTATGATTATTGTCACTTATGATGCTAGTTTTTTTTTTGTCTCTTCTAAAAAAGAAGCTATTGGTATTTTGGCTATGGATGATTGTGGCAGAGTTTTAGCTAAGATCGCATCAACAATCTTAGGGAAAGTTTTTGATTACACTATGGCAGAGTGTTTTGCAACAGAGGCGACACTTTTGCTTATTCAATCACATCAATGGCAAACAGGCTCTTGTTGGGGGATTCAGGTTATCTCATTACCATACTAAATGATAAGAACCAGGACGACCAAACAAACATGTGTTGGATGTGGTGCCCGCTAATTAGTAGTGTTAAAAACTTAATTGTTGTCAATTGTAATTGGTATTTTAACTTTATTCCTCGCGAGCTCAATTATGAAGCTCACGAGTTAGCTACTCTTGTTGGATGTATGTTTTTCTCATACCTTAATATATTATGCTATACTCTTTAATAATAAAAAAAGGACTCAAATTTAGTCACACTTATATACAAATTTGGGTTTAGAACCATATATGTATTTAAGTAAATTTAATTGACCACAAAATCGACTAAATTCATTCCAAAACTTTAAAAAGTCTTCAAATGCTTAGCATTCGCAAATGTTTGGGCAACAATGCAAAATACTCTGTTGCTACTCTTGTTGGTTGTTTTTAAAAAGAAAAGAAAAGGTTGCAACAACTTGCTGTTGAAAAGAAAAGAGAGGGGAGAAAAAAGAAGAATAATAAGGCGAGTGTCAGGACTCAAGGTCAGAGGCCTTCCTAATGGTCTCAAAACTCAATGTTCCCTTTTGAAAAGTGCCCAAATGCTTAGCATCTATATTATAGGGGGAAGGTTTGAGCTCTTGACTGTGAGGACGTGTTGCCTCCATTGCATAGTCGGGCCAGACTGTACCGCTAGCACTTTTATTGTTTTCTTTGCATTGCTTTTCAACTTCAACCTTGTATTTCCATCGATCGATAGCATCGAACTAGTCTTGAGCAACGTCCTTCCGAACGTTCCTCCCCATTGTAATCTATTGAATGTGAATGAGAGCTTTTACTGACTATTGTGCATTGTTATATTGTTTACAGATTGATATTGTGCATTCTCAAGTTAATATTTGTGCCCGTCAAAGTAACTACTCATAGGCTTACTAGTTAATTGGATAGCTAGTGCCGCACGGATTACTAGTCCGTGACAGCGAGGGTGGTGCAAGGTGAGGCGGCAACGAACGTTGCTTGCTTATTGTTGGGAAGAGATTACTAAGGGAAAAGGAGGAAAGGAAAGAAAAAAGAGCTTTATTGTGATGTTTTTTAATAGGTAAAAAAACATAGGGAATGGTAGTGATAAAGAGAGAAAATTATAGTGTCAAATAGTATTAGTTATTATAATTTTCAAATGTGTCCCAAAGTAAAGAAGATATTATCAACAAAATCTTCAAAATATACAATTACACATGCACTTCTTTATTTCTTGTTCTTTGTTAACACACAAGTAGGGGTGAGCATCTCATCCTGCGATCTCGGTTATGTCTCGTCTGATTCTTTTGGGGTCATTTTAGGATTGATCAAACACATCTCGATTTCATCATGTCCTGATTGATAGTGGGATGAAGATTTTCATTTTCATCCATCCTGTCCCGAACTTATTTATTTAATATTTAATATAATTTCTTGTACGTGACTTGTAAGTTTTTATTCATTTTTTTAATTCATTTTGTTGTGAAATATTGAAATATTAGTAAAAGTTCTGAATAATCATTCTTGAAAAATATTCAACCTATGAGCACAGTACAAATGCCAAAATATACTTAGCGTATAGCAAAAGAGCAATTCTAGGTGTCGAGAAAACCAGCGAGGAAATGAGCGAAGGGAGGGAGGTGGCGGGGTGGGAACCGTTCACCTCTCTCGGGATGTGTGCCATCTTTTTTGGTGCACGCATCTCGAGAAAGGTGAACGGTTCCCACCCCGCCACCTCCCTCCCCTTGCTGGTTTCCTCAACACCTAGAATTCCTCATAGCAAAAATTGTCCAACATTCAACACCTAAAACAAACACATTTTAATTTTACAATTTCTAATCAACCGTCCATTCAATAGCAAAATAAATAATTCATTAATAAGGTCGTGCAAAACTTCATTTAACTCCAACCAAATCTATGGAAACCCAAGATGAGAAAACAGACATAGGGATACCAGAAGCCAAAAAGTGGGAAAGAAGACGGAAAGATGGGAAGCCTAAAGCCAGAAGAGAAGAAGAAGAAACCAAGATTTCTGTGTCTCCATGGGTTCAGAACGAGTGGTGAAATCATGAGAAAGCAAATATGGAAATGGGATAAGTCAGTTTTGGAAAAGATGGATCTTGTGTTCCTCGATGCCCCTTTTCCTGCTGAGGGACCTTCTGAAGTTGAAGGCATCTTTGATCCTCCTTATTATGAGTGGTTCCAATTCAACAAAGTAACTAAATCTCTACTCTATTTTTTGTTTTTAAGTTTTCTTTATTCAAAATTCAACTCAATAATATTATGAGATGATGAAACAGGAATTCAAAGAATACAAGAACATGGATGAGTGCTTCTCTTATATTGAAGATTACATGCTGAAGCAAGGCCCCTTTGATGGTCTTATTGGCTTCTCTCGGGTTTTTCTTCTTTTTTTCAAATTTTTATTTTTTTTTTGAAAACCAAATTAGTCATTTCATTTTGTATGTGATGATGAAACTGCAGGGTGCGACTCTGTCGGCCGCTATGCCGGGACTGCAAGCTAAGGTATACAATACACTGTTTGTTTGTTTCAAAAATTCAAAACCGAAGTGGTTGGTTCGATTTTCGGTTTCTATGTTATTTAATGTACAAAAATTGAACCGATCAAGTATATAATAAATATTATATATTTTATGTAAAATAATTTAATGTGTAAAATAGTCGGTCGGTTTAGGTTTTTTTCGATTTTAGTTGGTTCGATTACGGTTTGTATAAATTAGAGTCTGTTCGATTTCGATTTGAAAATTTTGAAATCGACCAAAGTCTTGGTTCAGTTTTCAACCCTAATAAAAATGTTAGATACTAAGATGTTGTTTGTTTGGTTTATTTATTTAGCGTCATGCTAGGGAACTAGGTTATGCAATCAATCAGGATGATGTGGCGTGATCATAAGAGGTTTTATAAATCTCGAGATACGTATAAACATTTTTATCATTCTTTCAAGATCATGCCACGTCGTCCTGATTGCAAAAATCTGATTATTCCCTAATATTATTGATTTATTTATTGTTATTACAGGGTGTAGCTTTAACGAAAGTTTCTAAAATAAAGTTTTTAATTATAATTGGAGGGGCAAAGTTTGCTTCTCAAGCCTTGGCAGAGAAAGCCTATGACAAGGCTCCCTTCGACTTGCCAACTCTCCACTTTTTAGGTATGTTTTTGGTCTTTTCATTTTTGCTGCAATTGTTGTAATTCTTTGCTTCAATTTTGGTTTAATGGGAGGGACAATTTTTTTTTTTTTTTTTTGAATGATGTTGCAGGTGAGAATGACTTCTTGAGGCCTCAAGGGATTAAACTCTTGGAAGTATTTGTTGACCCATTTGTCATTCATCATCCCAAAGGCCACACAATACCTAGACTTGGTAATCATTTTAAACTAACTCACCATCTCAATAATAAAGTTAGGGTTTGTTTGGTTGCATGAAAAATAGACATGAAAATTGAAACCGTTTCCGTTAATCCAATTTCGAGGCTTCCACTCGGATTTGAATTTCCTTGAGTAGTGGGAAAATAGTCTTGTGAATAATCGATTTTCTGTTAGTAAATATGCAACCAAATAGCAAAAATTTGCATAACAAGGAAAATGGATTCCATTGCCCAGGAAAAATGGCTAACCAAACATACCCGTAATTTAGATTATTATTGGTCAATCTAGAAGTTGCCTTTGTGATAATCTTATTTTGATTGAAGGAGTTTTGTACCCCAATGATCTATCTATCTCTATCTAACAAAGTGTTTTGTTTTGTTATTATTGATTCAGATGAGAAGAGCCTAGAGATTATGAACAAATTCTTGGAAAAGGTTCAGACAACATTATCAGAGCCAATTTCTGTAGAGGAAAACAAGGAATGGTAATTTTCCTATATTATTGATATCAAACACATATTGTTATGTATCTTGTTATATTTGTGGCTAAATAGATGACCCCAATTTGAGATTATTTTAGCGCCAGAGATGGACTGTATTTGAGTAAGGTTATTAATATTCAATGCCATGAACCTTCTGTGTGTTTTTGGACATAAAATTACTTTAAGGTATCCTTCATAAGGGCCCAGCACTGGGAGCATGCCATTAATGTCCGGCTCAGGCCATGCAAAAAATCCTATTGTAGGGGAACCTGAGTTATGGGCAGTTTGAGTTTATAACATTAGCAAAAAATTTTAGCAACATGATTGGGTTTTGGTTAGGTAAGACCATTGTAGTTTAGGTAGTTTAGGTAAGACCATTGTACTTTTTATACATATTTACTGAGGCGGTCTTAACATTTTATGAAGATTTTTTTATAATAAATTGAAACATATAAACATAGTAGTATACATTGTCATTTTGATAAGTATCATAAGCAAATATGTATAAAAAGTGACACAACTACCTAGAATCGAAACATTTTTTAAAGATTTTTTTTATAATAAATTAAAACATATCAGCATAGTAGTATACATCATCATTTTGATAAGTATATAAGTAAATATGTACAAAAAGTGACACAACTACCTAGAATCGAAATGAAAATATAATAAAGTTGCATAACATAGCGAAAAGATGCACTACATAAGTGTCGAGTAATTTGCAAATATCCACTAAATCATTAAAAATCAATAATCTTGAAAGAATAGAAAACTTAAGAATATTGAACATTTGTTAGAAGAAATTGTTGGAATGGTTGGTAAAAATCCACAAGTATAATTACTATTGGTATTCCAAAAGCATAAAAATCATTTAACTAAGCTATGAAAAATCAAGATTGATGTTGATCACAGATTGATCAAAACAAGGTATGTTTTCTCCCAAAAACTATAAAAAGTGTGAAATTTATCAAAACTTAAAAACGTATTATCTTGTTTTTATCACATTGATCAAATATTACACCAAGAAACATAAAATATTATTATAGAGTGGGTTGCAACCTCTTTTTGCTGCAAATGGGTTGAAATTGGGTTGCAATTGGGCTGACTACAACCAGTTTTTGGGTTGAGGTAGTGAGGCGAGGCGGACGCCTCATTTCACTGCACCGCATTGCCTCACTTTGAGGCGAAATTTTATAAAAACGCCTTGAGGTGCGCCTCAGGACTGCCTAGGCAGTCGCCTTGACTACACTGGGTAAGACTTGTGTTCAGTCTATAGTAAGTCCAAGGTTCAAGTCATAAGTTCATGGTTTGAGCCTATAAGGCCTCCTATTATATGA
This sequence comes from Berberis thunbergii, assembly GCA_003290165.1. Classification (NCBI taxonomy): domain Eukaryota; kingdom Viridiplantae; phylum Streptophyta; class Magnoliopsida; order Ranunculales; family Berberidaceae; genus Berberis; species Berberis thunbergii. Next base: position 438,458 of record QNQO01000855.1, on the reverse strand, counting down.
AGTGCCACATTATTTTTCGGGCATTCCATCTCGCAATTTCGATCCCGTCTCGTCCCGATTTTGTCGGGTTAATTTTGGGATTGATCAAACTCATTTTAATCATGTCTCGTCTCGAGCTAGAGTGGGATGAGATCAAGATGGAGATTTTCCTATTCTTCCAGAAAATGAGAGTATATTCTTCTTAGTGATATGCAGGATAGTAGGCAGAAGTATGTTGATTTGGTGAATTGGGTGGTTTCGGAGTGTTGAAAAACATAGTGCAAAACAAAATGAAAACAAAGATCTAGAAACAAAGGAACAAAACATACCTGCTGGAACTTGATAGAATATGTTGGAGATTGGCTTGTCGGCAGTGGATCTTGGCTGGACATGACTAGAATTCGCTGGATTGTGGCTGAAATTGGCTGGCAGTAGAGGATGACTAAGATAAACAACTGGAAGAGAAGGGAGAAAAAGGGGGTGGAAGGGTTTCCAACACTGCTTCTTCATGCTATAAAAGAAGGGGTTTCCCTCTTCTTCATCCATCCTCAATCGATTGATTGTGTGAAGAGTTAGGGTTTGCTCTTCCCCTTTGTGGCTTGTGAGGATCTATGAGAGATATGAAGAGATGTGTTTGTGAGGAGAGAGATTGTGTTTGTGTATATGTGTATGTGATATACGTACCCGCATATATGTGTAGTGTCATTTAGATATGTGTATTGTGTAGGAGACTCTCTCCAGTTGTATTCTTTCATATCAATAGTAAAGTTGCTCTCTTTGCCCGTAGACGTAGGCAAATAACCGAATCACGTAAATTTGTTGTCTTTGGTATTAGTTGTATTTTTTTGTAACTCTTATGTGCGTATTAGTTCTTTGGGTTTGTTTGAAGCTGTTTGAACCGGTGGTTGGTGAAAAGTATGTCAAATCCATCAAACTCTGGATCAAAGATGGTTACCGCTATAGTCGTTAAATTTGACGTCGAGAAGTTCAATGGAAAGAATAACTTCGGAATGTGGCAATGCGAAGTTTTGTATGTGTTGGCAAAAGAGAATTTGGAGGATGCTTTAGGAGACAAGCCGGAGAACACGATGGAAGAAGAATGAAACAAGTTGAATTGGCAAGCATGTGGGTCAATAAGGTTGTATGTAACGAAGAAGCAAAAATACTTCCTCATGGAGACCTCTGCTAAGGTGTTATGAAAAAAGTTGGAAGACAAGTATATGACGAAGAACATCCAAAATAAGCTCTTTCTCACGAAACAACTTTTTTGGAATAATATGAGACTCGAGATTACGTTGTCTGAACACTTGGATGAGTTCAATAGGCTTATTGCCGACCTATTGAATTTGGAATAAGATGTTCAAGAGAATTATAAGGCTTTGTGCCTTTTGAATTCCCTTTCAGAAGAGTATGAACATCTCGTTACAACTTTATTAACGAGAAAATAGGAGTTGAATTATGATGATGTAGCTACAACGTTGTTCAATTATGAGTTCAGGAGGAAGGATCTCAAGATCCATAAGGATGTAACGTCAGAAGTATTAGTAGTGAGGGAAAGATCTGAAAAAAATAATAATAAATGTTGGTGATAGAAGAAGATCACAGTCAAGAGGAAAATATGTGGATAGAAGGTTTTCGCTAAGGGATGAATTTGCCTTCTGCCATAAGAATGACTATTGGAAGATTGATTGTAAGGAATTGAAAGTTGCAATAGAAAAGAGGAAGAAAAATTTTAATGTGAATGTGGTGCACAATTTGGATGAAGACGAGGCGTATTCTCTATCTGCAACTTCATCATTGCTGAGTCATTATAATGAGTAGCTGCTTGATTCGGGTTCTACCTATCACGTGTCCCTATAGGGGCTGGTTCTCTAACTTTAGAGAGATGGATGGTGGTGTTGTCCATATGGACAACAATGATGAATGCAAAATTGCAGGGATAGGTAAAATAAAGTTGAAGCTGCATAATGGGCTTGTTCGGAACTTGAATGATATTCGGTATGTACCCGATTTGAAGAAGAATCTCATATCCGTTAGTATTTTAGAGTCCAAAGGTTATCATGTTATTTTAAATGATGAAACTCTAAAGGTCATTTCTGGTGCATTGGTAGTTCTGAAAGCCGCTCGGAAGGATAACTTGTACTTCTTGTAGGGGAGTGCAGTTACAGATAATCGTAAAGTTGAATTTGGTGGAACAATTTGTGTTGTTGAAGGCCCTGTAGATGTTGCTTCAGGTGGAGTTACTGATAGCCCCATGGATGTTTGTATGGATACCTCGAGGGTTTGGCATTTGCGAACAGGTAGTAAAAGTGAGAAGGTTTTGCATGAGTAGTTGAAGAAATGTTTGGTAAAAGATATGAAGATGCGTAGCATAGATGTTTGTGAACATTGTGTTTTTGAAAAGTCTGGTTTGAGATTCCATCACAGTCAAGGTGGATTTGGATTGTTAGCTTGAGCATGCTTTGGTAGATGGCACCTTCGGGTGTATGGCGCATATAAGCGCGTTGGAAGAGTTTAAGTTTGTCTTTGTGTTTTGGAGAGCTGACATTTGTTTGTTCAAGTTTGTTGTGGCCAACTCAAATTTGTTAAATCTTCACCGAGATGGAGAATTGTTGAAAAACAGAGTGCAAAACAAATTGAAAACAAAGATATAGAAACAAAGGAACATAACATACCTGCTGGAACTTGATAGAATATGCTGGAGATTGGCTTGTCGGGAGTGGATTTTGGCTAGACATGGCTGAAATTCGCCGGATTGTGGCTGAAATTGATTGGCAGTAGAAGATGACAAAGATAAACAACTGAAAGAAAGGCTGGACGTAAATTTGTTGTCTTCGGTATTAGTCAAATTTTCCTTAGTGACCTTTTTAGATATTGGCATCAGTGTTGTACGAATCGGTGAAAATTGCGATTCAAATCGCCGATATGAATCGACTCGGCATGCAAACGGTTTAAATCATCCAAAAAATCGAACTTCATCCAAATCGGAGTGAATCGCCACCGATTCAATGGTGAAATCGTTACATCGCGATTGAAGAACAAATGCTCGATTTATATGCTTCGCACAAAACGGAGAATACCAACAGAAAAAAAAAGAAACAAATAGGGAAGAACAACAGGAGTCTGATAAAAAAATCAGAGACATACCTTCTTAGATCTGGCTTAGATCCGCTCCGTCACGACATCCTTCCCTCGGCTCCGGCTCAGATCTGCTGCTTCTCAAGGCCAACCCCTCAGATCTGCTCATTATTGAGCTATTTTCGGCTCATATTGGTTTGAAGAAGTCGTTTCGGCTCGATTGTTGAAGAAGAAAAAGGATATGTTGAAGAAGTTTCAAGTCGATTGTTGAAGAATGCGATTTTGTCGATTTTTTTAGGTTCCATGTTGAAGAAGAAGACGATTTTGAGATATTTTTTCTCGACTCTCTGCAAGTTCTCTCTGCTCCGATTTTTTCTCGACTCTCTGCAAGTGTTGTGTTGAATCGATTTTTTGATTTCATTATGTATGAAGGTCAGGGTCAGAGACCCCTAAATAATTTTTTTATTATTAATTATTATACTTAAACCCTCAAAGATACATAATATAACAGGGACAACCTTATTTTCCAGAAAGTGTTTTTATCTATAAAGTGCAAAGAATACACTTTATAGAGAGTACAAAGAATACACTTCGAATTCCAAGTAATTTTGAAACCTATAAAGAGTACAAAGAATGTAAGTAAAAAGAAATGATATATTCTTAAATGAAGGCAAATATATATATTATAATTAAAAAAATCTTACGATTTACAATTAAATATAAATCTTACACGTTACAATTTGCGATTCACTAACACTGATTGGTATGACTATGTCAAGAATGATATATGTCACTTTGCAATGACTAAGAAAATCACGAATAATTTCTCTATAAAAATATGACTTCTCACAATGGATTGCATATGGATCTACATAGGCTGGAAAAAATGGTATCCACCCTTTCTTAAAAAAAGGTATCGATTCTATTTTCTTCTTCTTCTTCACTCGCTGACAGCCACTCCTCCCATTGTTGCCTATCTTCCCTTTCACACGTTATAGTAGTTAAGAGATAGATTTAGGTCACCTCTTCCTCATCTGCTCCATCCCTGTTCGAAGGAATCTCTTAAACACAAGTTCAACTTTTGAATTAGCATGCTGAATTACATGCCAATAGACAACAAACTAACATGTTTCAAATAGGATAGCCATATATAAGTGACAGACAACAATAAATCACATGCAATTCTCAGGCTTCTCCAGGGGGGGATAGGAAAAAGCTACGTGGTTTAGCTGTCGATGCTCCCGAAGTTCATGAGCAGATCCGAAGAAAATAACTAAGTGACTGTGGAGGTGGTACAGGAACCCCAACAGGTGGTAGTGATGGCTCTGTTGGTTCTGAGGTGAAGGGTTGGCTGTGGTATATGATGAACTATTGCAAGTGGTTTTAGCAACCATTTTTTGCCTGATGGTAATAAACTCGACTTAATCTCACTGATTTCAATTTCATTATAGATAGTTAAAAACATCTCTTTTCCTAGCAAGGGCTAGGTACTAAAATGTGACTAACGCATCTATTGCTATGCAGTTGGTATTCTGGTGCTTGAAGTTCACTTAGTTTTAATTAATCTAAGGGTGTGTTCCATTGCATTGCAGTTTTCTAATGGAATTGGAAAACAGTTTTTCCTAAGTGCATTGGTTTTTTGCACTGGTTTTTTGCCTGGTGCTATCAGGCACCGTAGGATACTTATCTCAATGCAATCCTACGGTGCCTGATAGCACCAGGCAAAAAACCAGTGCACTGTAGAAGCACTCTGCTTCAAATTTAATGCCAAGATACATATGCAAAATATATATTAAAAAAAAAAACAGAATCTTAATTTTTAATTTTTTTTTCAAAATGAAAATAAAAAAATATCAAAAACCTACCTAGACCGATTTTTAGAACACTACTAATTCATAGTTTCCTTCGAATAACTAGAAAATTTTACATTAGAAAGAATGAATACCTCCGGACCCCTTGTTTTCGTTCTCTTTCATTAATGTTTTCTCTGGAATTCTATTGACCAAAGGAAAACATGGTCATCCAGTTTCATTTGTTTGTCTTCTTACTCGAGAAAGTTACTCGAAAAAACTTTCTCAGGCAAACTCTCTTCTGGATTTTCTTCCAAACTTTTAATGGAGATTGGGAACTGCTTGGGCCTGCCCTCCAAGTCTTCAAAGCATCTTCGTTTCCCTTCCAGCCAATGTACATATAGATTAGGCAACAATTATAGGACTACTTTCATGTATAATTGCAAAGAAATATCATAGTCTTGTATAGGTGCGTATGTGTGTGTCCGTTCCATGATTTTATGTAAGCTTTAGACTTATTGTAAAACCTTACTAATTCCAGACTCTTTGTCGTGAGTCTCGTGATGGTCATCACTGCCATTAGGTGATATTTTAGCCGAAGGACTCCTTGTTATCCATATGGGTGGATGATAAATACTATTCCCTCTCCTGTCATTAATTATCGGAATGAAGTATAAAAGTGGCTGAAAACCGTCTTTGCTGGAAATTGACCCAGAGTCCCCAAAACTCAGTAGTTTAGTTTGGATTATATCCATCTGATCAATAATGACCCCGTTATTTAGTTGCACCTCACCAAAGATGAAATGCTGATAATTCTGTGGATATCCATTCCTGTCACAAATCTTTGCTTTAAGATCATTGAGCGTGTCGAATTTCCCAATTTCCACCTGGAAGTCGGGCTCACTGTCTAGGGTTCTCATGCAAAACGTTGCACCTTCTTTCAATTTAAAAGCCTTGTTAAGTAAGGAACCTCCCTGGATGTTGTAGTCGCTCAAGGTTTTCCCTTCTTCCAGTGGAGTATCTGCGACAAAGATTCATTCATTGACTTCACAAAGATTTACATGCTTTTACTTGATTGTCTTCTTTCTTCCTCCTGGAAACTGAAGGGGAGACGAACAAAGAAAAAAACTGTCAATTTAAGTTATTATCTTCATTGAATAAAATGCATGATAGTTCTTTTGATACAATATGAAAATATTAGGGTCATTGCTTTCGTTTCCAACAGGTTTTAGGCTTGAAGCAAGCATGGTTAAGTAGATTACTAGTATATTCTAGGCATGACAATGAATAAAATTCAAGACTGACAGAATATTGGCTCTTAAATCGATCAAGGTTGAGTTGATTCAAGACCCAATAATCTGATCAGCGACAGATATATTTTCAAGCTGCACCTGATCAAGAAACAAAAGCTACAAATCCGGTGGCTATTCTTGGTACTCCAGACTTTTTTCTTTCACGGAGTTTGGTGTGACAAATTTCCACTCATCCCAGCAGGAAAACTATGCGAAGAGTGGAACTCTTACACTCTTCCACTCTTCTAGTTGTATCCGTGAAGACTAATTGCATTTCTGTTCATTACTCCTGAAATATTTGCATACTTTTGCTTCATCAATGATCTTCGTTGTTATTTTCACTCTGGAATCAAAGAATGATAACCTTGTCAAACGAGTTCAGGTGGAGGGACAGAAGTTTTTGTTTGTTAATACAAAACTGAGCGTAAAACTAACAGGAATTGTGGATTTTGAATGAAGGGAAATACGGCTTAACGACTTGATTTTTGTTAATTTTCTATATATAAGAAAAAATAATAATAAATATATATATATATATATATATATATATATATATATATATATATATATATATATATATATATATAAGCCATATGAAGAGGAAGATGGCTCACCCGAAATAGTTACTGAGAACCTCCTTCATGAAATTCCTACTGACATGGAGATTTCATTGCATGCTCTCCATGGTAGCTCTTCAACAAACACATTGCTACTCAGAGGTCTGACCAAGAAGAAGTCTGTGTCCATTTCGATCAATATGGGCAGCACAAATTCGTACATAGATCCCAGTGTGATTAAGTCTACAAAATGACCTACTTGCTCAACTCCTCAGATGCTAGTCAAGGTTGCCAATGGAGATCAATTGATAAGCAATGCGGTCTGCCAACAACTTCAGTGGATGATGCAGGGCATTTCCTTTGAGAGTTAAGTGTTACCTTTTGGTGGCTACGATATGGTTCTTGGTGGCGATTGGTTGAAACTGTTCGAAGACATCACACTGAATTTGCAAAAACTTTAGTTGACATTAACCATGAAGAAACACTGAAGGTGCTTCTGAGTCTGTTGATTTTTGTTCTGTGGAAGCCAAAGGGATATCTAAACTAATGAAGAAACATGCTAGTTCCTTTTTCTATCACCTATTCTCCATGTCCACGGCCTATCCACCAACTCAACCTGATCGTGTAGTGTAGCACCTCATCACAAGCTTTAGTGACCTATTCCATACTCTTACTGAACTTCCACCTAGCCGAGCACTAAACCACCAAATCCCTTTGAAACTACGCCATCAACCTCCTTCACAAAACCCATACAAGGTTCCCTACATGCCAAAAACAATAGTGGAGAAATTGATACATGAGATGCTTGAATCTAGCCTTATCCAACACTCCCAAAGTCCATTAGTTGCTCCAATTCTCTTAGTGAGAAATAAAAAATGGTCCCTAGAGATTTTGTGTGGATTACAGGAAATTGAATGAGATTACCATCAAAGACAAATTTCCTATGCCGTTATAAATGAGTTGTTAGATGAGCTTTATGGTGCTACTATCTTCTCCAAACTTGATTTAAGGTCAACGTGTCATTAAATTCTAGTTCACCCTCCTAATATCCACAAAACAGTTTTTAAAACCCATCATGGTCACTTTGAGTTCAGAGTAATGCCATTTGGTCTTACAAATGCATCGGCTTCCTTCCAGCCCCTTATGAATCAAAAGTTTCAATTTCTTCTTAGGAAATTTGTACTTGTCTTTTTTTATGAAATCATAATATACAGTCCCACTCTCTCCCTCCATTTAGATCACTTACAAGCTGTATTTACTATTTTGAGACAACATGAGCTTTTGTCAAGTTGTCAAAATGCTCCTTTGCTCAAGAGAAACTTGAGTATCTTGGACACATTATCAGTGCCCAAGGTGTTGAGGGCGACCCCTAGAAAATTGAGGCCATGACCAATTGGCCTACTCCATCCACTATCAAACAACTTCGAGGTTTTCTTGGTCTTACGGGCTACTATAGGAAGTTTATTAAGCAATATGACCAAATTGCAAAACCATTGACTGACCTACTAAAAAAGAATGCCTTCATTTGGTCTACTATGGCAAGTGATGCTTTTCTCCAATTGAAGAAAGCTATGTGTGAGACACCCATATTGGCTCTTCCCAATTTCCAAATTTCATTCACCATCGAAACAGACGCTTATTCAAAGGGTGTTGGGGTTGTTCTTTCTCAAGATGGTCGACTTATTGCTTTCTTTAGTAAGTCACTCAGCCCAAAGAACCTCTCATTATCAACCTACGAGGAGGAACTCCTTGCAATTGTTATGGCTGTTAACAGGTGGAGATCATATCTTCTTGGCTCTAAGTTCTTTATCGAGAAACGACCATCAAAGCATCAAGTATTTTTTAGCTCAGAAGGTAACTACAATGACACAACAAGGACGGTTAGCTAAGCCACTTGGCTTTGACTACGAGATTTTTTACAAAAGGGAGTTGACAACACAGTGGCAGATGCCTTGTTTAGATGTACTGATACCGAGGGACAATGCTTGACCCTTTCAATAGTTGCTCCACCATGGTTAAATGAGGTGGCTTCTTCCTATGTCTAGGATCAGTTTATGCAACAATTGATGCAACAATTACTTATCAAAGCAGATTCTAAACCCCCCCTTCTCACTATCAAATGGCATTATCAAACATCATAATAAACTTTGTCTTGGTTCCATAGGTGCTCTTCGAACTCAACTCTTACATGAGCTACATAAATTTGCTGAATCAACACGACATACAAACGTCTGCTACAATACTTCTTCTGGCAAAAAGTGCAAGCTGATGTGCCCCATTATGTCACAGAGTGCAATACTTGTCAACGAAATAAAAACAATCAGTCTTCTTATGGTGGTCTTTTTCAACCATTACCCATACCAGAGTAAGCTTGGCAGCATATTTCGATGGATTTTATCGAGGAAGAAAAAAACAAAACAGTTATCTTGGTTGTAGTCGACAGACTGACCAAATATAGTCACTTTGTGGCTCTCTCGCATTCCTTCACTTCAGCCATGATAGCTGACTTGTTTTTGCAACACATTTATCAATTACATGGCCTCCCTACGTCGATTGTGCCAAAACAGGGATAAAATCTTCTTAAGCGCATTCTGGCAAGAGTTATTCTCAACTCTGGGCACAACACTCAGCCTCAGTTCTTCGTATCATCCTCTGAAATAACCAACGTTTGTCTCGAGAATTACTTTTGTTGCATGACTAGTGATCCCCCCCCCCCCCCCCCCCCCCCCCCCCCCCCAGTGGTCGAAGTGGCTTTACTTGGCAGAATTTTGTTTCAACACCTCATTTCATACAAATCTGCAAACTACTCCATTCCAAGCGTTGTATGAATATCGTCCTACCTTAATGGCTCTTCCTCCTATAGCTTCAAATGCCATTCCTGATGATGTGCAACAATATCTGCAAGACAAAGATCACATGCTGAGTGTTATTAAGGAGAAGTTGCATCGTGCTCAAGAGTGAATGAAATATTATGCAGACAATTTAAAACTTCAGCCATACCGACAGACGTCCGTAAACCTTCGCCGAAACCTCAAATCGTCAACACGCTTCTACGGACCTTTTCAAGTAATGGAACGCATTGGAGTAGTTGCTTACAGACTGCAACTCCCCCTAGTTCTAAAGTGCACCCTATTTTCCATGTCTCTCAATTGAAAAGAAAATTGGGGACGAATACAATTCCAACTCCCTTGCTTCCACTGGTGGATCACTCTGGCAAGTTTCAAGCAAAACCCATAGCTATTCTGGCTTGCTGTCTCATCCCTCGACACAACAACGTTGTTATGCAGGTGCTCATACATTGGTCAAATTCCTGACCAACAGACGCTACTTGGAAAGAATAGACTCACATTTAGGCCATATTCCCTCAATTTAATCCTTGAGGACAAGGATGCTTTCGAAGGGGATGGCAATGTCACATATCCAATTAGAGCTGAAAAGAAACAAAATGAAAGTTCAGGTAAAAGCCCCAAAGAGCACCAATTTCAAATAGTTCAAATTTGAATCAAGGAGTAAAGTAGTAATAATACCATAGGTCGTTACTAAGGCACATGGGCCATATATGTGTAAGGTTCTGATTAGTTCTCATTAGAATTTTTGCTACACTCTGTAATTAAATAAAAGAGAAGAAGAAAGCAGAGCATAAGAAGAGTTTTGTAATTGTTAGGACTGGATCTGAGTTAGAGCGTTTACCTCAACCAATTTCTTGTGTGGATATATTTGATTTTTTGGGTGAGTGAGGATTAAGGATTAAGGATTGTGATTTTGTTTTTCAAGTTAATTTCAGTTTTCTAATTTTAAGAAATATTTTGGTGTATAAAGAAAAAATGTAAAATTTTTGAGTATATATTATAAATTTCGAGGGCATATGAAATATGTGAAAAAAAATAAGATGCAAGTAAATGAATCTGTTAAGTACATTAAATGAAGTCTAAATACTAAAAAATAAAACAAACATGAAATAGATATATAATTAGAAAATTAAAGAGTGGTTTCACAAATCAATATATAAATAGTGAAAATGATAAATAGAAAATCAAGGAAGTGGTTTAAAAAATAAATAATAACTAGAAAAATGATAATTAGTATTTTTTTAAAGTAATTTTTTATAGTTGATTTTTGTATTTTTATGCAATTCACAAAAAACCTTAAATTTTACGAAAAACACTGGGAACGACGGAGATGATGATGCTAATGCTTCGCAATTGAGTTTCTTAGCGCGGTTTGCTCCGGTGAATGCCAGTCATGACTTTGTTCCAACTCAATTGAGTCAATCTTCTTAATTGGTTGTATGATTTTGAATTTTGATTGAATTGTAAAAAAGTTTGTCTATATATGAAGAAGGCAATTGGATTGCTTGCTCTGACTTTTTCAAAATTTTGCTTTGTAATTAAATGTAAAAAAAAATGGTTACGGGATCCTATAAAAACTTAGCTTGCCTTTCAAAAAAAAATTAATTATCGAGAGCACATTGTATTTAGGCGTCTTAAACCATGGACTATCATGTGATAATGTGAATGTGATATGTTGATTGCTTTGTATTCAATTTGGCTTTTGATTTCGAATTACTCAAACATAATCAATCTTGACAAGTTATCTCAAAATTGTTTGACAAGTTAAATATGAGTGATGATGGTTATCACATTTTAAGCTTCAATGCAAAGATTTTTTTTTTTCTCCGTAGAATAAGCCAATACCTAAAAAATCGAGTTTTCAAAGAGTCAAAATTGACTACTTAACTAGGATTGTCCCATATAGTTTCCGTGATCTTTTAACCCTAGACCATTCATCCATCAGGCCATTATCTATATTTTCTTCTATGACATATACCTAATCTCATCGACTAAAATGTTGGGGTGCCACAGTGTAATCTAGTGTAACTATATTTTTTATTTTTGAAAAGCAAACAGGGTTTTAAGGACTTCCAAAACTTGGTATTAATGAAAGTTTTTAATCTCTTAACCCTCTCACTTTAATATTGTTGATAGAGTTCAAATTCTGAACTTGTGATTCCTTCCGTCACAAATCTACCACTGAAATGGTAAGTCATTGACATGGTTTTGACCTCTTTAGAATGGAAGATAAGACCAACAACAGAGATTGCACAATGGGGATAAAGGAAGTTGGAAAAGATTGTGTGTTTCTTCTCTGTTGTGGGTCAATGGACTTGTCAATAATGAGAGGATTGGAATCTCTCAAGAAGACATCAGTCCAATTTTGAAGTTATTACAATTCTGAACAAACCTAGATGCATGAATCAAGACATTGAAGAGACCATCCTTGGATAAAGGTAGACGTAGATGACTTAAAAGGTGAGATTATTAAAAAAAATGTTCTTGATTCATGGAAATTCACTATTTGACTTGATTGATTGCGTACTATAGTTGTTTTGTGTTTCATTCTAGGTGTTAATTCTTTTTTTTCTCCCTAATTTAATTTTTAGTCAGATAGTTTTTTTCTTTTTTTCAAAAATTGCTGGTTTGATGGTCTAGTAGAGGACTATATTTTGCTGTCGTTTTTTTTCAATTCTAGGCAGTCAGGCTTTATAGCCACTTTTTTGTCAGGTTTTGAATTTTTTTTACATTTTTATTCATTTTATAGATAATGTTTGTGATTATATTTTTTAAAGAAAATGAGTAAAAGTGTAAAAAAACCCAAGTCTAACAAAAAAATAGCTTTAAAACCAAACTGCCTAGACAAACTCGTTGCCTTTTGATACTTCAAGTTATTTGCATTGCAGAATATTTTGCAGATTGACATCTTAAATTACTTGCATTGTAGAACGTTTCACATACTCTTTCAACGCAAATTAGGTTCAACTTGTACCTGCCTTCGACGCCAACATCCATACCTGTGTTCATGTAACTTGGTATTCAACCAATTATTTCTCTTACAAGAAGAAAGTGTAATCATTTTTCATAGTAGTAGCTCAACTTAGACCAAAGGAAATCCATGCTTTTAGAAAGGTAGCTGAGAGTCCGGTGTTTCAGTCCAGTTGATTAAAAACCAAAACTGTGTAGATCTAGGGGAAGAAATGCCCATAGGATGCACTTACAGATGTTGATTGATCGCAGAAGCTCGACATATCGATCATCAATAATAACACTAAGTAACTCAGAGGGTATTATTACAACCAATGATCGATCACTGAAGGTTCAGTGCTCACCTTCTCTGCATGCGAAGCACACAATCTGCAGGCAATATTCCCAACCTTCAGTTAGAACTGTAGTTATTTTTCCATGTTTAGACACAAATGAAGTAGCATTGAGCAGAGAATTCCTGCAGTGAATCAAGCGCAATTACTTATGGAAAGTAAAGTGGTGAGTTTCTTAAAAATACTGGGAAACAAAAATACTGTCATTTCAAGTGCATTCATGAGCAACCTATATAATTTATCTCTTTGTATTTGCAGCATTTCTAAAAAGTAATTGACAAGCTAAGGTCACTACTAGTATAATGGCTACGAGCCTACAATGACAATACAAAGGATTTATTACAGAGTATACCCACAACCAACCTTATTCACAAAAATGTAAAGTGAGAAAAATCAAATATCGGATCCTCCAGTCTCTGAGTTTGAACCTTCCATGACATAGCACTACATATATATGTATTGACTTGCGCATGCATCCCTGTAATTTTGCTCAGTTCAGCTGATAAGCAATTGCAAGTATAGTTCGTTACTTCATATACTCAAAAAAGGATTCCATGTAGAATTCTGCATTGCTGCCGTGTCCATCTCTTGTAAAAACCTTTCATGCACATCTTTATGAACGTTTATGTCAAAAAGTTTCAGATTGATTGCACAAAGGGAGCCTCCAGGATTTCAGTCTGAACGCATACATAATCTACATGAAGTGTTCGCTGCCGCTTTCACCTGCGTTTCTTCTTTTAAAAAGTTAAGTAGGCAGTAAGCTTTAGAACCAATTGAATATTTATTCATGTAGACACAATTTGGCATATGCATACCTCTTGCGTTTGGTCTTTGGGACTGTGGAAGACGAAGGATTGTTGTGCCAGTTCCTCTTCCTCTGGTTGATGAACCAGTTATTAATCTGTTTTAGATGCAGACCTGTTTCCTGCACCAGCCGTGCCTTGTCTTCTTCCTACAATTTGAAAAACCAATTTGTTATATTACTGTCCGCCACCAAATGAAATGTGCGAATGGTGGAAAGTTACGAGGATAAGTCAAATCGTACTGTCGGATATGGCCACTTGGAATGAGATTGCCACCAAGCTTTTAAGAGGGAAGTAGTGTCCCCTGGGAGTTTTCCAGCCCTTCTCTTACGAAGGATCTCCTCTCTTATGTCCACAATTTTTTCCTTATAGCCCTGAATTGCAGAGAATGTTTTAGCAACCATTAATCTTTACAGCAGTCCATGCAAAACAGTTTCATCCTTTACCTGTTTCAATTCATGCTTCAGCTCTTGCCTCACACGCTCCATCAAAGACCTCTCGCTTTCGGTTGGGACGAGAGGACCAAAACCCATGCTATCTGCCCCCTCCAAACTTCCATCAAATAAGTTAATGTCACTATCAGCATGATCATCGTCATCATCCGACATTGTTGCACCCGTCCCTTCATCAGGAGAGACACCTGTTTTCACAAGGTTACAACGTAGGCCAGATTAATAAGTTATTCAAAGAATCAAAATACATAATCAAAAAACAAAAACCTTCCAGCTAGAGAACGCCTTCTACTTGTCAAACTAATTCATGAATGGACAAAAAAATTCACCTGCCTCGGTAATAATTATCTAGGAAAAGGTAAAGAAATTTAGGTAGAAAACAAAGAAGTGTTGTCTATGAATGAAGAAACTGATTCTTATTAGATTAAATATCAATATCAAATGATGAACTCATTGCTTAGGAGAAACCAGTGCATCAAAACAATGTTAGACATTATTATGCCGTGAGTGTCTAGTTGACAAGAAAATTTTATTGGATATTAGGCCGATTGGTCTTAAATATCGAAGTGGCCTTTGAAATTGGAGATTCAAAAAGGCTGGACATACCAGTTTCTGAGAACCGGTCTTACAAGTAACAAGTACACGACTCTAAAGTCTTTTAGTCAATTAATACATATTAAGGTGGATACATCAGCAAATTCAATTGTTAACAGTATTTGTCTTGTTGCAGATATACGTAGAAAAGGTTCAACAGGTTCCCACAACATAGGAAGAACCAGTATCACCAGGAACTTTTCCAAGAAAACATTTATCAGTTATAGTTGACAAATCGAAAAAGTCGAAATGAACAAAATCCCCCAATGACGTCCAAGGTGAAAATTTTATTACGCGCAAGTTAATTGGGCCGGTGGTAACTGTACATAAGACTATGTCCAGGCAATACATATATGTGTATCCTGAAGGCTTCAACTATCATCCTGAAGGCTTCAATTATGCATGTGGTAGTCATCATCTTATGCAAAATTTCTTACAAAATAAACAACAATTTCACAAGTTCCAAACTAGCTCAAAATATGAATGAAAACAGCAATTGCAAAAAATAAGTTTTCTTATGAGTAAAGATATTTCGGTTTCAAGTTCAGGAACAAGTAAGAAAATGCAATCAGTGTAGAAAATATGACACGAATACAAGACTGCACCATCCCTCCAAACAAATGACTAGATAA
This sequence comes from Berberis thunbergii, assembly GCA_003290165.1. NCBI lineage: Eukaryota > Viridiplantae > Streptophyta > Magnoliopsida > Ranunculales > Berberidaceae > Berberis > Berberis thunbergii. The sequence continues at coordinate 423,130 of QNQO01000855.1, read as the reverse complement.
CTAAATAACCTGAATAGATGAAAACTTGGTTACGATTACGACTAATTGCATACATACCATCATTACCATGAACATGCACAATAGTTAATAAACATGTTCGCATTCTTAGTCTGAATGTGGCAAAAAGCGCCAATTCCAAATTGAATCGACAGAACACACCTGTTAGGCTTTGTAGTGATTGCTCCAGCTCCCAACAAGCCATCACTGCTTCCATCGCATGAACACGAACATGCTGTTGAAGTTGCTCCTTAAAGGAACAGAGTAACAGAACATAATGTGTCTACAAAAATTAAAAACAACACGTGTCAGAGTTCAAATTCAACCTAAAAATCGTAGCAAGGAGAAAGACCTTTGCCAAGAATGTGGATCTGAAGTTTAAAACATATCGTAGAAAATGCATAATACTATTTTGGAGAAGAATTGTCACAACTGCGCGTTGGAAGCATAATGTCCAAAAAATTGAGACGGACATCTTAATGCACATTTAAACAAAAACTCTAAACTTCACGTTTTCGCAAATTCAAAGTTTGGGAGAGAACTCAATTCAGATGTTTGAATTTTTTTTCCTTAATTGATTCAAATTTTGAGTGAGTCTAAACCTAAAGTATATAGCATATATTTTTACCGTAGAATAAGCTTGCACTTCAAAATTGATTAAGGGCAAAAGTGAGGATGTGGCATGTTCAAGACATGATATTTAACCAAAAAAAACATTTATGTACATTGTGGGAGTGCCAACACGGGTATTATACTAGTCTATATTACGATGGTGTTTTACTATTCATTGCTAACTAGGACAAATTTGAGAATTAGAGATAAAAGATGGCTAAAATTGAAAATTAGAAAACGTGTCGATGGCTGAGATTCATTTCTTATGATGACATGTTTCTAAATATAAAACATGCAGAAGGGTAAAAAAATGAAAATATTATAAAAAAAAATTGGTAGAATGTACATGTGGCGGAGAGAAAGTATTGTATTTTCATTTTTTTTCAAAATGAAATTATCATAATTATTTACGTAGTTGTCAGATTTTGATAAACTTTGTATCATTGAAATGCAATTTTGAAGATCTTTCCAATAAAACCAATGATTAATACAAACTTTCAAAATACGTATTATATTATTAAAACATGCAAGTATTTCTAATATTTTCATGCCTAAGTGTAATATTTTTCAAAAAAACGGACAAACATTTTAGTAACATTCAAATAAAGACCCCGAACATTCAATCTATTATAATTTTAACCGAGCTTCACTCTAAAAAAAATTAGTATTTTTACTGTAAAAAAGGTTTGCACCTCAAAAAAATAGTTTACATTCTAAAATATGATTTATTTTATGAAACTGATCTAAGGAAATTGTGGGGATGGTGGTGAGGGTGTCTAGCGCATGATAATTAGCAACAAAAAAATGCATATGGAATGCCAACGGCACGGGTATTATACTAGTCTATATTACAATTCAAAGTGGTGTTTTACTATTCATTGCTAACTGAGACAAACTTGAGGATTGGTGTTTGACTATTCAACCGTCTTTTATCTCCCACCTCAAACACCATCCAGTTTTGTAATATAAGTTAGGGTATTCTCCATATCGTTGCCACGATAAAAGTGTAACAGGATAAATTTGATTAAGCCAATATATTGAAGAAGAAAAAATCTAAATGTTGGAAGCATAATGTCCAAAAACTTAATTAAAGGTGGCACTGTGTTGTGTTCAGTTAATGTAGTGGAATTTTCCCCCTAATTTAAGCATTATCCTATTAATGAAAATGATGTTATAAAACTTGATTAAGCCAATATATTGAAGAAAAATGACTAAATATCTAAATGTTGGAAGCATAATGTCCAAAAACTTAATTAAAGGTGGCGTTGTGTTGTGTTCAATTAATGTAGTGGAATTTTCCCGCTAAATTAAGCATTATCCTATTAACGAAAATGATGTTTTCTTTTCGCGCAAAGAAAATTTTCTTATGAAATTATTCCTTGAGTAATATTTTCATGAAACCAACCAAACACAACCTAGGACTAAAACATTATTACTATTGTGATCAAGACATTTCGAAGAGTCATTGCTAACAGGGAGGAACTTATCAGATGTAGGAAATGTCTTTTGATACAAAACAAATACTACCTCTTGGTGCATTCAGGAATGAGATCGTACTCCCCATGCCCCCTTGAAAAAGGCTTTCTCACATTCGCGTTCACCCTAACTAAAAGTGGACGGGCCAAAATTGCACTCAATCTATCCTTATCGAGCATTGCTCTTCCTCCATTGTCTATGTCTAGGAGTTCCCTTACATGGAAGTAACTCATTGAACTAATACTCCATGTTTGACACATATAAGATATGAGCTTTTCAGTTTATTGCAATTATTGTCTGATATTGCAAAATCCAACACGCACGAAAACTAAAGAACCTTGCAATAAATAAATATCACTATGATATTAAATAAATCTAATTCAATTTAAGTATTTCCTTATGTAATTAAAATGAAAGTCCTTCCATTTGAAATTACGAAAAATTATAGAAGAGAGGCAAAATGAGGATGGGGTAGGTTGGCATCCCATCGTTAACGTTATAAGTGAATTGTGCAATTGAATTCGTGAACTGTGACATCGAGACCAATATGAGGGATAGTCCTAGTGATTTCGACGAGAAAATTGATTCAATAGCAGCACAACAACCCAGGGTGGAAAAGATCATCAATGACAATGAGAGAGATTCAAGAACCATATGCTGTTTTTTTTTTTTTTTCATTCTTTATCGTAGATATTAAAATAATTTTTTCTCCATAATTGTGTCCCTCAATAACTCATGTTGTCAAACCTGGAACATCAATAACTCCTCAACACCCAAATTCCTCAGTTTGGGAACACCTAACTCTTCAACACACCTATCTCAACCATTTTGTAATATCAATCTGCCTTACCATACTATGTTCCCTAGTATACAACCATTGATTCAATTTGTATTCAATACATCCCCTCAAAACTGTTGGAGCTTGAGCAAATTCCTGGTTCTTATCATATTCCAAAACCCTCACAATCCCAATTCAGAGTAAAAACTTCACGACTGTAACTTAAATCACGACGAAATACCATCCTCTTCATGCACTTACCTTCACCGTAGACCATTAATTACCAACTTGCTTAGCTTTCATAATAGCTGATTGATAGATAGATCCTATTAACATTGAATTAATGATCAATACATCCAAATTCAACAGTCATCTCTTACAAATTCAACCTCAATTTCAGTCTAATCAATAACTCGCATCTTTTCCCCAAATCCAAAGCTCAATTCAAGCTAGCTAATCTTGGTCACCATACCTCCCAATAATCACATAATTGAACACAATATCAACACAAAAATTCTTAAATTCCGAGTAATCAACTGTCAATTCAAATTCATTAATCATCTAATAACTAGAGATCCAAACAATGAAATGAATTGAAACAAAACAAACTGTTCAAAAAACAGAGTAAAGGCGATAACTAACCATGAACTGATCAAGTTCCTTATCTTCTCCAACAAGAGGCTGATTCCCATGTCCTCCAAGCACAGAATACTTGGCCACAACCTGCTGAGACTGCGCGAGCTGTGCATCGATTCGCGGCAACTGATCAACCGGAGTCGCAATGCGCAAACAAGAAACATGAGCAGAAAGCAGCTGTTCATACAACGGATGAGCCAATATCTCCGCCTTCTGCCTAGCTGACTGCCACGGCCCAACTCCTTCACCTCCACCACCATCACCTAACTCTCCTCCACCACTACCATTAGTAGCACCATCTCTGTGTTGCTTCATGCCGTCCAAATCGGCCGAGCCATGCGACATCGCCGCTGCAGCCATCATCGAGTCACTCGACACCGGAACGTCCGTCACGTCACTAGCGTTACGGTGTAAAAACGATCTTGGAAGCCACTGGTTAGACGCGGCGGAATTTGGCGAGTCGGAGGAGTTCGTCTGCAGATGAAGGAAGTTTCCACCGTCTCCTCCGCCACCGTACTGACTCTGCTGTCGTAGAATTGCGTTGTTCAGCCAATTAGGTCCACCACCACTTCCCGAACCTCCACCACCACCAGCTAGCTGCGATGGAGGTTGTTTTCCAGCACTCTCGATCATCATCCGGTGCATATCTTTCTGTTCTTTCCCTCCTCCTCCGTCAGACGACGACTGACCTAACTGTTCCGGTAGAATACACCGCAGAACCGCCGTGTTCTCTCCTAAATGTTGGTCTGAGAAATGTTGCAAAGCCATCTCGTGCGAGATATGGTGTTGAAACGCCATTGATTCTTGCGCGCGACAGATAGTTTCGTGTTTTGTGGTTTTATATATACACACACAGAAAGAGCAAAAATAGAACTAAAGATGATTTGAGAGAGATCCAAAAACGGGTATATAGCGTAGTAAAAAAAAAACAAGACGGTTTTCTTGAAAGTGGTTTTGTGTGGCTTGTGAAACCGCTAGTGGTTTTGTAAGGGTGGGTTGTAAGTTGTACTTGTAGTAGTAGCTCTCAACTAATTAAATACACACAAAAAAAAGTTGATTGAGAGAAAAATATAAAGTTGCTTTTGAGGAGAAACTTTCGAGTCCTCAGATGGAAAGATGTACGGTCTGTGATTCACCACGTTAGGCTTCAGTTCATTCGTCACTAGCTAAGACAACAGTTGTAGAAAACACCTTGACAAGTTGACTTGAGCGATACTGCATACTCTATACTTTATTTTATTTTATTTTGGTTGGAGATACATTTATGACATTAAGAATACACTGCCGACTATATGATTGTGTAAACCCCAATTCTAGCCGGCCCGCTCCCATGGCCTGTTTTCACAGTTTTGGGGGGTGAAAATATAATTTTGCCCTCCTTTTTAATCACCTTCTCAAAAAAATGTTTAAAGAGAGGGGGGCAACATTGTATTTTCGCCCCCAAGACTGTGAAAACAGGCCATGAGAGCGGGCTGTGTAGCAAAGTTCATGTGTAAATCTAGGATACATTTAAGATGTACAATATAAAATCACTAGCTAATAATTACGAAGAAAAATAATTATGCATGAAAAACACAACCACAAACACTATCTATAAAAAAAGTAAAATATTACAGTACGTTACTTCACTTCCAATCGCAAACAACGACTAATCCTTTTGCCTGAAGACAATGGCGGAGTAAAACAAACCGAGGACCACACATCGGTCGGTCGACGCATGAACAAGTCGAATCATGTCCTGCCATGTGGCAATCTCCATTTTTATGGACCACAAATCATACCATCAATTTGACCCCCTTCCTCGACGTGCCTATTTTTTTCATCACTTCCACCTCTTCAGTGGCGTCGTCGGCCAGTTCACAATAGTGGTCCCTAAACACGAAAGCAAATAAAATCAGCTAGAATTATTTTTTTATCCTTCATTTTTTAAATGTTTGTGGTTATATTTTAACGAAGACAAACAAAAAGTGTAAATACGCCCACTACGCGATCAATCCAGCCGGCTGGACTTACTCAAAAGCAAATATCGTTTTTTTTTTCTTGCCATTCTCTTGGGGACCGCACTTTAGGTGCTATTTATTCATTGTAACACGTGTTGCAATATTAGAGTGAGTGGTCCCCATATCTATTTCTCAAATTTGTCATGCCGTCACATAGACGGCAATTATTCTTCCTCTTCACAAAGGCAAACAACAATCCAGCTGGCTTCTTTTGGTATTCTCCAAAGGCAAAACCTATTTGCACATATTTTTCCAACATTTTCCCAAAATAACCCTGCATTTTTTTTTTTTTTACCTCTTATTGCCCCCTGCTGGTCCCCATCGCTGAAAATAAAAACCACTTTTTTTCCTATTTTGTGAAACAAATTTCTTCGCACTACTTGATATCGCAGTTTGGCCTCTTCGATAAATTCCCAATTCCCATGTCCTTGTCTATTTTTTAGATAAATTATAAAGAATAAGGCTAGGTGGCGAGGAAATGTACGAGGAAACCAGCGAGGGGAGTGAGGTGGAGGGAGGGAAACCATTCCCTCTCCTCAGAATGCGTGCGGTGAATTTTTTTGCACGCATCTCAAAGGAAAGGAATGGTTCCCCTCGCTCATTTCCTCGACATTTAGCACTTTTTAATTTAAAATAAAATCTAGGCACTAAAATGTTAATTAAAAAGTTTAAACCTATCAATTGTCGAGTCCTAATCTAAATTAAGATATTTTTGGTGCCTCCGATACTCAAATTCAATATGATATTATAGAAGTGTGATGATTAAAGTTGGTTAGGGACATAAATAATAATAAATTTTTTTTAATTTCTTTCTATGTGATCCGTTAGATTTTTATATTTGAATAAATTTCCGCCATCTTAATCCAACCGAAACTCAAATAGACGTTCAACCACGAAAAACTAAGAACCATGACTCGTAAAAGTATAGTTTTGTTATTTGAAAAAAATTCTAAGAAATTTAATTAACTTGGACCCGCCTCGCCATAGTTCTTCCCGATTTGGAAGTTAAACGTCTTGCGTCAGTCGTTTTCGCGCGCCACGCGTGGTTTAATTTCCAATTCGATCCATTCATTTCTCCATAATTACCACAACCACCCATCTCATCTGCTCAAACGGTTAATCCTCTTGACACGTGTCCGTTCGGAATTAGTTTTCGCGCCATTATTTTGGAATCTTGTGTGGTCGAGGTTTCGTGAGGCATCCGCTACGTTGCTTGATAACGTAGGAGATGGTAACCAGTGGACCAACCACAACACGCCACGTGGCACCTTATTTAGTATTGTGGAATTCTCTTTTAAGTTTTAGATTCAAGCCCAGCTAAAAAGTTCATATTATACTTTGAGAGTTTCTAAATGTCGAGGGAATGAGCGAGGAAACGAGCGAGGGAAATGAGGTGGCGAGGTGAAAATCGTTCATTTTTTTTGAGATGCGTGCGTTGACTTTTTTCGTACGCATCTCGAGAGAAATGAACGGCTTTCACCTCGCCACCTCATTTCCCTCGCTCATCCCCTCGACATTTAGAATTTCTCTTATACTTTTAGCACATTGAAGTAGAGAACCTAATTTTATTGATTAATTACGTATTTTATTTTTTAATGGTAGGTCAATTTATTAATCCACTTTTCTAAAGAAAATGTTCATTCATCGTTCAACGTTGAACGAATGGCAGTTTCAAAGACACGTACTTCTCTATAAAAAAAAATGTATTTTCAAAAATATTTAAAAAAAATTAAGCATATTAAGCAGCAATAAAAGCATTTTCATTACCAAAATCTATTTTCATCTCAAAGTCAAAAAGTTATTTTTGATTTTTCAAAAATGCCTTCATTTTTTCTTTTATTTACATGAGTTCCAGAGTATTACAAAGTATAAACGTAAAATAACCATCCTAAATCCCTAACTTTCCGAACACAAACATCAAGTGCCACACCACCGCGTCCGCAACATCTCCCCCTCGTATTAAAAAGGAAAAGATGAATTTTGTTGTCTTTGTTTGGTAGGTTAAGTACATAAAATAGAAAAATGGTGGGGAAATGGGGCACCCCTTTTAACAAAGAAATCAAGACCAAATGATCAACATCAAAGTCATTTTAATAACCCTTTAAACCTGTCTTGTCTTGTTGAGTGCTCTCTTATGATAATAGATGGATTAGATTTGAATCTTAAAATCATGAGGGTTTATACTAACTATATAATATAAATTTTTTTTTCTCTATAGTCTCTGTTCTCTATTCATGATGAGATTAACAAATGTAATTAATTTTTATATTAAGGAGCAAGGTTGTCTCCTATGGCATGTTTTGTTAGGGCCACCCACTTTGTGATTGCCGTCGGCAATTTAATTTATTGAATGATTTTTTTTTTGTCAAGAGTGTTGACGGAGAGGTAACGCGTTTAATTAGATTTTAGTGTTGTTGTTTGGTAGGAATGCGGATGGATATTTTGACATTGTTTATATATTACTTGTTGAACAAGACTTTTTTTTTTGGCTATCGGTCATTTCTTATGATTGCGCTACTAACTCTCAAAATAATAACATTTTTAAACTGTAACAGTCTAACAAATAATTATATCATCATGAAGAGTATGGTGTTACAAGTGATACTATTTATAGTGATATAATTTATTGTATTATTTTTTTTGTAACTATTTTTTTTTATTAAATTTAGTTTTGATTTGAAATGTTTGATGAACTGCTAACAGTTAAAAAGTGTTATTATTTTAAGAGTTGTTACAAAATATCAATTTGATGTAATGCGTATGACATTACCTTGCTTTTACCTCATGTCGAAGGGAAGTATACTCACTCGCTAACCCTAAAGTTTATCTCAAGACACAGCGCTTTCATTTCTTTTTGAAGACTGTTTATTAATGTCCTTTTTATCCCTTTCAAACTGCAATTGTTAACCAAATCATTGTGTAGGTAAAGAGAAGCAAGTGAAAACATTGTGGGTTACTTTGAAAGTCATCTTAAAAAATTCTCTTAAAAAATCCAAATTATTATTTTGAAAGGTATATCACATATGTCAATCAAATTAGATTAGATAATTCGATTCCTAATGATGATTAAATTATTCCTAATGATGGTTAGATCGGAGACGACTGTGATATGACCTAGATTCGATAGACGAATCCAATCCATTGAATGAACAATGAGAAGCGTACCGATACCAAGAAGTTTCTGATGATAAGATTGTGATAGCAATAGCATAATATTGATATGTTTGCATGTAAAATTATGGGATTAATTTTGGTGATTAGTTTTTGTGGTGGAGTTTAAGCAATAGTGACATTTATAGCCCACCACATTATCATTCCTATATTCTTTTGCCCTAATTTAGGTCCTTGTTTTTTTCTTTAAAGAAAGGACCAATCTAAGTGCAAATTGTGTAAGTGGTCCTATAGATTCTATCTTCCATGCCCCTAGCTTGAAGGAAATAAATGGGGTTAGGTCATTTTTCAAACAACTATTTCTTGATTCCTTCCAAGTCTTTTTTGTTTTGTCTACACAATCCATGGACTTGGTAATATAAAAAAGAGAGGATCACAATAATGAAAAAATCTAATTGTCGAGGAAAGTAGCGAGGGACTCCACAGGAGAGGGGGAGCCGTCCATTCCCTCGAGATGTGCATTTTCAACTCTCGAAATGCATGCGTTGAAAAGTCAAACGCGCATCTCGAAAGGATGCATGGCTCCCCCTCCCCCCTGTGGGGTCTCTCGCTGCTTTCCTCGACAATTAGACGAGTTCCACAATAATTATGTGTTTTTCTATCAATTATCATTGTTGTATGAATAAAATTAATTGGACAAGAAAATGAGCGCGAGGTGGTAGGTGATTGCAATGACATTTTCACAATTAATTCCTCGTTAATTAAAAAAGGAAAGGATAAGCGGCAAGTGATGCACACCCCACACGTACCCTTAATTTTATTTTTTGCAAAACTTAGATTTTTATGTGGGGCGGACAAGTGGGGCTATTTTATAAAAACTTTCGAATTTTCCCTTATCGTTTTCTTAAATGACAAACTTACCCTACATTCGTCGGTTTCTTGTATCCTGAAAAGAAAACCCTAATTTTGGATTGTTCACAATGTAGATTTATAACCATATAAATAGAAATACACAACTTAAAAACTCAACAAAACAATTTGGGGGTTTTGGCTATATGATCAACCCAAGTTTGTTCATCTCTTTTTCTTCAAAACTTTCAAAACAATACATTTGAAAATATTGTTGGATGGGAGTCCTTATAAGTTATATCAAATCAAATCAAGTGTTTAGTGTTTGATGAACAACAACAAAACTTTCAACTCTTCCAACATGTGGAGAGCTAGTAAAGAGGACCTTTGAAGTGTAAAGTGGTGTTGTTGATAGATTTATTTAAGATAAGATTGTCTTGAACACCCAAGTCTTGAAAGAAGGGGCCTACTAACTTAAGTAAAGGGAATCAAAAGGGTTTTGAAAACCTAACATAGCAGACAAGACTTATGAGGACTCAAAGAGAGGTATCCAAATACATGAATGAGAATGAGGAACAAATTGTGATTTCACAAACCAAAAGTTACTACCCTGGATAAAAAAAGTTCTTGACCCTCATTTGGATTTTGGAATGCTTTGTTTAATTGTGGGGATGGTAATCCTACAGTCATTGTGTAAAATTCATGTTGTGCTGTGAAAACAAGATCACCAAATACCCCTCGAGGTTTAAAAAAAGGCGTCAAGACGAGGCCTTTTCTTACAAAAGCGAGCCTATGTAACAATGTGGAAATGGAAGGATCTTGGGCAGCCCAAATCCGATCAAGAAGGGTTAGAACTCCGAATTGTGTTAATACATTGAATGAGGTTAGGAAACCAGATTTTGCAAACAAGATGATGTGACATCATTATAAAAGGTTTTTAACAACCTTGAAATACCGATAAACACTTCAAAAATTTATCATTTTTTCAAAATCACGCCACGCAAAACCAGATTACAAAAACTGGTTTCCTAACATTTTTTTTAACACATTTAGAACTTTGGGGTATGACATTTTGAATTCAACCAAGTTGTTGGGTTTGTGTTGATAAAGTACAAGGAAACAAAGATGTAGTAAATTTGACATTTCAAAAGCAGTTGTTCAAAGAAATTAATGGAAGTTATAAATTGAAATTTCATATATCTACTGTTTTTGGCCCAAAAACTACTTGAAAATCAGGTAAAACCTTATTTCTTGGCCTTAAATTTCTGGTCCCTGCCCAGCAGATAGGAGACATGTCCAATCTTTATCGTTCGTAGGGGTTGGTTCTAGTAATATACAGTACTTGGTATATGGCGTTGCATTGAATACGTAAATTCATTTTACCAGAAATACTAAATGCTTTTGGAGACCCACGTCCTATCGAACTAAATTAAGAGCGCTTTATTGTCACAATATACAGGAATATACATCTCAATGCATCATCAACTATTACGATTTTTTGTATAAATACTGGATCTAGAAACTTCTCACTGGTAGTGATGATACATCAAAATAGACCATCATCTTGATTGTATATGTGGTAAAATCATTCATCAGGAAAATATGGTGTCCCGCCTATTGGACCAACTCGTAAAATTCAAGAAAAATAAAACCAATCATAGAGGCCCAAATAAGGCCCATTATACAAAGATATAAAGCATAGCCCAGATCCAGACCCAAACAAATAAAAGCCCAGATTCAGGCCTGATACAAGTTCTCTCATAAAGAAAATGAACGTTGCATCAAAAAAGAGTCATGGAGGGAGTTACACATCCACGAACGCATTTCCATAAAATATGAGATTGTTACGAGAAACATCTCATTCCGTTGCACCTCAAATGCTTAAGTCACGCAAAAAATTAATCACGATCATTATAAAATAGTCGACACATGTATGCAACTTTAACTAAGTTTTGTCCAGATTTATTTTCTTCTTCAAACAGAGTCGCTAACTTAAGCATCGGAGTGTCTTCGCCCATAAAAAAAAATTGGTCATTGACAGTCTAACATTTGTTTTACAGGTCAAACTCTCAGGAGGACGAGATTTAAATGCATCAGGTAGGGCTGAACAAAAAATCGATCAAACCGACCGAACCGATCAAGACCGAACCATTAAATTCGGTTCGGATCGGTTTCGGTTTAAAAAAATGCAAAACCGAAGTGGTCGGTTCGATTTTCGTTTTCTATGTGATTTAAACCGACCAAACCGAACCAAACAGAATATTTAAACATATTATATTATTTAAATATAATTTAACATATTATATTATTTATATATAAAAATTATATTTAAATAATATAATATGTTTAAATATTCGGTTCGGTTCGGTTTTGGTTCGATTTTAGTCGGTTCGGTTCGGTTACGGTTTGCATAAATTGGAATCGGTTCGGTTTCGGATCGGTTTTATTAATGGTCGGTTCGGTTTCGGTAAAAAAATTTAAAACCGACCTAAATCGGTTCGGTTCACGGTTTCAGCCCTAGCATCAGGTAGTATTAAGAGACTTTTAGCTATGCACACTAACTGGTAATGTACATTTATTAGTGTAATATCCGTGCCGTTTGCACTATCACATATTACATCATACCTTCACGGCTATGTCGAATATTCGCATTTGGGGTTTTATTTCAATTTTTAAAAACACTTGCATAATTGTCTATTACAACAATTATGATGAATTAATTTTGTAAAAAGTTAATACTCTTGAACAATAAAACAATGTAAATAAAACTGATCAACGCAATCAATATTCTAAGGAATTTAATCTTCACCAAATGCCAGCTTAACTAAAAATAAGAAGAAAAAAATAAATATTAAAAAATATCCCATGTTTGTCCAAGTGAGTTTTGGCTGAAATTAATGCCCGATTTAATAAAATAGCACTTGAAAAAACATAATTTAATTAGGACAAACAGAATGACACATTCAATTTTGAAGAATATCAAGATGATTTTTTACAAAAATTAAAAAATATTTAAAATTTTGACAGAGCTTCCCATTTTTCAATAGTTAAATTTGTCATAAGCATTTGTACCTCTCATAATTTGGCATTCACAAAAACTTGTTATCAGATCAGTGTTTAAAAAAGCGATTTTGACTTGCGAGTCGCCTAAACTCGCTGAAAAATCGCCCCAGCTCGTACGAATCAAAGGTATATACTACTATACTTGAGGCTTACGAGTTATTGAGTTATTAAGATGACTCGTACGATTCGACTCGTTTTGAGGCGTACGATCTGAAATATTTGCAATCTGATTGTTATGTTCTCGAGAATAATCTAACGGCTATGATTTTAGCCCTAATTCGTTGTGTTTTGTTTCCTTTAGAACCAGACAGAGGAGAGGAGAGGAGAGGAGCTGAAGGAGGAACAGAGGAAGTAGAAGAAGAGGAGGAGTGGAGGAGAGGAGGACGATTGTGATTTCTGAGAAAGGAGGAGGGCAATTCAGGCGAAGGAGGAGGACGATGGTTCCGTTTCCTTGGTGGTACTGTGATTTGCAGCAACTTCACAGCGAGGAAGACTCGACTCTCGACTGCTCGATCGACATCGAAATCGAAATCGAAATCGAAATCGAAATCGAACAGTAAGTCCTCTTTCTTTCCTTCCTTGAGTTCCTTCCTTCCTTCTCTGGTTTCTTCCTTCCTTCTCTGCCCACTTGTCTTCACTGTGAGACCTTCCATTGACATTTATGGCGAACTCTGAGAGTCCATGTTATTTTATTTCCTTTGGATTGATCGATCATTAGTGTACTCATTCTGGCACCAATAAGATTCCTTTTATTTTCTAATAGAAATCTCGGTGCTTGAAGTGAGTCGCAAGGGTTGATTTCTGTTCTTGTCAAAGTTCTGCATTTACTGTGAGATTAGTTAAGTTCCTATTCATTCTATACCCAATTTTGATCCAATCAAACTAGTTATTGCATAATGCTTGCTCAAAGAAGATACAGTCATACTTGACAAGAAGGGATCTACAGAGGAAAGCAATAAGCTAGGAACTTTTGGAGCTTGATATAAAAATTGTGAATTGATGAACTGCAACTGTGAATCAGCCGAATGCAAACTGATAACTAGTATTTGAATCATTACTTGAAAGTGTATATATGAAAAATTGTCTTCATTTATATATGGATCACAATGATAGGGAAACATATTGTGCACTATGTTATTCAAATCAATTAAACTATTTACATTGTTTTCAGTCATATAACAAGTGCGAACATCGTACTTTACATCTTAATGCAACTTATTTGATTCATCCAGAAAATCCCATTCAGCTTGAAAGAAGGTGTTGAGGAGGATTTGTTTGGCACTTTGGCTGCTTGGTAGCTGATGTTGTGGCTGGCTGTAGGATCAAGTAAGGTAACTTCATACTTTAAAGTTCAGTCTCTTCTTCACTGCAAATTGAAACAGATATTCAGATTTCAGGTATGCATATTGCAAAAGATAATACATACATAAAACAAACTCATGTTATTTCTTGATTTGATTGATGATTGCTTCTTTTTTTTTTTTTTTTTTTTTTTAATTTTTTACTATTTTTTTAATCACTTTCTATGAAAAAACGCTTCGGTATGCTTCGAGGCACCGCTTCGCTTCGGAAACAGCTTGACCGCTTCGCCTCGAAAATCGCTTTTTAAAACATTGCCCATATGTAATGTGCTTGTGTAAGATTCGTGCCCATCTTATGGGTCTTGTGCTCTTGTTGTAGAAAGCCTTATTAGTGTTGTTAGCATGTTGGGTGACTAGTATTTAGTTTTCTTTGGGTGCCAGTTTTGTTAGGATTAATGAAGCCTGATTATTTTTGTTTGGCTTGTGCTAGTTTTCGTTGTAGCTTTTGCTTTTGTTGGTAGGTGTTAGGGTATTTGCTCCCTCTAATTCTTTTATTCTTTTTAATATCAGGTGGCTTCCCTCCGACCTTGTTTGCCTTGTGCAAAAGTGTTTAGGGTGTCACACATGATGCACCAAGGAAAACCGAGAAAAAAGGAGTGGAAAAAGTTGTGTTTTGTTCATTGGGTCCCCTGATGAATTGATTTGAGTCTTAGATGAGGCACAATCTGAAACGTGAGGGTCTTATTAGCCACTTCCTGCTATGTGAATGATAGTATGCATCTCATGTGTATGTCAAATGAACGAGTTGGTGAAGGGGCATTGCTAGTCACATGTTACAGAAATGTAAGAGAGGCTAACACTGACCAATAACTGGGTCCTGTCAATCCACCTTCCTTGGTTGTTGCATAAGGCACACACTAGGCACCCCTAGAGGATAGAAATTTTTTGAGACATACAGGATGAGTCAATTTCACCCTTAGATCTGTCACCTGCGGAACTCGGTTATGGATCTTTTGCTTTGGTCTATACTGTTTGAAACTTATTCGATAATCCTCATTTATTGAAATGACATGTATTCAACAAAATTTTGGTTTATGCTTGTGGTGAAATGGAGAGTTGTGGGCCTTGTTTCCATGTTTTGTTCAGAATATATCATAGTAAGAGGAAATATGACTTAATTATTGAGACATACTATGCTATGCCTCTTATGTCACATTTTTCGATTTTTTCAGGTTTTTTGCTGTGACTTGGATTTTGAAAGAAAAACCACAATCAAACCCTCATTCACAACATTCTGATCACGCTTGGATTGTTTAAAACACCAAATCATGCTCTCAGCTCGTCGAGTTTCTTCATACCTAGAACAATCTGGAATTTTCTCAACCAATTGGGCTTCTATTTCCCCATATGAATCTATGTTTTTGATCCAATGTGCTACAGTTTCCAGTCTCAAAGTTGTTTGGCGCAAAGATCGTCGCTTAGATGAGGCAATTGAGAACGATAAAATATGGCGTCTTTGCAGCAGAGTCGTCAAAGAAGTGTTAAATGAGCCTGGTCAGGTGATCCCTCTTCGATACCTTGAAAAGAGAAGAGAAAGATTACACCTTTCTGTAAAAATCAAAACTTTCCTTGATAAAAACCCTGGGTTGTTTGATATTTATCTTGATCGAATCAAACCCAAAACCCAATTAGTTCCATTTCTCCGTGTGAGTGATCGTCTTCAACAGTTTCTCGACGAGGAGAAACAGATTCGTGAAGAGAATGAGTCAATTGTCGTTGCAAAGTTGTGTAAATTGTTAATGATGTCGAAAGATAAGGTTATCAGTGCAGATAAATTAGTTCATATGAAGCGGGAGTTCGGGTTTCCAAATGATTTTTTGATCAATTTAGTTCCTAAGTATGAGAAGTATTTTAGATTAGTTGGTAGCCCTGGGGAGGGCAAATCTTTTTTAGAATTGGCGAGTTGGAATTCAGAGTTTGCGAAATCTGTTATTGAAACTAGGGCAGAGGAGGAATCTAGGTTAACAGGGATTACGGTCAGGCCTTCATTCAATGTGCGATTACCCCCAGGTTTTTTCTTGAGGAAGGAAATGAGGGAATGGGTGAGAGATTGGATGGAGCTTCCTTACGTGTCTCCCTATAGCGATGCTTGGGGTTTGGACCAATCTTCAGCTGAAATGGAGAAGAGAACAATAGGAGTTTTCCATGAAATGCTTTCATTGTCGTTGCTTAAGAGAATGCCTGTTCCTATAATTGGGAAATTGAAAAATGAGTATAGATTTTCAAATGCGTTTGAGAGTGCTTTTACTAGGCATTCAGGGATTTTTTATTTGTCTTTGAAAGGTGGGATTAAGACTGCGATATTGAGGGAAGCCTATAACAATGACGAGTTGATCGATAGAGATCCGCTGTTAGTGATAAAAGATAAGTTTGTGGAGTTGTTGGATGAAGGGCATAGGGAGTGGAAAGAGAAGATGAGGTTGAAGAGGGAAGCAGTTCAAAAAGAGATGGAAATGGTTGCAGTTAGGGATAGAACTGATTTTGATCAGCAGGAGAGTTCAGAATCTGGTGAAGAGCTTTGAATCCAAGTTTCCTTGAGAGATGATGTGGGCTTTCAGCTAGTGACAGACATGATCTCAGTTGCTGTAGGTGTTTGATGAATCTCAGCATGCCATTCAGAGATGTTAACAACACTAATGGTTACTCAAAAGTATATACAGTTTGTTGACAGACTCTTTGGAATGATTGAACTGAAAATACCTTGAGCTTCTGATATTTTGGTTTATTGTCAGCGTTCAGATTCTTCTTTGAAGGCATTATTTGCTCTGAAACAACTTTGCTAAAAATGGTAGCTACAATGTGGCTATTGAAATTGTTGGTCTGCTGTGGCTTTCGCGACATTTTTGTTGTTGTTTACTGATATCTTCAGAATCCAGAGTATTTACAATATGTGGGGCAGATATAGGTAGATGCTCATGGCATATATGGTTAACTTCATGAATATGACAGTTCAACGGTTAGAACTTGGCAGAAGATACCACTAGGTCATGGGTTCGAATAACATGTTTATCAATTTATGGTGTTTTGACCAATTCTGGTCTTTGATAGGTCATGGGATCCAGCTTGCCTTCCGAAAAAAAAAAGGATGGCACTTTGATCTGGACGACAAATGCGATTTTGGTAAAGTTTACATTATATCTAATGATTAAATCCTAGTTTTGATGCAAGATCCTTCTACTTTGCTTAAAACTGATTACATATTTGCATCATGAAGATCCAAGTTAAATTAGTTCATGAAACTTGAAATCAGAGCTACAAAGTTATGACTAACAAGATCTGATCAACAGAACACTGCTTTCATCATTTTAACATAGAACAACTTATCAACCCCACTATAAATCATAATCATCATCATCATCATCTTCTCTACAAATACTGAGATATGATCTTGACCTTTCCATCCCACCATTTCTTCTACTGTGATTAGTAGTAGTAGTAGGCAAAGAAGCCGGAGATGAGTTGTTAGAGAAAGAAGAACCAATACTAGCAGGATCAGCCAAAACCAAGTAGTTCTCACTCCAAGCTCTTCGAATCGGATACGAAACATTACCCTTAGGAGACCCTTTACAACATCTCTTCTTCTTAGTCTTATTATGCAAAGCACAACTACAGTTTTTATGGTAAGGCCTTCTATCTTCATCCATGTCCGACGATATACATCCTTTGAACACACACCTTAACATCCCCTCAGCTGCAGCTCCATTTGCCATATTAGAAATTGGTAATGTAAGAAGAAGAAGAAGAAGAAATGTTGCTCCAAATCTCAAACAAGGTTGTCTGGCAAATTCAAAAAGCCAGACTGGTTTATATTTGGTATCCTAGACAGTCTGGGAAGAGAGATCCAAGAGACTAGGTAGGGTTTGGAAGACTTGTTGAATTATATAACATTACGTGTGAAAATACTTTATTAGTTGTTTGGAGATCTAAAATTTGTGTAGCTTGACGTGAAAGTATCGAAAACTTTATTAGTTGTTTGAAGATCTAAAATTTGTGTAGCGGACCTGAAAGTATCGGAAACGAGCTTTGATGAAATGATGATAATGATGTGTTGGGGTGTAGTGTGGTGGTGAGGGTTCATTTTGGATCTATGAGCTTTGGCATGTGAGTTGGGTAGTCGGTAGTAGAGGACATTAATTTGTGTAGTTTATTATTTTAATGTGCGCATCAACTGCAATTTGTAGCCTAGGACGGCAAGGGGATACCCTTGACAAAAGAATATAGTTTTGATCTCTTCAAGCACCGTTGATTTTCATCGTGATGTGGATCGGACGGCAGATTTAACCATATTAAGTTTATTTATTTTTTTTGTAAAGAAAATGATTATTTATCATTTGATCGCCATTAATTTATAACTATTCTTGTATTTCAGTCTAACCTTCGTGACTGTGAGTTCAATTACGTTGACTCATAAATTTCATCTCAAATTTTAAAATGACAAACTTACCCTTATGCACGTGGTTTGCACATTTTAAAATGACTAATTTTTTTTTTAACAAAGATGGAGTCAATTAGAATTTATATTCAAACTAATGAAGCTAAAAAATTTTCAAAATAACCAACTTACTCTTATCTACGTGGCTTGCACGTGTTTTAAAATTACTATTTTTTTTTAACAAAGATGGAGGGCCTCCGTTAGCTTGAATATAATTTCTAATTGACATCCACCTTTGTGAAAAAAATATTTAATCATTTTATAAACATGTGCATAAGACTAATGGTAAGTTGGTCATTTTAAAAATTATGGATGGAGTTTGTGAGTCTCATTAGTTTGTATATGATTCCTAATTGACCCTTATCTTGTTAAAAAAAATTAGTATTTTTAAAAACATGTGCAAACCGTGTGCATGAACGGTAAGTTGGTTATTTTGAAAATTTTGGATGAAATTTGTGAGTCAACGTAGTTGAACTCACGGTCATGAGAGTTAGATTGGAATACAAAAACTAATGGGATTAAACAAGAATAACTAGAAACTAATGGAGGCCAAAATGGTGAATAATCCTAAAGAAAATTGTAATGTTTCAAGGATAGATATCGTTCTAAAGGATTAAAGCAACATGGTTTCGTGGTGTAGTTGGTTATCACGTCAGTCTAACACACTGAAGGTCTCCGGTTCGAACCCGGGCGAAGCCATTTCTTTTTTTTTTTTTTCCTTTAATGAGACTTTGGAATGCTTGAATGTCGCTAAGCTCTTGGAAATTTTCAATTAAAAAAAATTCATGAACTAATTAAAGAATTTGTTATTTTGGATTTAAAAAATGAAAATATCATCATCAATTGGCCCATTAGCTCAGTTGGTTAGAGCGTCGTGCTAATAACGCGAAGGTCGCAGGTTCAAGACCTGCATGGGCCATTTGTTTTATTTATTTAATTTAATTTTTATCATCGACTCATTGCGAAAGTTTTTATTTATTTACATCACTTGACAAAAAATAAAATGTTATCCCAATTCACTGCAATCTTCCGTATCATGGTTTTTCATTTATGTGGGAAACAACTAAATCTCATCGTTTGACAAAAAATAAAATATTATCCCATTTCATAGCAATCATCAATATCATGGCTTTTCTATAATAACATCATTTTCAAACACAAGAAATTCACCATTCCCTTCTTCCTTCAATAGGACGTGGTCTGCTTGATCCAAACAATAGTTCAGCACACCGGATTTCAACTCCAATCATTTCGAATTCATGACCATCCACTAGACCCTTGAAACATATTTAATTGACAACCGGCCTACTGCTCATAGGTCTCAAACCTTGTCGGCTGCTTGAGGTCAGACATCACATAGACTTCCTCTTTTCCAGAACCAACTCCTTGAGGTCAGAACCCATCACATCAACGCTCATGCTAGACCTTTTAGAAATACCCCCACCGAGCTTAGCCCTGATATGATTATGGTCACTTATGATGCTTGTTTTTTTATTTCCTCTCAGACAGGAGCAGATGCTAGTAGCAAAGTCATTGCGCGTATTGTCTCTCTTATCTCAGGGAAAGTTGTTGATAGTACGATGACTAAATGTTTTGCTGTAGAGACGACACTTTTGTTGATCCAGACGTTGGAAAACAACTTTCTAGCTAGGGGATTCAGGCCATCTGATTTCGCTACTTCTTTTTCAGGATCTGACAAGTCAAACCAACAAGTGCTGGCAGTGACGGAACCAGGATTTTTGTTGAAGGGGGGGCAACGAGATGAATCTTAATTAATTAATTAAAATATATTAATTAATTACTTGGACATAATTTTTTATTTGAACAATACATATATAACTATACAAAACATCAATTGCTAAACAAAACTTCATCTAATCTATTGGGAGAGTAATTTGATCCACCTATTTGGGTTATTTGCGATTTGCCTCTATCAAAAGTATAACTAATTAAAGGTTATCCCATCATTAATCACTATTATAGTCTCACCTAGACTAGCAATTCACATGCATGGACTGTCAATAGACTCACGTTGATTACCAAAATGTTCTTTAAATAATAACTCATACATGAACCTCGAAATACAAACATGTATCTTGAGGAAAAATTGATGGATCCAAACTTTTATGTATCTCTAGAAAAATCTTATGAATAAAATACAAAACTAGACCACGAGATATAAATTCATCTCGAGAAAATATTTATAAAATCTTTCTTTCTCAAAGTAAAGAGAGAGGAGAAGAAGAGAGAAAATACTTACAAATTCATCTCGAGAAAATACGTACAAGAGAGATTGAGATTGTTGGTGGCGATGGTACGAAAGAGAAATAAATCAAGTAACAAGGGAGAAGAGAGAAGGAGATAGAATAGTTATCAGTCTCACAATAAACATAGAGAGGGAGCAAAAATGAGAAAAGGGGCGAGACGGGTTGTCGGTGTGGCAGAGAATAGAGGGAGAAAGGAGGGGTGGGGCAGTGTTGCATCGTCAGGGTCAATTGCATCGTCAGGGTCATCGTGCCCCTCGTAAAAAAAAATTCAGTGGGGGCAAGTGATCCGTCTCTGAGTGTTGAATGTGGCAACATCTTCTTAACAATATCAAGCATTTACTTTCAGTCCATTGTAATTGACTTTGTAATTTTATCCCTCGTGAGTTCAACCGCGAAGGTTGTGAACTTGCTAGTCTAGCGGGACACCTTTTTTGTAATTCTCCTGCTACCTGATGTATATGCATAATGCAACAACCAAAAAAAAAAAACAGCTAAGCCAAATAGGGCCTTTAGGTACACCCTGAAATGCCATCAAACAAAAAAATATCAAAGTTCTTGACAACTACATATCCTCATCAATGGTACCACCTCCTACAGCACGAGTTGAAAGTATTTGAAAAGGGAGAGAACAAAAATGCCCTCCTACTTGTATAACAATGTGAGAGCATCCACAGAATCTGTAAGCTGTGAAAATGGTCAATACTATACTTTAGCCATATTATAAGTGAATTCTCTAAAAATAGTACTAATTACTACCATATATTACATGCAAAAATCTTCTACGGTAATGCATCATTTAGAATTTTGAGAAGCTTTCGGGTATTGAATGTAGCTGTTTAGATGGATTGGACCGAAACGAAACAAAAGCAAGTCTTTATGCGAAGTGAAAGCAATGGACCGAAACGAAAGCAAATCTCCATACGAGATGGAAGCGACGAAGATATTAAGTGGCAACAATATTGTAGCCCTCAGATCTGATTTGGTTAGCCCTATAGGTCAATCATGTAGCATTTAGGCATGAATTAATAAATAAATAAAAAGGTAGCACAATAGAATATCATGCATACATCGATTGGATGAGAATACCAAGCCTTATGTTTAACGTATCGTCAGACTGCAACACAGTTCCGATTAGAATTCTTGCTTATCGCACAAAAATAGTAGTAGATCTGAGAAAATACTACCATAATACTACCATAAGGGTTATCATTGTGTTTGATTGAATTCAATTCATTCATATCTGCTAGTGCCAATTTGAGCAATATTCCCTGCAATCACTGTAATGACTTTGAAATTGTAAAACTTTTCAACAGTGAAACAGCAAGTAAACACCAGAGTTAAAACATGACAGACTAGTTTCTGAAATAATCCAGAGCTATAAAAATGTCTGATACCCGCTCTATTACAATGTTATAAATTTTTCTCTATAAACTCTAACGAGAAGCACCGAGGGTTGGCCCCAAATAATTTCAGGTAAAGGGAGATAGATACCCGCTGCAATGAAAAAATGTGTAAAACTTCTAAGGTTAAGAGTACCTTCATCACCCTCAGTAACTTTTTGTTGAGCAGCAACCAAATTTCCTCTGTCTTGAAAGGATCAGCAGTTGCGGTGAGTTCTATTATTTTAGCTTCACCTTCCGGGGGGGAGATGGTGTTGTACATATATACAGTTAAGGTAAATCTCGTTCAACAAGAAATTTAGAATCATCTGAACATCTTATGTTGAACGCAGAAGTCCTTACTGATATCAATTGATGAGCTTTGTTAAGGATTAGAAGAACTAAACCTATTTTAGCCTTCTCAGCTCATTCCATACAAGTCCTCAGAGCATGAATCCTCACCAAAAGGCATGTTTAAATCGGGTAGCACAAATGAACTCTGACAAGGCGCAACGTCTTTCTCCAGTGCTTCGCATGACTCATGAGATCTGGATGAGGGAAGTACTATACTCAGTTCCTGAGATGCACTGCTCGTTGTCAAGATTGTAGAAATGCGGTCAAGTTCTGCTTGGCAGGATTGCTCACAGGCCATGTCTTTTGCAACATCACTTGTACATGTCCGTTTTGCTGATTGGAGTTGCAAGTCGACCTGCAAAGAAAAACAAGTTAATTTAATGAACATGTTCTCACATTAATAAGGTTCATAATGAACATATCCTAGGATTCATCCTTCTTATGTTTTGACATACTAAGTCTATTTGGCGATTCATAAGAGGAATTTTCTTTCTTGCATCTATTAAATAACTTGGCACATATAATAAGCCTTCAGATTCAGAATATGTATGGTACTTGAGCTGAGAGGATGCCTATTTTAAATATCAGTTGAGTAGGTCTGAATTCAACAATATCATGGAAGATCGATAAGCCAAAAGCATTGACATTAAAGACCTTTACTAATGTTACCTAAGGTGGTTTGTGTAGACTAACAGAAACTTAGGTTCAAATAGGGCAGGTGTACAAGGACTTGGAATATAGAAAATCTACTTGCTTTCACTCCCATAAGAGGTCAAGACATGTATATATAAAGAACGCTAAAACTTCCTCTAGTCTCATTCTATATTCATGAACTATGTTAGTTTCATTTCTATTTAACAGGGAATGCTCCACTCCATATAGTGAATAGTTATCGGAAGAAAAAAAAATGATACAATATAGTCCAATGCATGAGTGAGAAAGTCAAATTAACTATGCAGCCACACCACTAGCTTAGACTTAAGTGGGATTTAGAGTCGTCATTCTAGACTTTAATTTCATTATTTCAATGGACAAACTCAGCCATCAGAATTTTACACGACAACTCACTAAAAAGCATCAAATCCACATATCATGAGTGTAGTAAAGAAGCCATTCATATCTGATTGCACTCAAACGCCACATTTGATAGAATATGAGCCTTCACGTAGTGTAATTAGGTTTTCTTTAGTATGTCACTAGTCAGTCCATTCAAGGGACAACAAGTTTAATGCAAAGAGATGGGAAACAGGGTTTTGGAAGGTAATTGTTGCACTCCAAAACAGTGTAGAATATACATGTGCTCTTCACCGTTAATAGTGCAACGGCTTGAGCTTTACATTAGATGTCGGCAAATAGCTCCTTGTTCAATTAATCAGCTATTACCCAAAGTGAAAAATCTGACAATCCATCAACACAAGCAAGGACGCCTTCTAGACTCAATTAATGTATTATACGATGAAAGCTTTAAGGTTTATACGTTACCCACTTGGCAGTTGTGGCACTGCGACTACATACCTTCCAGATCAAAACCAGATCATTGTGTTCAATTGCTTGTCAGAAAATGCAGATAACAAATAAACCATTTGATGAACATATAAACATTCTGACATGTGCTACCTATTCAAAGAAGAGTATATACTTATAGCATAGTTTACTAGAGATGATCGAACACGGAATAGTGAACATCACTTATGAGTAGAAAGAACAACTTTTTCATCGAAGCTATCATGAAGTGAATGTAAAATTGCAAAGTAAAAACATGGAAACAAAACACAATCTGTTACCTTCTTTCTCTTCAAGCTTTCATTCATCATCCTTCTTTCCTGCACAATACTTTGTAGTAACGCCAATTCCTGTTTATAAAAAAAAACGCATAAAGTTTGTTATTCAAATTCTCTCAATAAATAAATTTAGAACAAAAACCACAAAAGAAAAAATGACAAGTGGTTCAAAAAAGCTTTGTAAGCTCACCTGCTTCATTTCTGTGTTTTCCTTCAAGAGAAAACTCTCAGCCTCTTTAAGCTCAGCAAATGTCTGTGAAAGGCAAGACAAGACACATCCATCTTAGTCTCTTAGTCTAATTCTAATGAGTGAGGTTAGGGAATCAAGTTTTGCAATCAGGATGATATGACATCATTAGAGTAGGTTTTTTACAACATTGAGATACACAAACACACTCCGAGATTTCATCATTCTTTCAAAATTGCACCGCATTATCATGTTTACAAAACCTGATTTCCTAGCATTTTCGTAATCCAATTCATAATCTCATCAAAGAATCGAGGCACTGTTTTGAAAAATATACGACTACACAAACCAAATATTACATGTAAAAGTAAAGACTTTTTTGGTCCATGGTTCTTCAATATTACTAGTTCTAATTCAAAGTTTTTGATCAATGATATCGTTTCTTACTTTCTTCTTTCTTGATTTCCTGTTTGATGTTTCACCCGTTCCAATAGCCTGAAAAAAAAAAATAACATGCGCGTTTAGTAAAAAAAATAATGAATTATGGCATAAATTCTATCAGTCAAAAACATGGAAAGAATTGTGAATTCTCAAAATATGTCAAAATTTTACGAAATATTTTCTATTTTAAAGTTACGAAATATCTTCACCCACTAACAATTTTTTTTTTTTTCTTCCATTTTCTATAAAGAGATCCCTACCATTCGCACTGTCACACCACCAAACCAAACACGGACCTAACACCACACCTCATCAAAACTCTCCTTCTCTAGTGAGGACCCACATCTAAATCCCCACACTCACACCATGCCACCCGATGGAATAGCTTCATTCAAATGACCAAAATACCCTTTCGTCGATCATGTCGATATTGACAAGGGCAATTTAGTCATTTGAGAAAAAGTATGTAAGTGAGAAAACGAAGAAGTGGAAGACTTTGTCCGCTTTTATCGGTTATAGTTGGTGACTCAAGAGAGGAAGTTTTGACACAAGTGTCCACTTTAGTGACCTTTTATGACATGGACGACGAAGGTCATTTTCGTCATTTTCCGGTTTGCGAAAAAAATACCCACGACAAGAAAGAATGACAGGTTACCGGAAAACAAGCGATAGAAAACGTGACACACAATACACACCTCTTCGAGGGTATTTTTGGTATTTAAAAAATAGTGGCAGAATGAGAAACGCCACCAAACATGAAACCTACCCATCTATTCCGCCAAATGACCAAAAACAAGAGAGAAATCTATAGTCAGGACTTCCAACTAAACAAACTCTTCACGTCACCGTGGGTATTTTGGTAAATTCGACTGAAGAAGAGTGACAAGACGACCTGAATACGAGAAGAGTAAACAAACCTTAGATCTAACACGCTTTAAAGCCGGCAAGCTAGACTCCTCATAACAATCACCGCCGCCACTGAAGGAAGCTCCACCGCTCCAAGAAAGAGGAGTAGTCGGACTTGCACGAGTCGACTCACCTAGTTTCTTGGTTGTCATCTTTATGGAGACAATATTATTGGAGGAACGTAACACTTGCTTTGACCGCGGCTGACGCACACCCCACTCCAGTGATGGAGGAGGACTCATCTTCAACTTAGCCGGCAAAGAAAACGATTCAGATTCTTTAAATCGGAGCAGTACTTCGACTACCAACTCATTATCAGCCATAGCAGATTTGACCCACTCGTCATCTTCCATCGCTGCGATGCAAACGAAAAGAAAAGAGATAAAGAAACGGAGAGAAAGAAAATGTTGTGCTCTGTGAGTGAGTTGAGTTGTAATGAAAAAAGAGCTAATAAGAGAGAGGAAAGCGAATATAAATGAATGAATAAAATAATATTTTTTTATATATGTATATATATCTACAATGTGGTGGTTTTATTGTGGAGTTGGAGTTGGAGTTGGAGTAGATTCTTCTTCTTCTCTTCTTGCTTTGTCTCTCTCTCTAGGAAAAATCTGTGGGGCCAGATGGGATTTACACGTGGCAGCTCTTTTCTTCTGGTTAGGCCAATTGACGATAAGAGTGGGAGTAATGAAATGAAAAGAGCATGACTGCCTGCCCTATTGCCGACGTGTTCCAGTACTACCAGGTGTTGGGGAGTTATATTGCGTCGAAATGTCACGTGTGAGGACCTGGCGTGTGTGGCAAGGCAGACTTTCGGTAATGTAAGTTCCATGATAGTGTGTAACAGTGTCTACGAATCAGTCAATGTGAGTTGAATCGGTAATGGGTTGGGTGAATCGGTGAGACTCTCCTTTGTGTAAATGATCGGAGTTGGATTTTTTGTTGAGGGGGAAGGGGTAAAGCGATGAATTGTAGTTAATTAATCAAAAATAAATGTAAAATTATATGTTTACAAAAATAAATTTACATTATTTGTGATTTTTTCAATTAATTATGAAATACCCTCAACATTAATCACTATTGCAGTCTCCCCTAGGGCTAGCAGTAAACATGCATGCGTTGGTTGTTAAAGTGCTCACGTTGATTATCAAAATGTTCTTCAAACGATAATCTACATATGAACCTCGAGATAGAAATATGCATCTTGAAGAAAAACTAATGAGTCTAATTCTTCATGTATCTATAAGAAAAATATATAAATAAAATACAAAACTAAACCTCAGTATATGAATTTATCTCGAGAAAATACTTTAAAAAAAAATTTCTTCCTCAGAACAAACAAAAGAGGAGGTTGTTGATGGTGGAAAGTGGAAATAAATTATACATGAGGGATTCTATGTGTCGAGGGAAAGGGCGAGGAAAAGTAGGTGACGGGGGGTGAACCGTTCACCCCCCTCAAGATGCGCGCGCCGAAAACATCTCGAGGGGGTGAACGGTTCACCCCCCGCCACCTAACTCGCTCTTTCCCTCGACATTTAGAATTTCCCTATGCATATAGAAAAATGAGACGAAGAGAGGAGGAGACGGGGGTGATTGTTAGTCTCACAATAAATAGATAAAGAGAGGTAAGGCGAGATAGCGTCATCAGCGTCACGTGATCGGTAAATCAAAAAAATAATAATAATACATCAATTTATCATTAAATATAAGATTTCTCTCATAAATTTCCATAATATAGGATCTCATCCGACCAAACATCTTGAGTGAAATTATTTTTAAAAGCAACTATAACAATTTTCGATGTGTGAGTACAAAATGTTTAACAACAATCAATGAAACTGATCCTGGATGAATGACAACTTTACCATGATAGAAAGGCACATCTAGCCTGTGAACTAAATGAAATTGTTCGAAAACCACATTGGACCTCCACTTTGCAAGAATGTGGTTCCACACTACAATGTAGTTATTTTGTTCCACCCCACCCAAAGGGGCCACGACATTGTGCTCAATTGCCTATTCTGCAAGTGAATCCACGGAAACCCCATCAAAAGAGCGATCAAGGATGTTTTTGTGTTTGCATCTCTAGCTAGGCGATGTCTCTGATGTTTTCGCTGGAGTGTCCTCAATGAAATCATCGTAGTAGTTGTAAATACTGCTTTTGGACTTGGTCTGCCATAGCACGCACAACCCGCTTGCTCCATCGGTTGAGGGGATCATTTTTGAGAACTGCTTCTTCCTCCTGTGCGACGCTTCTTGCAAGGAGAAGTCGCGGTTGCCTGGTCGTTTTCGTTCTCGTTCTCCTCAGGCTCTCAGTCTTCGTCGTCTGAAAAACACATATTTCTCGTTCTCATATCCCTACAATAAGCTTAACTATGAAAAAAAAAAAAAAAAAAACAGAATGTGATCATAACACAGTAAACATCAAAAACCACCATATAATATAAAATTTAAACCAAACCCATTTTTCAGAAAGACACTCACATATTTCATATTTAATCAACAAATTCAACATTGTTAAGTTCATACAAAAATATATAATAAAAAAAAGTAGAATGAAGAAAACTCACAATATGACTCCCGACCACGCTCACCCATCACAGTGAAGAAGATTATGTGTCGTTGTTTTTTTTTTTTTTTAGAAAACCAATTACATAAGGATCAACTTACATCCAAGTCCATACCTCTGTTCAGTTCATAACATTATAAGCTTATAAAAATTATAGATATTATAACATTAAAAAATGAAATGTTAGGAACTCAACCGTATTGAACTTCAATTAATACATGCACAGTGACGTAGATTGATAAATATGTTTTATGTACCTTATACACCAATGGAAAGATAAAGTATCCCCTATGGATAAAACTAGTATGGGTTCCCATCCTTTTTTTTTTTTTTTTTTCCTGCACCGCAAATTAGGAATGTTGAAATACAGGGGGTAGGTTCAACCAAAGTCTATTTGTGATCCACAAAGAATTTACACCATACATCAAACAAACTTGATTGTTATACTAATAAAGCAAATAATATTATTATGCACAAATATCTATTACTCCATCAAAAATAAAATAAAATGAACTAATATTAAAATGTACACTGAGTAGTAGGCATAGCCACATACTCATATGATGTCATGCAAACTATCATTTTTCATTTTTTTTTTAACAGTGACGTCAAACAGGAACAGTGAACACTGATGTCAAACATGAACACTGATGAACAACAGGAACACTGAACATTGAACACTGAACAGTGAACAGACAGTGAATACTGATGTCAAACAGGAACAGTGAACACTGATGTCAAACAGGAACACTAAACAGTGAACACTGATGTACAACAGAAACATTGAATAGTGAACAGACAGTGAACACTGATGTCAAACAGGAGCAGTGAACACTGATGTACAATAACTTTCATTTTTTTTTTAACAGTGACGTCAAACAGGAACAGTGAACACTGATGTCAAACAGGAACACTGATGTCAAATAGGAACAGAAACAGAAACAGAAACAGTGATGTAAAACCGGAACAGTAAACAGTGATATCAAACAAGAACAAAAACAGTGATGTCAAACAGAATAGGAACAATAATATCAACATGAACAGTGGACAGTGATGTCAATTCGGTTTTTTTTTTCATTAAAGATTTAAATCAAACTAAGATTTCAAATCAATTTTTTTCATTAAAGATATAAATCAAACCAACAATGTCAAATCGATTTTTCCTCCATTAAAGATGTAAATCAAATCAAAATGTCTAGAAAATTGTATTTACATTGAAAAAAATATTGAAGATAGATAGAGTTTTACTCACATCTTTTTGCAAGAATTCTAAGATTTGACCAAATTTCTTCCTTCAGCACCTCGCACCTTTTTCAACGTAAGTTTTTCTTTTATTCTGTGTGTATTTAGAGAGAAAAATGAGGCTAGAGTTTAATTAAGTTTTTAATTAGGGTTTATTTGCCTAAACACAACCATCACTCATGTCTTATTCTTTTAACCTTTATTTCCCTCTAACCAATACTCTAACCATTACTTTCATGAAAGCCCAAATCCAAGCCCAAGAAAATTGAATAAAACTCATCAAGATTAGGGCTTAACTAAAGTATATGTGCACCCCCTTTTTTTAGAGTGTGACTAATTAGTTTACTTACGGCAAATGTCTTATTTTTGGGTTTTCAAATTTTGGCTAAACACACACACACACACCTTATTCTATTTAGCAATGACAAACAAAACAAATCTTTTTCCCAATAATTGAGATTACAACATATGCCACAATTAATAAATAAGAAATTTTTATATTTATTTAATTAGGCGGGTATTACAGTTGGGTTCTTCCTCATCTTCTTGGATAAGTAAGGGATTAGAGAGGTTGTTGTCTGAAGAGAGTTGCGACACGGGGGTTTTCTTATTCTTCTTCGGCTTCGGGTTGTTCTAACATTGGGGTTTCGATTCCATGGCGGAGAGGGGTTTTTCTGTAGAGGGTTAGTGAAGCAAAGCTCTGCTTGCAAGCAAGCCAGTACGTTCGTCGAGGACGAAATTAGGTTGAGGAGGGAGGAGAGTGAGGGGAGAAACAAAACAGAGAGAATGAAAACGGAAAGAGTTTTTCCTCCACTGTTCGTCTCTTCAATGGTACGAGCTAATAGGGAGTAATCCCTAGCCGTCCACGTGCCTGGTTCAGGTAACAAACGGTTGAGATTGACATGTTGTCATATCAGGCATGATAAGCACGTGAATGGCATTTTTGTCATCCAAAACAGGCGAAATGATGGCACATGAGATGTTTGACAGTTAAGGCATGTTGACTGTTTGTTTTAGGGGAAAAGTGCAATATGAATGATAATTGGATGTAAAACTGAACAAGACATATATTATATGGAGAAATTGCAAATTAATAACCCTTTTTTAAAATGGTTTGGTTTCTTCGAATTCTCACTCTCAAATCCAATTTCTACGCCATTGATTTCATTGAGTCATTATAATGTAGGTAAAACATTAATTGGAGGAAACAAAACATTCTTCCTTTGGTATAAATTGGCAAAAAATATTTTAGTTTCATCATATATTATACCCAACACCTATGAGACAAAGTTACATGTTAATATTGCAATATTTGTTCTTCATGGAAAAGCTCATGAGAATTTTCTTCTTATTATTCTTATTCTTTTTTTTTTTTTTAATTAACCAAAAGCTTCAATTAAATCGCAAAACTAATTAGAATCTAGATAGTCATTCCAAGTTCTAAAGCTAGCAATAATAAAATGAACTAGTTAATTACAAGTATCGTTTACATAACAAATGGAACTAATTCTAACGAAAGTGTTCATAATTCTAGTTGACTATCCAAAAACACCATCTATCTCCAACTTAGATGGTCATGTTCACCCATAAGAGAATCCAAAGCAAAATAGAACTTACACATGGTTGCGATCAATTTATCTTCTTGTTCTCGCGCTGTCACGCCAAAATGACGATCATTTCTCAACAGAAATTCATGACTTTAGTGCTACAACTGTATTTACATAATTTTTCTCCTAATGTCTAATTTGTGTTCCATTGTCACTTGAAGTTTAGTATTTCCTTGACAACCAACATATTTGGTCATATCATCTCAATAGATATCATCGCATACAATGGTTTAGACAAGGCACAATACACAGGTTGCATACTTTACACAAGTATCTCTCATACATATATATACACGGTTCAGATAATAATTATAAGTTGTTTTGTCACGTGTACAATTATGATATACATGTCACGAAATGTGCTCCACTTACCAAATTTTGTTCAAATGCCAGATATTTTGGGTTTGTTGTAAAGGGTAGCATGGAGCCATGGACTATGACTTTTGTTTCCATGATACATTTTCCTCTCCAGCTTCCATTCCTTTGCAGACTCTCTTCCAAGTAAAGACTTGAAGAGAGAACACTTTTTTTTTTTTCCCTTAATCCCTCCAACCCCAGATACCGTCAGTAGGTTCAAACAACCAAGTATAGACATGTAAAAGGATTTTTATTTTTATTTTTATTTTTTTGTGAGAGAGACGTGAAGAATTCAATGTCTGGTCTCTTTCCAACCTGAAATATTTGCAACTCTTTCTAATGTATTTTACCTTTTGAACTCATTTGTAAAAACGGATACTTTTGTTCCATTTGATATCCATTTTAAGAACATTGAAGGCCATTTTTAAACACTTTAGAACTCTAATGTTTTATCTTCTTGGATTGCCTACTATCACATTTAATAAGCTCAGTTAAAAGAAGGATCATTTAATTTAAGTTCGAAAGTAATGTAAAAGTATTATTGTTATTTTCGCTAGAAAATAACACTACACTAAATTAGTATTTTGTAACAACTCTCAAGACAGTAACACTTTTGAGTTATAACAATTCACAAAACAATTTTACACAATTTTACAAACAAAATGATACAATAATTATATCACCATGAACAATATGGTCCTACAAGTGATACTATTCATGGTGGTCTAATTTTTTGTGTAACTGTATTTCATTTTTTTGACTAAATTTAATTTTGACTTGAAATTATTTAGTGGATTGTAATAACTCAAAAGAATTGTTATTTTGAGAGTTGTTACAAATATGTCAATTTAGTGTAGTGTAAAGTTTCAACTCTACGTCTTTGATCCTAAAGCCACATGATTAACAAAATCGAACTCTAAAATGAAGAATAAGAAAAAAAAACACTCAAGAATGACTGCAATGTAAGAAATTTTTAAATTTGCAAGTTGTGTCCTGGAATGGCGATGTTTTAATTCAGTAAAATACCCTAATTACTACCTCCCCCAGTACAGAAAACCTACAGTTGATACTTGGATTAGTGAATTACAAATAGCACTACTTATCTATAGTTTTTGTTAATCAGTTTCAACATCAAAATGGACTAATTTCAGACTATATTAATTGCCAACTTGCCCAAAACCAGAAAAATTCAAACAATCATTTATTAGTACTTATCTTATCGACATGTAAGCAAACTGAGAAAAAACTATTTTTGACAGATTATGAAAAGAATCTGATAATCCCCATCTCCATTTTCGCCATATTTTTATAAGAAGGTTATTATCATCCGTCACAAGTCTACTAGCTGAGCCATATCCATTGGCTTATTATCCCTTTAGAATGGAATCTCACTTCCACACCCAACATGCCAACAAAATGTCAATAATCGAAGTTGATTTTGCTTGGTAAAGTGGGGTCACTTTCAAGATTTTTTTTTTTTTGATATTTATTTTTCCGGAGATAAAGAAGTTGGGATGATGAGATTTTAGTATAAAGTTGAGCTATTCAAATCCAACAAGAAAGGGAACTCAAATAGCTTATTGACATTCCATTACTTGGCTTTTGTTATCTGTTTTGAGTTCTCTTGTATGAGCTCAAATAGAGAAAAAAAAAAGAGAAAGAGAGGTGGTGTTTGTGAAAGATGGCTGGTGGTTCTTTTGGTCCTGCTGGGGTGGCTAAGGAGAGAGCAGAGCAGTATCAAGGGAAGGTCACCTCTTATGTGATCATTGCTTGCATTGTCGCCGCCATTGGCGGCGCCATTTTTGGCTATGATATTGGTATTTCAGGTATAATTCTACTCTGGGTTTGTTTCAGTTTCATTAAATTTTCATTCATGCTTATATGGTATTGATTGTAGTTGTGGAAGTTGTGAGTTTGAATGAAAACCCAGAGATTTCAAGCATGATATCAATATGGAAGATAATTTATGACAAGTGAAATACTCAAATTTTAATGAGCTATAATCAAAAGCCAATTATTGGAAGGAATGATTGAATTTTGAATGCTACTTCAATTCGCAAATAGTTTTCGGTCTGTTTCAAATTCACAGAGTCTTCATTCATACTAATGGTGTTTATGATGTTCACTATAGTGGTGGAAATTGGGGCTTTGAGGGAAGAAAAAAAAAAGGAAAGGAGAATAGCAGGGACTGATCACATTTAGTAATATAGATTGGAATAGTCTTGAAAACAAACTAGTTCGATCAAATGGATCAAATTTGTAGTAATTTTCGAACTTGTTGTTTTGGAAATCAATAGGAGGAGTGACATCCATGGATGATTTTCTTGGAAAGTTCTTCAAACAAGTCCTTCATAAGAAAGGCCATTCTCATGAGAACAATTACTGCAAATACAACAACCAGGGTCTTGCAGCATTTACCTCTTCTCTGTATCTTGCTGGTTTGGTTGCAACTTTGGTAGCGTCGCCTGTAACCAGGAATTATGGTCGCCGGATAAGTATAATCTGTGGAGGGACTAGTTTCCTTATTGGGGCTACTCTCAATGCTTTTGCTCAAAACCTGGCTATGCTAATTTTGGGTCGGATTATGCTCGGTGTTGGTATTGGATTCGGAAATCAGGTAAATCTACTTAAACTTGTTCCACCACATAGATCTCATTACTTTTTGGTTGCAACCTTTGATCAGAGTTATTCTGTAAAAATTTCCAATTTGTTCTGAACACTAAAATGGAAAAAAGTCCTCCCAAATTACTTCATTTGGCCTAAATGCCATGAATTTCTGATGCACTGAGAGTAACTTGATAATGTCGAGCACTTAGAAATGTCAATCAGTAGTCAGATATTTTTCTCTTGGAATTCAATTTTCTTGAATGCTAAACACCTTCTGATTAACTTTTATTGTCAAATTTCTTAAGGCAGTCCCATTGTATCTATCAGAGATGGCACCAACTCATCTCCGGGGAGCTCTAAACATGATGTTTCAGCTGGCAACAACTCTTGGGGTTTTTACCGCGAACATGATCAACTATGGAACAGAGAAGATTCATCCATGGGGATGGAGATTCTCATTGGGACTAGCTGCTGCACCGGCTTTGCTCATGACAGTGGGAGGACTCATGCTTCCGGAGACACCCAACAGCCTAATAGAACAAGGAAGAAAGGAAACCGGAAGAAAAATTCTAGAGAAGATACGAGGCACTTATGAGGTGAGTGCAGAGTTTCAAGATATGGTTGATGCCAGTGATTTCGCAAACTCAATCAAACATCCATTTAGAAACATCCTTCAGAAGAGGAATAGACCACAGTTGGTTATGGCGATATGCATGCCAACTTTCCAGATTTTGACAGGCATTAACACAATTCTCTTTTATGCGCCGGTGTTGTTTCAAAGCATGGGGTTTGGAGGCAATGCTTCACTATACTCCTCAGTTTTGACTGGTGCAGTTCTTTGTTTATCTACCCTTGTTTCAATTGCTACAGTTGATAAATGGGGTCGCCGGGTTTTGCTAATCAGTGGCGGAATTCAAATGATTGTTTGCCAGGTAAAAACTACAGGAAAATTCATTCTTATCACTTCTATGCTTCAATGTTGAAATGTAGACAATTCACATTATTCTCTATTGTTCAAACAGATAACGGTGGCAATCATATTAGGCGTCAAGTTTGGTGACAACAAGGAACTCTCAAAAGGCTACTCAGCTCTAGTAGTGGTAGTTGTCTGCCTATTCGTTGCAGGATTCGGATGGTCATGGGGTCCCCTTGGATGGACTGTTCCAAGCGAGATTTTCCCATTAGAAACTCGGTCAGCTGGACAAAGTATTACGGTAGCTGTTAACCTTTTCTTCACCTTTATAATTGCCCAGATTTTTCTTACTCTCCTATGTGCCTTTAAAAATGGGATTTTCCTGTTCTTTGCCGGGTGGATTACTATCATGACAATCTTTGTATATTTGTTCTTACCGGAAACCAAAGGCGTGCCCATTGAAGAGATGATTCTCTTGTGGAGAAAGCATTGGTTCTGGAAGAAAATAATGCCTACTATTCCAGAACTTGATGGTAGTAACGACGGGATAGGTGAAAAAATATGAGGCTAAGATAGTGTAAAATTCATAATCGCATTCTGAGTTACATTGTAAAGTCCTCCAAACAAAATGTAGTAGAAAAACTTGTACTAGTTCATATACTCTTGTGATCATACATGACGAAACCTTATCAAATATTGCTGAAAGTTGCTTTGTTTAGAGGTGTAAATGTAACCAAACAGTTGGATATGGGCATTGTTTCTTTCATCTCAAGTTGACCAAATTTGTCGTAGGAGATGTGAATCAAACAGTTCCACATTGAACCTGATAGGACAAATTTTATTAGACATTCTTCTATGTAAGATTCCGCACCTTTAACGTTGTTCATCTACTTCAAACACTTATTGGACACCTTAAATTTCAACGACGTGGCAAATTTAGCTTAGAGAACTGTCTAAACATGCGTAGTCTAATGACTACGTAACATCACTTTCAAATAAAATCATGGATCTCATAAGGAACTTGTATTTTACATATGTTATAGCACCATCAAATGTGTGGTATTTAGGTAGTCTTTTGGGACCATTGCAGCATTGCCAGTGTACTAAGTGGCATGATGAGGAGATGTCGTAGTCACGGGTAATATGAATGGAAGAATTGCAAGGAGCATGACGAACTTGAATGTTAGGATCAACGAAACGTCTCTTTCTGCAACGATAACAAGCATTTATCAGTTTTATTAATGTAAGATAAATAAAAAATAATGTAAGATGTGTACCAGAATTAACATGTGTAATGTACAAATAAATCTGAAAACATTTGTATGCATAATTGGTAATACTGATTAAAAACTAAACCCTGAGAAAACATGAAAATCAGTTTTATTGGTTGTCATGTTTGGTACACCTACAATTCATATATTTATTATGACAAATTATTTCACTCTTTTATAATGATTCACAAATATAAACTAATGTGTTCACCTATTAGTCCTATAAGTAAAATGTTGGCTCAATGCGAGAAAAATCATCAAAACTCACTGAAAAAGTGGAGGAAACCAAATTGTGTTATATGATATATTGTGTGAAATGAACATCGTTCAGGTTAGCAGTAAAACATACATAAAATTGAGCTTCCAAAATCAAAACATAACTAAGTTTTGGCAATTCTAGAGTTTGATACTATTGTAAGGTTGAAGAAAATCAAACAGTAAAGTCAAGATCAGGTTCAGGAAGGAATTGTCTAGAGTTCCTTCAAATCTGATTTCAAAGACCAGCTAGCTCAGGTAGGGCTAGGAACTAGGGTAACTCGGTTCGCAGCTATCTGGCATGTTGCAGCGTAAGATTTTAGGTCTACGATGATCTTTTACAGTGAGGGCAGGGCAGGGTTAGCTCATGCCATGTTCACAAGATAATTTAGCTCAATATGCTAAACTTGATTAGGCTTCACCTATACTTTGATCCCCAAATATGGGCAAAAGATTGTATTGAAAAGCTAAGCCACATATAATTAAAGTTTTGAATATTAATACCAAAGTAATTATTGAGTGGTTTCAAGAACTAAATCTCAGAGTATTGTTTGGATCAGTGTATTACAAATATTCGATTATTTTGGTCCATATGATTTCATCAGTCTTGAATCTTGATGTTATATGAAGTTGCGATGCTTTCATCCATTAATTAATGGACTTCGTCTTTAATACTTCACAAGATATTTTCCTCTTTGAATTAATTTAAACCGAATCGAATTTTATCGGTTTAAATTTTTTTAATTGAGATTGAAAGAAACGTTAAGAAAACTTGAATTGATCTTAATTTATATAAACCGCAAACTGAATGGATTGACTAAAATGTGGCTAAAACCAAAATAAATCAAACAAGTCGACTAAATTAAAATATTATATTATTTTTACATATAATATATATTATTTACTATATATCCCTTTAGTTCGATCTTGTCAGTTAAAACTACTGAAAAACTGAAAATCAAACCGATCATATCAGTTTAAAATTTCCAAAACTGAAACCAAACCAAAACAATATTAAATTCTAAAATCGAAACCAAAACCAAACCGAACCTAAACTAAACCAATTCGATAAGTTCGATTTTGATCGGTTTAATCGGTTTTTTTTTTTCAAACCTAATTGAAAGAAAGGGGTTGCATGGATCAATCATCAATAATAGAGTAGAGGGATGAGACACTAGAGTCAAGACTCAAGATTCTCTTGTTGGGTCTAGGGAGACAGAAGTTCTAGGATGTATGGCTCTATGCATGGTGATGTGCTTGATAGGTGCTAGGCACCGTTGATATTATCTAAATATGAGTGTTATACATATCCCAATGCAATATCAACGATGCCTGGCCCTAACAGGCACAACACCAAAAGATCAGGCAATCGTAGTAGTAGTGCTCCTATGGAGAAGATGTCTTTAATAGTTGGGGGGTCTCTCTCACTTTCCCTTCGGTTTCATCTAAAGTAACCTCTATCTACCATTAGAGTTGCCTTGGCTGCCTGAGTTTAAAGTTATTTTAATATTAGAATTTGTCTAGCAAGTCAGATTTTAAAGTTTTTTCTTTTTAGTTCAGGTCTAGTGTTTTTTATACTTTTATCCCTTTTTTTAAAGCGCAATCACGAACATTATCTTTAGAAGATAATAAAAATGTAAAACGCTCAAAACCTAATAAAAATAGATATATATATATATATAAAGCCTGACTGCCAAGAATCGGGACTAATATTATTAAGTACTCTCCCATTAAGTCCTGTGTTTTAGTATAGTGAAGGTTCCCAGTACATTGTGGTACCTCCCTCTGCTGTTTCTTTCCACCCTTTCCAGATGCTTTGTTCACTCTCTGTTGACATTTTTATATTTCAACTTCTGAATCTGAATCTGATTTCATGCATGCAATGCAATGCCATTGCCATGCAAGCAAAGCTTGATTAATTAATCAAAAGCACAGTGATTAGCATTTGTTCGATTTTCTCATTACATTCATCTCAAGAACAATCCAATGGTAGACAAGTCGCGAATCTATTAGTTTAGTTTAAAAAAAGCGATATCGACAAAGTTAATTGTATTATAAGCAATATATCAATCCTCATCATCTATACCAACTCCATTAACTCAAATACAAAATTCACCGAAACCTTGCAGAAACAATAACTCCTAATTTAAAACATTCTTATTTCATAAGTTATTAATTAAATACATATGGCTTCTGCTGGGTTCTACTACAATAGAAGAGATCCCTTGTATCCAAATATCCATCAGTTTTGAAATTTGTGTTTTGATGATGTGGTTGGCTAAATAACATATAGAGATGCAATTAGCCAATTACAAAATCTCAATTCTAGACGGTCAAGCTTTATAGTCATTTTTTTTGTCAGATTTTGGATTTTTTACACTTATATTCATTTATAAATAATATTTGCGGATGTGTTTTAAAGGGATCCGAGGGGGGCTCCTGCGCAGGAAGCACAGGACGAGGTCCTGCACACAGATCTGGGCAGTTGGATCTGATCCAACGGAGGTCCCATGACCTAGTGGTGCAATTCGCCAAGCTCTAACCGTTGAGTTGTCATGTCATTGACATTTTTGAAAGGGAAACAGAGTTTTTATAGGATCCCAGAACTCATAAAGATGTCGCAAGCTGGGTTTGAACCCATGACCTAGTGGTACCATCCGTCAAGCTCTAACCGTTGAGCTGTCATACCATTTACATAATATATAACCGATACGCTACATTTCACTTCCAGTCTAGTTTTTCAATGATGCATTGGGAGTGATTGCTATCCTAAACACGTTATTCCCTATATTGTACGGGTCATTCCTCATTTTCCATTGGAGATGCTCTGAGGAAACATATTACGATCACATTTCTCTTTTCTTTCTTTTTCTTGATTAATTAAAGGAATGTCGAGAATGTGATGTTCTACCATACAAAAGAATTGCAAGTCAACTGACAAAATACATGTTCCATTAAATATAGATGACTTGTTGAGCATGACACTTACCTTATTTTTGTAGCATTAATTTTTCAATGGCCTTCTTCATCCCTTCCTCATCCTTGTTGATTTATAGTTATACTACCAAAAATCAAGCTCCAAAAAATCATCACAAGCTCTACTCAAATTAATATACAACAACATCGTTGTATCTTAAAAACTTAGGAAGAAATTGTGTTCCTTAATTTGCGATGATTATTTACAGCATTTTTTCGGAACGGAAACAAGAACATTGCGAAGGATCGAATGGAAAACGAAGGCCTTACCGTTGCTTCCATTTTGTCTTAAGATGAGGGGACTCAATACTCATTTGATATAACTTCAATTTTTGTATGAAAACGTATGTAGTTGTAGTAATGTTAGATGTTCATTCATTTTTTTTTTCAAACAAAACATACATGCTACCTAACATGTGAGTGGGGGCTCTGTTTGGTCTACTAGGTATGTATAATTGAGGTCAGCTCTTCCTCTTCAATTTTGGTTATGATCCATAAAAACCCTAGAGCCTTTAAGAAATTATTATTGTAAGTAATTACTTTTCAATTGTTTTTGGAATATACCCATTCCCGCCCTATTCCTGATCATGTATTTATTAAGAATTACTACGTATATCTAACTATTTGGCTTAGTTGTATCAACTTTATATTATATTTGTATTTTGAGAATGTTTTGACTTTGTTACACCGACCAAATATATATAACACTGATTTACCATTTTTTATCAGTTAAAACCATTTAATTGTGAATATATCTAAAAATAGGAGAATTAATTGGCCTCTGCAAAAAGAACAGTAGTACCTATTATCTGTAAAACTAAAAGTTAAACACAAATTCGTTAAATTTGAAATCATTTTACAAATATAAAATAGACTAACCTTCGTCACAAGCTTTATAATAGATAGTAAACATTATGGTAAAAAAATTTTAAGAGTAAAAGGGTTTTAAAGGGTGGTAGTTTATACGTGTAAACAAGAAATACACATCAAAAGACTATTTTTGTTGGCCACATATACTCACATGATACACTGTTCATTAATCATAAAAAAAAGTTGCCAAAACTAATATATCTTATTCAAAAGAATTGCATTTAAAAAAAACATGGATACAAAAAATTACAATAAATTTTTTCATACAAAGTCACCAAACAATCTTTTCAGCAGGTAATAGAGTAGTTTTGGTTTTAAGGTTGCAAAATATAGTTGGGTACACCAAACAATTTTTAAAAGCTATTAGTACCGATTGATATATTGTGTAATCTCATACATATGTTTTCGTTGTCACTACTTGATATGTGATAAGATTCGCCCTCTACAAGTTTGAACTCTTCGAAACAATGACAATTCATCAAAAATAAATAAAGAAAATGACACTTTAGATTAAAAAAAAATTAATAATAATAATAATAATAATAATAAAAGTAGATAGACTATTGAATGAAATTATTTGGGAATTAATTCCAAATTCACAAGCTTGTGGGGATGCATGTATCAAGAATGACCACAATAAATGGTATCAGGCAAGAAAGCATGCATGTCTTCAAACTCAATCCCTACCTATTTGAACTTTACTCTGATTTTGCCTCCCTTTTTTTACTGAGATGAAACCTCAATTTCAAATTTCAAGTTTTAACTGACAAAAATGCCCTCTATTCTATACTTTTACCAAAACATTTTACCATTTAACATTTTTATTTAGTATTGTATAAACTGATTTTTTTGTTATTATTATTATTTTTTAATTAAAAACACCACTAACTAATATCCAACTAAAACACATCACCATCGACTGATATCCAATCGCGATGAGCCGCTTGTCTAATTCCCCCATAATCATGTAAAAATTTTCTAATCATGAACCATAAAATGAATTGAAAAACTTTCCTTATCATGATGATTATGACATGCATTCTAAACTCACCCGAACATTATTTAGTAGGTATAAAGATCACATGGAAACATTGTGGGTGGGTTACCATATTAATCATAAGGCAATAGAAAAAAAAATTTAGTTCTAGAAAGTCAGTGCTATCAGCCATTTTTTTGTTAGGGTTGGGGTTCTTTACACGTTTACCTATTCTATAATTGATGTTTGTAGTTGTGTTTTAAAGAGAATGGATTAAAATGTAAAAGAGTTCGACCCTGATCAAAAAATGGTTGGTTGCCCTGATTGCCTAAACTTACTCAAAAGAAAAAGAGTGTTTTGGGGAGGTAAGCAATAAGGTGGTTGTAATCCCTTTTGATTTGGTTGTTTATTTTTTAGCCCTTCGTTATTTTCTCAAAATTTAAGGGTGTGTTTGATAGTCCAGAAAATAGTTTTATAAGGAAAATGAATTCTCTTGAAAAAATGATTAGGAAAGTTATTTTACTAGAAAAATGATTTTCTAGTGTTTGATTGCAATCAGAAAATTATATTCGAAAATAATTTTGTCATGTGTATATTGGTAATTTAATTGTTATAAACTTAGTCTTGAATTTGATTTTATTGTATATGAGATTGAGAATTCTTTCTAACAACTGTTTTTAAAATAAAATTTCCGTGCTTGCCTGAATAGTTTTTGGAGAGGTCGAAAAAAAAATCAAGAAAATTAAGCCAGTGACTATTTCACACCACTTAAAGTACTGTCTTACACCACCACATCAACTTTTTTCTTTCTCACGCCACTAATAAAAACTCAAAATTTTAAATTTTCTCTCCCCCCTCTTCATTTTCTTCTCTTCCCTTTTTATCCTCCCTTCTTCTCTTCTCCATCAGACATCGCCATCATCATCACCACTCCGCCACCGCCACTTTTCTCCATCAAGCATCACCATCCCACCACCCCTCTCACCCTCTTTGTCTCTGAAAATAGGGTATTATGTTTGACTTTGGTTCAACTTATATACTCGATTGAGACCAATTCTCAAGTTCATC
The DNA here is from genome assembly GCA_003290165.1 of Berberis thunbergii. NCBI lineage: Eukaryota > Viridiplantae > Streptophyta > Magnoliopsida > Ranunculales > Berberidaceae > Berberis > Berberis thunbergii. Next base: position 380,789 of record QNQO01000855.1, on the reverse strand, counting down.
AAAACATGAAAATTGTAGTACTCTGAGTTATCTAATAAAGACAATTTGAATCAATTGAAAATGTTTTGAAATGAGCAAGTTATGATAATTTTACTAAAGTCACGCAAATTTGTCCTGCAAAGAAAACGGAATAGTGTCTCTGACTTTCGGCCAATTTATATGCTCGATCGATACCGATTCTCAAGTTCATCAAAACACAAAAATTGTAATACTCTAAGTTATCTAACGAACACAATTTGAACATAACTTGTTCATTTTAAAACATTTTCAAGTGATTCAAAATGTGTTTATTAGATAATTCAGAGTACTACAATTTTCGTGTTTTAATGAGCTTGAGAATAAGTCTCAATTGAGAGTTTAAGTTGATCGAAAGTTACCCTGTTTTTTACTGTTTTTTCAAAAATATTTTTTTGGGTAATGTGGATCAGTAGGTTTAAAAAAAAGTACATAGTGATATGCCATGACAGTACATATGGTGACATGGTGGCGTGTAGTAGTGGCCGCCGAAAATTAATAAGTGAATTCAAAAAGCTATTTTCCTATTTATGTGGCCAATCAAGGCCAATCAAACACCGAAATATGGGATTCACTTGAAAAATGATTTCCATACAAACAAAAGCTATATTAATTGATTGATCACATATTTAATTACAAATGGTGAGAGGTTGACATAACTTGTTTCCTTCAATCAACCCCACTCAAATAATTAGATATTCTTCCTACTTATAATATTATTATTAGGTAGGATTATGTCTCTCACTAATTTTTTGCGAGTGATTCTACATAGCGAGGAAACGGGCGAAAAAACGAGCGAGGAAAGTGAGGTGGTGGGGTGGAAGCCGTTCACTCTACTCAGGATGCATGCATTCAGAATTTCTCATTTTTTACATCACTAGAATAGTATGAAAAAAGATTTTAGAAATAATGAAATAGTTTATTGATTGATGTTCATACTTTGGGAAATTGTAAGTTTAACCTAAAACTTACTTTAGTTGTTTATCCCAATTTGACTTAATTGTAAATTGCCTTGTCAATTTGAAATTGTTGACTTTCAGTGTTTTGTTCATAAAAAGTACCCAAATTATAGTTTGAAACATTGTTTAGTCTATGTAGGTAAACCTACTTTATTTTTTTAACTTAGGGAATTTTAATCACAATTTTTTAATGGAAAATTATTATATCTATCACAAAACTCATAATGCCCTTTTAGGTTTGGAAGAGAGCCTTAGAATGCTTTGAAACGCCTCGACTCCAATGATTACTCACAACACAAGAGTCGGATGCGCTAAAATACGAGTCATCTGATTTTAAACTGCCTTTTTACACAAATGACGTGATAGCTCAATGGTTGAAGCTTGACGGATGGTACTACTGGATTATGTATTTACACCCTGCTATAAATACCCTGCTCACCTTATTAAAAAAAAAAAAAAGTATTTTCTTAATTTTGTTGATGTCCCATTAACGAGTGGTAGGTGCCCAAAATAAAAGGGCATTTTAGTCATTTACACAATGTCATCTTGCATTCTTACTCTCCCCCCCACCTTTGAACTTTCCCCAACTGTGCCACAGCTTTTGGCCTTCACTTTTGATAACTGCCACATGATTATGGTGAGTGTGTGTAGAGAAGACAATGCCCCTGCCTCTCCACTCTCCCCTCTCTTTAACTAAGATAAAGCCAATCTCTGTTTCCTCCTTTTGCTTTTGTCTCCTCTTGCTTGCACATTAAAAGAGGAAAGTTTTTTCAAAAACAAAAAGAGTCTATCTTCTCTTTTCAGAAGATTCAGGCATTCCCAAGATTTCAAATCTCTCTCTCTGAGGTTTTGAAACAGAGAAGTTCTTCTACAGATGAATCTTCTTCTTCTTCTTCTTCTACTACCCATTTGGGTATCTTTGTTTTCAGCTCTGATCAATGCAAGACCAGACCCTTTGTCTTCCCCAGCTCCCTCCCCTGTTTTCTTTTCTGCAGAACAAGCAACCCCTCCTTTCTTTGCAGCAACAATGGCGGCAGCTTCTCCAGGTATCATCCTTTTCACTAATCTAATTGATGGGTTTTGCTTATTTGTTGACTTTGAGCAATGGGTACTGTGATTTTGCTAAAGGGGAACTTTTTTGAGTCACTAAAACTCTTTGCATTGCACCCCTTACTTTGTGTTTCTTTTACAAATCAATATACTTGAGTAAAGTTTGCTACTTTAACTCCACTCTTCCACAAAATCTTGAAAAAATATATATATTTTTGGGTGCTTTGGGTACTCTGCATCATGTTTGATTCATTAAAAATCCTATCTTTACTCTTTGATTTCCCTGCAAAAGGTTTGATTTAATGGGGGTTTGGTTGCCAAGTTCAAATGCAGCAATTTTTGCTCAGTTTACTTGTATTTTCACCAGGGGTGCAAGACGTAGTAGTGGCAAAGCAATATCACCATTTGAATAAAAGGATGTTCATAGCACTCATTGTAGTGTCTTCTACACTGTGTGCAACCATATGTATTATAATTTGTTTATGGGTTCATCGATTGAGGAGCTCGAAGGACACTGAATCTGATCATAAGAATTTACAAAACTCAGGTACCTTGGTTGCTATAAAACCCAAATCCAAATTTCATTGATTTCTATGGTTTAATGAGACTGCAGCAATTATGGTTCTTATGTAGCTTTTTGTTTCTTGAATTTGATCCAAAGAAACTAGTAGAGGGATCACATTTAGGCCAATTTTGGGTAAGTTGAATTCCATGAGGGTGATTAATAGGAAGGGATCTGTTGCTATGATTGAGTACCCATTGTTGGAAGCTGCAACAAACAATTTCCGGGATACTAATATCGTTGGAGAGGGTGGGTTTGGGTGTGTTTACAAGGCTTGTTTTGACAACAACTTCCTTGCTGCTGTTAAAAGACTTGAAATTGGAGGCCAATATGCAGAACGCGAATTTGAGGTAATGACATGTTACTTCAGAAATTGGAATGCTGTGCAATCTTTGTTGGGGGAGCTCCTCTTGTTTAAATGCCTTATAAATTGGATTTTGAATTGCAGAATGAAATAGATTTGTTGAGTAAAATTCAACATCCGAATATTATTTCCCTTTTGGGATACTGTATCCATAGCGATTCAAGGTTCATTGTTTACGAGTTGATGCAGAATGGATCTCTTGAAACCCAGTTGCATGGTATTGATTCTTTTTCTTGTCATTTAAGTAAGAAGTATGAGTAGCATCCTAGATTGGGAAATCTTTTATGTTTTATCAGTTTTTTTCACTAATTAACTTTGGCACTTCAGGGCCTTCTCTTGGATCAGCTTTAACTTGGCACATTCGTATGAAAATTGCTCTTGATGCAGCAAGGTGTGTGGCATCAACTATACCATTTTCTTATTTCTACAATTTTATTGTTTTCTTCTTGTAATTTTATTGCATGACAATTGTCATATGCTTACACTCTGTTTATTGCTGTTGATCAGAGGATTAGAGTATCTTCACGAGAACTGCAATCCACCCGTTATTCACAGAGATCTAAAATCATCTAATATTCTACTAGATTTTAACTTTAATGCCAAGGTAAGGAGATTATTCTTATGATCAACTTAATTTTCTTAACCTGAATTATAGCATATTTTCTTTTGCTTGAATATTATATATTCCCTGATTAGAATTCGCTATAAGATGTGTTCACTTTTTGTTTGTTAATTTGATCTGGAATACAGCTTTCAGATTTTGGTCTTGCTGTGATGTCTGGGAATCAAAACAAGAACAACCTCAAGCTTTCGGGCACACTGGATTATGTAGCTCCAGAATATCTCTTAGATGGTATGAGATTTTTCAAACTGATTTGCTTAACGTGATAATATAATGAGCTTGCTCTTAAAAAAATTGCCATTGCATACATCTGTTTTCTCTGTTCTCGAAATGGGGAATTGGATAAGAAATAATGATAAATTAGCTGTATTGCAACATGTGGTGAAGTAGGTCCAAAATAAAGAACGGCAGTGGAAAAATTGATCCATCTTGATCATAGCCAAGCTGTCAAATTTGTTTGTGGTCAAAGCAATGTGAAGAAACTGTCCAGTTGGATTCTCTGGACTGCCTACCAATCTGAGAAATATTATCGACTACCGACTGAATGTTTACGATCGTCTAATTCACTAGCTAAGAGATGTAGGAAAAGTTGTACCTAAAACATATATGTTGACATTAAGATACATTGCTGGTTTCACATTAAAATTTGCGAAGACTTTAACAAGGACATGGTTTCAATGTATTATCACAAAAGTGTATCCTCGCAGGGCTACTGTTACATTTTGAGGATAACTTGTCGTACGTCAATTCAGTGAATAATTTTAGAGAATCTCTTAGGTGGAACCTCTCAAATGCCACATTTCCTCATTGTGCTGCACATGTTCAGCAGATAGTCTCATAATAGTAGGTTGTTATCATGGCCTATACCAATTGTCAATTGCGATTAGTAATCTCTTCATTTTAAATCACCAAGCAGACCCTTGCCTATATGTAATCAGCAAGTTTTTAAATAACAAGCTATTTGTTATTTCAGGTAAACTTACCGACAAAAGTGATGTATACGCTTTCGGAGTTATCCTGTTGGAGCTTTTAATGGGCAGAAAACCAGTTGAGAAAATGACACCATCTCAGTGCCAATCAATCGTCACATGGGTAGGCATCAATTCAAAATATCCGTTAAAGTACTGACATTCTTTATCAACACTAGTTTGATTCTTGAAGTTTTGATATTTAAAGAATGTATTTGGTGTGCTGTGTTTAGGCCATGCCTCAGCTCACCGATAGATCAAAGCTTCCAAACATTGTGGATCCTGTAATCAGAAATACAATGGATCTGAAACACTTATATCAAGTATGTTAACCTGAAACCTTGAAATTACTTGAACTACTTTCTTGTTTTGCAATGCTATTGTAACTTGAAGGCGTGGTTGTGTAGGTTGCAGCTGTAGCTGTACTGTGTGTACAACCTGAGCCAAGTTATCGGCCATTGATAACAGACGTCCTACACTCACTTGTCCCTCTTGTACCCATTGAACTTGGCGGAACATTGAGAGTTAATGACTCTGCTGCACCTGTTCCCGGGCAAACGTCATCAGTTAGATGATTGCACTAGCTAGTGATTCAGTTTTCAAACAGTTTAGCATACCTGAATCGGAGGTGACATAATTTGAAGATCTCTAGTGCTTAGAACACGAGCAAACATTTCATATTTGGCCAACGCCCTGTTCCACGTCTTCCCATTTAATTTTTTGAGTGATTATCTTTGGAAGTAGGCATGAAAGGTCATATCGCAGGGAAATGTCTGTTTTTTCCTTTGTTTAAGCTGTATATAGAAGAAGATTGAATACGAGTTTCTCTTAGTTTTTTGGAAATTTTGTGTTTGGACTAGTTGAATGGAATACATGCATAGTTGATCATCTGAATTACTATATACAACTGGATCCAATATCAACGAATTTGTTTAGGAGGTAACGGACGACACAGTTGTTTCTTGTAGCATATGCAAGGGTAGTAAGACCTGCATTTCCATGTGTTTCTTCTGATGGAAATCATCCAGTTTCCTTGATTCTGTATGTAAATGTCACTAGCTCGATGTTCTTAACATTCATTCTATCACATCCCTTTGGATGATTAGAATAAATAAAATCGGAATGATGGAAGCAGCCTGTGCTGATTGCTGACCAACCAAATGTATAGGGTGATATGATGGTTGTGATTGTTTACTCTATGATTGTTCTTGGCAATTCATCGACATCAAGCCTTCTTGTTGGGAGGAATGGTGTCTATTTGTGACTCTGCAGGTAATTGCATATGTTACTTCTTGCGTTCAAGGATATACTAAGCAGATAGCCTCAAGTGAGTAGCGGCATGTACACAGGAACTATATATCCAGTTCTTAACCGATCCATATTTGCGACCATCGCCTAGGGAATGATCCTAACCATGACAGTATAACCTTAGGGAATCTATATTAAATCCCTTGACCTGACATCGAGTTTGACCACTATCCTTCAGTTATAAACAAACGATCCAAAAGAATTTAAGTTTGACAATCAGAGAAGAAGCATCTATGTTAAAAGTACTGATCAAAAGAATCAATCATCGCGACAAAAGACAGAAAAAACAAAAAAAAAAGAGACATCTTCAACAGATCCTCACTTAGCTTTAAGCCAAATTGAATCAAGACAAAGCCAAGTTGATCCACATAGGAAACCTGCCTAGCAAAAACAACTAATCTTTGGCTTAGATAGCAACGATGGACGATACGAGAGAGCAAACAACCAATTATACAGAATGTTAAAACACCCATCACCATTCACCCAATGTTTTTTCATGGAGAATATCGTCCACTGCACATACAATTACAAGTAGGACAACATCGAATGCTTTCTCATTTTACAACACTTACAAGGGAGTGAAGGACAATGGCCATCTCAAAGTGGCTATGCACTAATGGCACAAAGAACATGTTAGTGAAGATAGTTCATCCTGGAGGCCATATCGAGCTCCATGATCGCCCTGTTCTTGCAGGGGAGATCATGCTGCGTAACCCACGGTGTTGTGTCACCTACCCCCATGTGTTCAAGCAACCATGGGCTATTGTTCCACCAGAGACCATGCTCATGTTAGGCCAAAAATATTACATTGTGCCTGTCAGTACAATAAGGAAGCTTCAAAAACTCTCCAGGAGACAGTGTCCGTCGCCTACTTCTCAGGAGGTTCAAATCCTGAATAAAGTAGAAGAGGAAGGGAATGAATCTAACTGTTGCTTGTTTGGAAACCAAAGCACCCCAAAGGCAAGTTACACTGGTCTGAATCAATCTGAAGATGATGATGGTAGAGAGACTAAGGAGATGGAGACAGGTAGATGTGCTTCTGATGATAACTGCTTCGCTTGCTTGCTTACAAGAGGAAACAAGCCCAGTAATCGTGATGATTTGAGCAAAGATCAGTCTAGTAGTAGTAGTCCATCTAGACCATCATTTGAAATAAAACAACTCAATAAGAAAAGGTCAAGGTATTATTATGCAACGAAGAGTCTCAGAGGTTCTCCTAAGAGGCAATTGTCCATTGATAACTGGCAGCCTAAGTTAGAAAGTATCATCGAAGAATAATAAATAGTTTCGGCATATTTCCAACAAAATGTGAGATGTACAAAGCTTGTATTTGCCAGCTCCATTCAACCAGTGCAGATGGTGATTAATCTGAATTTTGTTTGACAAGCCACCATCTGTTCCGAAGAACACAAGCAAGATTGTTTCATTCAGTGCAATTCATCTAATTAGTGGTGTTTGTGTGATCTAATTTACTGGTTCTCTTGTCATCTTGTTTGTAATAAATGATTTGTAAACCGAAACCGTAATGAATGTTATTGACTCTAAATTTGGAAAACGTCACATAGATACATGTCAATGAGGAAACGTAGTTAAAAAAGATCTGCCATTGAAGTATGCAATCTTAAAAATTCTATGTTGTTGAATGTATGGCAAGTGATTCTGATGATTTGTTCCAAAGCAAATGCAGGACAATAGGAAGAAGAGGGAAGTGCTGAAATTGCATGAATCAATCAAATAGTATTAAAGGCTCGTCGAGTAGGGTCACAGAGGCAAATAGAGGGTTAATGGCGCGTCAAGTAGAGTGAAAGCAGCATACAAAGGAATGTGGCATAGCGGCAGTCTGTCTGTCACCTACTCCCGGTGTTGTGTCAACAAGAAAACTGAGCTGTAGGATAGGATCCTAGTAATTAGTTGAGATGACACTCGATTACAGCTCAGTTTTCTTGTTGACTTGAACAGCTTGGTTTCCATCGCTATTTACAATATTTTGTGTTCTCTAAACTTGAGCCAACCATGTTTTCGTATAGCTCATGCAATGTAATTAAGTACTTGAATGCATTTCATATTCAAATATGCCAGAATGTTTGTCTTATGAACATCTTATTTTAGTCTTCCTGCACTTGTCGCTTATGGTTTTTTATCGGATGGTGCATGTTCCATTTGCGTTTTGCAGATCCAGTCTTCGCGAAGTAATGTGTAAATCCTAATTGTTATGTTTCATTATATGTGTCAGTCAGTCTCGGTCCCCTATGCGCATAACTGAAACATATTGTCTGTAACATAAGTTCTTCCCTCACCCTGCCTACTGAAATCTGTAACCGATCGATGTTTTCAACTATGAAAAATTCAGTAACCACATGAAATGTCAGATTTTGTGAATGAAATGTTATGCTACAGACGGCATCAAGAGTCTGAGAACTAGTGATATAAACAGAATGTTTGTTTCCTCTGTTGGTGACCTCTCATTCTTTATAAGAAAACGGCTCAGAAATCTCAATGAAGGTAACTTGCAGTATGGTTTCCTTATATAGTAATAAACGACATAACAAGTTGCGTGAAAGAACAAAGCGAATGGTCTATTCTTCGATTGCCCCTGCCATCTAGGATAAAAAGTGTGATAAGTCTATTCTGATTTATTTCTCCAGTGAGGGATCCATGATAATCGCAACTCGAATGAGGTATTGAAGTCTATACGCAAGTGCAACTTTAATAGCATAGATAAATCATAGTAAACTCTTGCAATACATTAGAAATAGTTAGACACAAGAAAGGGTAAAAAAAGGAGGATAAAATCTAAAATTCTTTATTGCCAGACCCCCAAAAATACTGATAAATATTCAAGTCAATCATGTAAACCTCAACTAGAGGATATTCTCAATTACAACTGGATGAATCTAGATTACAAAATCCGTACGAGGAAACTATGCCATACCTAGTGATCAAGTATCGTTGGTCTTGCCAAAACTTTAACGGTAGGCTTCATCAGACCAATAAAAATAAAAGGAAAACTATATTTATTCCAGTGGAGTCCAATAACGAGCAACAGCTACGATCCAGCCTCTTCTAACTGACATTGTGATAAGAATCAATGATGGCATCTGCAAGATATTCACATTTGGCTAGATTGAGTCCAGCCAGGGATATTCTTCCGTCCTTGGTCATATATACGTGCCATTTATCTGTCATGTTGTCACTCTGATCCGACAAGAAAAAAAGCTTTTATTAGAAGTCTTAAGAAACAAAGACAAAGTTGCACTTGGCTGATAAGCAATATGTCTACAAAACCAAATGAAGTGACATGACAAATAGCTCCATGTCTAGCTTGCAACCAGGTTCTCATAGGACAATTAACGAGGGTAATAATCTACATTAAACATGGATTCACGAGGCAATACTCTTATTCTGGAGCCAGAAATACAGAAAAAATCATAAAAACCCTGATATTTAGATAGGTGTTGAAATCTGGAAAGAAAATACCTGTGCTTTGTTTAGGCCTGTAAAAGAAAACATGCCGATCTGCTTAAGGATGAAAGACCAGTCCTTTCCGCTTTTATCCTTTGAAGAAAGGCTGTCAAACAATTTTTGCCTCACATTCTTTATCCTGCCAGCCATTAAGTCCATCTCTTGCTTCCATTCGTTGAAGAGAGCTGGGTCCCCAACAATATTGGCTACAACTCTAGCTCCATGAACAGGGGGGTTTGAGTACATAGGTCGAGCAATCCTTTTCAACTGGCTCTTTACCCTGAAATAACAAAAACATTAAGCAGCTCTCCAAATTTGTGTCGCATTTAATGACTTGTAAGCCATATATGAAGACCAAGTGTTTTAGTTCTTAGAAGCTTTTAGAAATTTAGCTGGCGATACCTTGTTGCGGTATCAGGAGATGAGCAAACAACATTGATAGCACCAATCCTTTCTGCATAAAGACCCAGATTTTTACTGTATGACTGAGCAACCAGAAGCTCCATGCCTCGTGCAGTAAAAAGCCTCACAGATGAAGCATCTGCATCAAGGCTTCCACTAGCAAATCCCTGCAGTGTACAATATGTTTCACTTACTCACTCAATTGTATTGTGTTAGGATACAAGCATAAAACTAGAAAGAACCTTACCTGATATGCAACATCAAAGAAAGGGATGTGCTTCTTTTCTTGAATGACGTCAGCAATTATTTCCCACTGCTCGGGAGTTGGATCAATACCTGTGGGGTTGTGAGCACATCCATGAAGCAACACAAAAGTTCCCTCTGGTGCTGCCTGGAAAATTATAAATAAATAAATAAACAGGATATTAGATCCAAAGTTACTGGAAAATGGGTTCATATATATGAAAAGGGAACTCAAGCGATAACTCCAGCTTAAAAAATTAACCTTGAATATATTTTTCGAAAACAATAAAAGCATCCAAATTTTTCTGAGCTAGAATTTTTGGCACATAAAAAGTCATTGGAGATATCAGATATCCTAAAAGTATCATGTATGGAACTGCTAATTCGAATATTCTATCAAATTTGGATTAAAAAGAAATCAAAATATCTTTCTATTTTCTTTTCAAACTATAATAATATTCCAACATATCTATTTAACATTTCAGGAGGGTCTTTTACTGTGCATCAAAAAGTGGTTATGATCATCTCGAACAAAGCATCAGATTTAGATGTAAATGTCTAACAGCTGAGATGCTTTTTCCTGAAACAAAATAAAGCCCTTGGTTCTCACCAAATGACCCTCCCTCTCCCTCAAACCCCATCATCCTTTCAACTACTCTCACTGCAACTCCGTTCAAAACCCTTCCTCTCAAATTCTCTCCCTGCAACTCCGTTTAGGGTTTCTTCTTCGATTTTCATGAATCGTAACTGGATCTATTCGAAGTCCTTCCATCTCCTCCACCACTCAGCCTTTCTATTCCTCTCCCCTATGTTCTCTGCAACACACCAACTAGCATGGCCTTTTCACCAACTCTCTCATGAGGATATGGCTCAAATTCTTTGCCCTTATTATATAGCCTCTCAATTTCATCAACTCTATACTTGTTCTCTTCTAAACCCATTCTCAAAAGCCTGACCTGCATATGTATGATTCACCCTTCTCTACTACCCTTTCGACGCCACTCTCTTTCCTTGCTTTTCTACCTCCATCGTGCCCCCCTCCCCCCCCCCCACCCCCCCACCCCCACCACCACTTGGCAATTGGTGGAGTTTCTTCATCTCAAGGGTATTGGTTGCTTCTCAAAGGTATTTTTGATCTCATGCGCTTAAAGGGTTACAATCTAGTATTCTTCATTGACAGTGGTATGGGTTTTGTAAATTTGGATTCATCCATTTTTTTGGTTTCATGGTTGTGAACTTGGGTCAAGTTTCCTAGCTTTACTTACTTACTTGGCTGTCAGCTATGACTAATTCTTAGGCCCTGATGATAATTAAAGTAGTCATTTTATAGATTTGCTTTAATACAATATTCTTAAATGTAAGCAATGTATGAGATGGAAAGAAGGTGGGGAACCAAACACGTCTCAGTCCAATGATAATGGGCATTTGAGGTCTTTAGGTTGAAATTTAGAAAGAATAAATGGATACTGCACCCTTTTTTTAGATGAGGAGGTTCTTCTCATTGGAGCATCTCTTTGAGTTGTTTAGAAATAATTGATGACTTGAACCATTAGGGGAAATTTTACCCTTTGTTGTTGTAGGATGAATCAAAATTCAAAGAAAAGAAAGAGATGTAATTTAGTATTGCACAATGATGATTTTCTTCCTTTAATTTGAAAAAATAAAATTGATTACAATTTGTTTAGGTGGTCTTTTACTGTACAAACCCAAAATTGATGTAATGAACAATGATAGTCATTTGATTATATGGTTGTGTGTATAGCTATGGCAAAGCCCTTTTGTTGGGGAGTAGGCGTGATCCAACCACGCAAATGGCATGCCGTTAGGGCAAGTTTTGCATTATGACAGTTTAATGATGAAAAAACAAAGTAAATTTATGCTAAAAGTGTTAATGACTTAGGCTGTAGTTGCGCTGAAAACTTTTGTTAGGGAGTGCCAAAGGATTGAACAACCCAAGTGGCATGGCAAAGACATGTCATGCCACGGTAGCCGTGCCGGAGGCACAGGTATAGACTACAAGGAAAAAAAGCATGTGATCGTGTGAATGGTATGGGTATACCCTAGTATACAAACAATACGTAAGAGCACGCCAAGGATTCTAGCATAAACGCAATGAGACCATGTTTTCTTGTATTATACATTGTAAGCTTAATCACGGTAAGTCAACTGTTAAGAAAATTTATCAGAAAACCTATCAAAATCAAATTCAAAAAGGTAATTTATTTATGACATTTACCTTTATGTCTGATATCATCCCATCAAAATCCAAACCGACAGTTTTAGGATCATAGTATCGGTACTCCGACCAGGGAACTCTAGCATCATTGAAAATGTTCTTGTGATTACCTGAAGCAACGATTCTCAAACATAAGATATCAGTAATTTCAAGATAATTCCAGCACAAAAAAAGGTACTACGTACCCCAAGTTGGAGAGGAAATGATAACTTTTGCACCAGGGAAGTATCTCTCGATAAGTGCTGCTGCAAGACGAAGAGAACCTGTCCCTGAAAGACCTTGGATAGTTGCTACCTGTAAAAAGAGAAAGTACAAAATATGAGTACTATGTTTCATTATTATAAGAATAGATTTATGTAACTAATATCAAATCTCTCATACTCTTCCTTGCTCGATGACAGGATTGCCTGCTCCAAATAACAACTCGGCAGTAACTTTATTGAATGCAGCGAGACCTTCTATAGGGAGATACTGCAAGATTAAATGCATCATATAAATTAAGAGAAATAAATATATACACTTGAATATGGAAGAAAAAATTTGTTAGTAAAAGTTGAAACAGGCAATAAAAATTACAAAGAATCCCGTTCATGAAGCACTTTGCATACCTCTTTGTTTTCTCCTCTCTCCAGCATAAGATTCTCTGCCTAGTGAAGTAAAGCACAAAAAGATGCTTAGTACTAGATCATTTGTTCAAGCATCAAAGCTGTAGTAAGCTCACATTCCAAGACACCCTATCACAAGAGGGCAAATTACTAACCTTCTTAACAACATTTAGCACATAAGGTTGGAGTTCTTCTGTCCGATAAGCACCGACCCCAAGGTTGAGCTTCTTACTATCTGTGTCTGCCTTAAATGCTTCAGAAACTCCAAGAATTGGATCTGGTGGAGCCATTGTTATACCCTCAAAACGAGAAACATCAACTGCAACACTCATAGTAATCCGACTGGAAGACTGCAAAACCAGCAAGTAACGAGAATTAAGACCTGCAGACAAGGCAAGCATCTCCTTGACATTCATCGAGTAAACAGATACTTTTGAAAATTCAACACTTCACATCATTGGTTTTAAATGAATTTTATACGGACTTTTTTCACATGCTAGGATTCAGTTGGTGCTAATGTAAGAAAGACACGGGAAAAAATGTTGCTGCCAGATCCTGATAAAGTTCCGACCACTTGCAACAAATATTATATACATTTGACATTCAGAGACATCTTTCAGATGCTTTTGTTTCATCTTGACTTCTAATTATTTAATTGAATGTAAAGTTAATGCATTATCAAGCTGTCACATACATATCAATAGATAATGTAACCAGAAATGAAAAAAGCTTACACGAATTCTGATTAGTTTCTACAAAAAGACCCAGCCATTTCAAGAGACTGTTGGCCATGCTAATATGGTCAGATGAAATTAGATACACACCCCCATATATTTTAACATTACAGTCTGTTGTGTATGTTGCTTCGAGACCCACTGGAGGCATCTTTATTTCGGGGTGGTGTTCGACCCGTAGGTCGCATCTCGGGACTAGGTTACCGATCCTATGCTCAAAACCGGCTTGCCTTTCAAAAAAAAAAAAAAGGCAAGCACGGATCTACGTGGGGTAACTGGGGCGCTTGCCCCACTGACTTTTGAAGAAAAAAAATTATCCACATATAATGTTACATTTGAAATTAGTTTTACCCCTTACCTTTATATACCAATTTGATTTGCCCCCAATATATTTATCTTTGTGCTTCTAAAAGTAGCTTGTTGGATTCATTTTCTTCTCCCATGGATTTAGATGGAGTTTTGTTTAGCAATTGGTGTTTTTGTATAGTTATTTATGTATTGTTCAAATTTTTAAAAAAAATTATGTTAAAGTAATTAATTATTATATTATCATTAACTAACTATGACTATCACTCCGCCCCTCTTCAACAAAAATCCTAGCTCCGTCACTATTTTGGCGAAAATAGCAAACAAGGTTACTGATAAAGGCTGATTGCAACATGTATATAAAATACATTTACCAACTATGCATGCCTTAGATTAAACTATAGATCACCACCACATCTCACAAATGATTATCACAAAATGTTTGATTTTTTTAGGTAAAGCACTAACATTTTGTGCAATGATTACGTATGATATGAACCCAAGCAATAAACCGAAATGGGGTCTTAATAAGTTCCTCGACATGGCTTGAGAATTGTGAATTAAAACGGATTGCTCCTATTAATGAACTACAACAATCTAAACCGAAATAAGTATGCATCAAGGGTTCCATATAGGCTTCAATTCGAATATGTATTTCCTAGTAGGACCTTTGATTTGCAAAACATGCACACATAAACCTTCGGCTCATTTCACAAAAACTTACAAATTACGTAATCAATATCCCAGATCAAGACACCCAAAACGCCTAAAGCTTGAAACTTTACTCAAATTCCTAACAGATGAATATAAGCCAACAATTGATAAAAATTATTACCTTTGTTTTGAGCAATGGGAAGTAACCAATCTTTGTTTTGGGCAAGGAAGCCTGATCAGATCAAACCAACAAAAGGGTTCAATAATTCACCACAAATAATCCAAAACAAAATTCAATTTCTAATCAAAACCCAACAATTACATACCTTGCGGCTCTCTCGGATGACTGGCGACCCATGTAGAGAGGATGAACTGAGAGATAGTACAGACGAAGCCATCAGAACCAGATAGATGACTTGTAAATGATAAGGGGGTGTCTAAAACTAAAAGGGTATGATAAGATGGAGAGATAGAAGGAGAAGAAGGTCTTGGACGAAAAGATCTGGATCAGAAATTGAAGAAAGGTCGCGCCTTTATGAGTAAAGGAGACACCTTTAAGAGAGAGATTGGATGAGATACAGAGACGGGATTCACTTGAGAGAGAGAGAGTGAAGTCAGTAAAATATGGACGAAAGCTTTGCCTTGGACTTTCCCCATCTCATCGTTGTTTCTTAGAAAAAGGGTAGTATTGTCACTTTGGATGGGGAGACGAGAAAAATCGACTATTTACATTTTTAAGGAAGCATAATTTAGATTTTAGACATAATTCACATTAGGTGTAAAAGTTTATCGTAAGTAAAAATTGGATACAAAATTGTGTCTTGACTGTTTGTTTAACGATGTTATCGAGGTAAGACATCCCATATTTAGCAAATACCCAAATACCACTCAGTGCTTTTGGGTTATTTTCATTTTGAGTATACATAACCCATTGAGTACAAAATTGGGTATTTACTGTGTATTAAACAACGTTGACCAAGATCAGACATCTCATATTCTATAAAGACTTAAATACTCGTCAATACTTTGGGTTATTTTCATTTGGGTACGCATAATTTAGCGTATTTTATATTGGATACGAAAAAATTGCATAATTACACATTAGATACAAAATTGAGTATTTACTATTTGTTCAATGACACTGACCAAGGACCGACGTCATATATTCTATAAAATACTCAAATACCTCTTGGCAAAACATGTGAGTTACATGAGGTATCCAAAGTTCAATTATAGTAAACGGAGGTATTCATAATTCAAACTAATATGTTCCTTGATGAGAAAATGAAGATTTGATTACTTAGTCTTCTCCAAATGAATAAGCCACTTGTGATATTCACATATATCTCGATGTACGATTGAATGATGATGATTTATTAAAAAAAAAATGTGTTCTTTTTCCATTCATCTCCCTCTCACCGTCCTCGTTTGCCTTGCATCCCACACCACTAATCTTGCTAGATTTCAGAACCCTACTACCACCGCATTGAAATGATGACAGCACTGTCATCCCGCTAAAATCACAACTGCACCCGCCCCACCTAGGCTCATTGAAACAACCCACCCCAACTTGCTAGTTAAAAACATATGATGAGTTTGATTTGATTTACTCACCCATTGTCCAACACCCCTGCTCTCACCCACTTCCCAATCTGGGAGTATATGGATTAAATGGTTAGATTAGATTAAAGAGTCAGATTGGTTAAAAACATAACATGGTTTTAATTAAATTATAGGTTATTAGCGAATACCTATAACTGGAACTCAGTTGCATTTTTACAATAGCCGAATTAAAGGCTGGTTTTTTTCAAGGTTAAGCAAAATCGCGGATGACTTATCCTTGGAGAAGAATAAGTAATCGAATCTCCATTTTTATTTTATTTTTCAGATAATAAATTTTCAGTTTTTTCATATTGTGGACTACTCTATTTTACTAAAATTCCACTTTGATACCATGTGCAAGTCATATGCTCATTTACTGAGGGGTATTTGAGTATTTACTTGAATGTAAAACATCTGACATTGATCAACATCGATGAACAAACAATTAAGATTGTTTGAATGGTTAAGGCTGTGGTGGTTTAACCCTCACGTCTTGGGTTCCATACCCACCTGTGGCACGCTCGCCTTTCAAAAAAAAAAAACACCGTTGAACAAACAATTAAGATCCAATGTCAAATGCACCTAAATTATGTGTACCCATAGTATAAATAACTAAATCGTACTAAGGGGTATTTGGGTATTTATTGAATATGGAACGTCAGACTTTGGTTAGGGTACAAATAGTTAAGATCCAATTTATTATTATGAAATTTTTGTACTCAATGTGAATTAGCCTAAATTTTGCATATCCAAAATGTAAATAACCCGGAAAAATTCCTACCCACCCTACACGACTCTCCCACACCTTTTCCACCCATTTTAAGGGAAAATTGATAAACTTAAACTGTAAATAAATAAAGAAATATTGTAAACTCAATGATCACGTAAAATTCAATCAATTGATCGTGTAAAGTTCATTAACAATTCACATTAAATACCCAGTTGTGGTATGGACTACGTACAACAATGCGATACAAATTTGGGAATGTGTATTTTGCGGTAAATGAGTGTCTTGACAACATAAAAAATGTTTAGACGAATCCCGCCTCTCGAGAACATTTATGGAATTCCATGTCCAGTCTTTACTCTATTCAATCTTTACCAGGGATCATAATTGGAGATTTCAATGTTATAGTCAACCTGAGGAAAAAATGGGTGGTAACCGATCTTCTAATTCTAGTCTTAATCACCTGAGAATTTTTCTTAACACCCATCAAATGTTAGATTTCCCTCTCAATTCACCTGGAACAACAAGAGAAAGGATGAGAATGGGATTAAGGCAAAGTTGGATCATATCATTGTCTCAACTGAGTGGTTAGATCTATTTCCTACTGCTTATGCTCGTACGATTCATACCTCGTATTCGGATCATAGCGACATCTCTTTTCGGTTAGTTTCTAACTTTAGTACCAATCCAAAACTGTTTAGATTCTTCCACATGTGGACTAGAGACCCTTCTTGCCGTCGGGTGGTTCAAACCAACTAGGCCCCTCCACAACATTCATCTCCAATTCACAATATCTATCTCAAAACCAAAAAGCTTAGCTACGGTCTCACTAGGTGGAATAAAAGATAATTTAAGAACATTCAGCTATGCATCTCTGACACTTCCTCTTATTTGGACAAACTCCAGAACGATCCCCCTTCACATAAAAATGTCAAAGCCATTTCCTTGTTAGAAAAGTGTTTATCTAAACTTCAACTTCGAGAATAGATGCTTTGGCGTAATACATTTGGTTCCTCCTTGCTCAGAGATGGTGACAAAAACACTGAATTCTTTCACATTACTACTTTGCTTTGAAATAAGCATAACCTGATTTTGCGTCCTAAAGATAACAAGAATGAGTGGCATTCCACACCGAAAGCTGTGGGAGGCATAATTAATGACTACTTCTGGAAAAAATTCCAAACCTCCCATCCGACTCCTGATCCAATAATACACGCTTTATTTAGTCTGATCATCTCGAAGGCGGATAATTAAGCTCTACTAGCTATTCTAACTGCTGCAGATATCCAGAAAATTGTTTTTTATATGGGCAACCACAAAGCTCCTGGCCCTGATGGTTTTCACGCTTTCTTTTTTCAATATTACCGGGATATTGTGAAAATGGATGTCATGGAGGTTGTTACTCATTTCTTCTACTTCAAGCAGTTAGATCTTAAGCTGAATGAAACTTTCATTGCTTTGATTCGTAAAATGGGCAATCCTATCACTCCGGATAAATTATGCCCTATAGGCCTATGCATTGTGGTTTATAAAATGATCTCCAAAATTCTCGCCAACCGCCTAAAACCATTGCTTGATAATATTATTTCCCCTAACCAGGGTTTATTTCTCAAAGGTCGCTCGATAGCAGATAATGTTAGCCTTGCTCATGAGACCTTCAATCAAATGACATATTTTCAAAGGAAAAAACAAGGTTGGATGACGATCAAAATCGATATGCCAAAGCCTATGGTAGGGTGGAATGGTAATTTCTGGCTCAAGTGCTCAAGCAACTAAGTTTTGCAGAAATATGGATTGAAATGATCAACCAATGTGTTTTCACTACCTCTCTCCAAGTTATTCTCAATGGCTCCCCGACCTCCTATTAAGCCATCCAGGGGAATTCGCCAAAACGACCCCCTATCTCCGTACCTTTTCCTGTTGATGGTTGAAGCGCTCTCACGCCCTCTCAATAAGGCTGAAACGGAAGGCAAACTACAAGGCATCAAAATTTGAAGACATTCTCCTTCGATTAATCTTTTGTTCTATGCGAATGATCTGATGATTTTCGACAGAGCCTTTTTAGCCGAAGCCCATTTAGTTAAAGATATTCTACAACAATATTGTCTGGTGTCAGGTCAGGGAGTCAATTATGACAAATCTTCAGTCTATTATAGTTCCAACGTACACAAAAAATTTGTTGAAATGGTAAATAGGATTTTGGCACTAGGAGCTATAATCCTAAAGATAAATATCTTGGATCCCACTCCTGTTTTCCAAGAAGAAAACTACATACTTCAAATTCCTTATTGAAAAAGTTAATGCAAAACTTTATTCTTGGAAAGCCAATATTATTTGCCAAGTGGGACGAACTGTGATGATTAAATCAATCATCAACTTGATCCCTATTTACACTGTGCAAACTTTTTTTATGTAGATTTAACTAACCTAAATAAATAGGTTAATTTAACCTAGTCTTAATAACTGCAATAGCACAGTGTCTAACTGGTAGACAATGGCAAGTACAGGTTGATCCCACATGGATTGTGGTTGCAATTAAATTTCAGAGTCGACTTAAACTAATTTAAATGAGGGTTACAACAATCAAAATATCTAAACTAAAAATCAAATTAAAAAACAAAATAATTTTTTTTTAAGAATATGAGAAGGGAAACCAAGGCATTGAATCCATCAATTCAGTTTTTCAAGTTAATTATTTTAATCTAACTTATTATTTTCTAAAGCGAGAAGCTTTAGGGATGAGAATCCCTTGCTTGCATCGATGATGTGATCGTTAAGAACAATTCAGTTTTAAAATCTAATGTTACAATTAACTTCAGCATAAATTATAAACTCCTAGCATTGAGTGTCTTATTACGGCACACTCAATCACAAGTCTAACTTAACAAATTAAACATAATGCTTTAAATATTAGTAAAGAAAACTCTAACTACCGACTAGTCTAGATCAAATCCGATATAATCGGTGAAAGTAATTTACTAATACTAAAAAATTAAATGTATTTTGCAGTTAAACACACATAATAAAATAAAAGGTCAAACTAGAACAAACTCTCGAAACCCAATTGGTTTCATCTTGGCCTTGGCGAAGGGTTTAGCTCTCCATGGTAGCAGTGGTCACGACATCAATGGAGGTGGAATCCATCTCAGCACGAACGTGAATCCCGAGAAAAATGCTGCAAATGAACCGTGACTGCTCAGAGAGAACTCGGGGTGCCAATAGTCAAAACTGATTTTTGAATCAGTTTTTTTCCCGCCAGAAAAGTCGCTTTGCTCTTTACACTTCGTCTCTAGCGCAACGCGCTCTGCTCCGTCGCTACTGCTTCACTCCTCGCGAGCTTCCTTTTTCTCCCGATTGGCTCCGGTACCTGCAAGAACAGAGAGAGAGTGAAGGAAGAACAAGAGAAAGAAACACGAAAAGGAGGAAGAGAGCAAGGAAGTGAAACAGGGGCGATGTTGCTCTGTTATTGCTCGTGTTCTTCTGTTTTAGTGCGAGAGAGATGGTGGTGATGGTGGCTCGCGTTGCTGAAGAAGAATAACAGGCAGAGAGAGATGGGAAAGAGGACGAGAACGGGCGAGAGGTGCTCCCTGTTCTGTCGCGAGGCGGTGTGCGACGGTGGTTGTTTGTGACGGTGAGAACAGGGGATGAAGAGGGCGTCTGATGGTGGTGCTCGGTGGTGGTGGTGGCTGTGTGGCGTGGTGGAACAGGGAGATGGTGGTGGAGGCTGTGGTTGTTGGACGGTGGCGGCTGATGGCGGAGGACGGGGAGGAGGTGGTGATGGCAGGATGATCACCCTGTCGATTCTCCTATCCAGCGAGGATTGCCGGCAGGGTGGATTGGCGTGGTGGCTCGAAAAGAGAATAGGGGAGAAGGAACGTGGAAGAAGAGACTGATGGTGGTGGTGGTGGGGCTTGGTGGTTATAGCGTTGACAGGGACGGTGGCAAAGATGGCGACTGTTGTTGTTGGACGGTGGCGAGGTGATGTGAAACAGGGTTGTCACGCCCCTGTTTCAATGGGATGGAGGAAGAGGTGGTGATGGCAACTGTTAGCTGTGATAACCCCCATAGAGGGGAAGAAAATATAGAAGAGCCCCTTCCTCCTCCCTAGAGAAATTAGGGTTATTGGGTTTTATAGAAAATTAGGGTAATTGTGTTGGGTTAACTGCACCCCCATCGCCGCTCGAGATATTATAGGGCATAGGAAAAAAATATCTCGACTCTGGCTACTCTCTCACCTCTCTATTAATTGGGCTGATCCAAATCTCAACCTCTATGTTCTGATAGTGTTTGAATTCGTGCGGGATTCTGCCAAAGCTCATGCAATGAATTTTGATGAGATGTTTTCCCAGTTTACCACCATTATGGTAACGATATGGTATTTGCGTAATCAAGTTGTTTTTAACAATACCAATGTCTCCTCAATGAACTTTGTTTCCCATTGTAATAATCTTTGGGAGTCTTGGTCCAAACAATGGTTCCTTACCACATCAGAAGCTGACACACCCCATTTTCCATCGATACCCCAAATTATGGAGATAACCATCACAAACAGACAGTTTGCTTCCCGCTCCTCTATAGGACTGACTCTAGCCTCCGCGGTCCCTTCCTCAGCTCCACTCATCTCACACCCACATGCATAATCTCAAAGCAAACAATGCTTACCCACTTTCACTTAGTTTGATACAGACACATACAATTATTGTCACTTTTGATGTTTGTTGTTTTTAGTCTACCAAGCAGGGAGGTGTGGGAGTTTCAACGACAGATTTGGCAGGGAATGTTCTGGCTTCTATGGGATGTCAGATAGGAGACAAAGTTACTGACAGTACGATGGCTGAATGATATGCAGTTGAAGCAGTACTATCACTCATCCAAGCCCAACAATGGAGGACTAGACTTATTTTTGGAGATTCAGCGACCCTGCTTGACCTCATCCAAGACGACAAACCTCAATAGTTTTCTACTACGCAGTGGGTCTAGCAGCATATTATTTGTAATATTCAACGCCTACTTCTTATGTTTCTTTTTGGCAATGTAGATATATTTATAGAAACTTTAATGGCAAGACCCATCACTCGGCATCAGATGATGACAAAATTGGATGTAATAGCGATATTAGTTATTAATCTATTGCCTAAGGCTTGTAACAAAAAAACCTCATTCTGAACTGAATTCATATTAGCGCGATCAAGGTCAATTCTTAAGTGGTAACATGTTTTATTCTAGCATTATTGAGACTTTTTTCAGGTAGACCCCACAATTTATTTTGCATTTATGTTCTAGCGATTAAGTTAAATTAGCGCTGGTGTTGTCTTGTATGAATTACGTTCATATATTTTATACACCCAATATTTAGTTATGGGTATGCATTTGAAGCCAATCAATATGTGGGACGAAAAATGTGCTATGTTAACTAGTCATTTAATTTACACACTTTTCATGGGGCTCGAATGAAATAGCATTAAAAGGTTGATGCTAATATTTCATACCCAACCATTCATTCACAAAATCTCTCATCATTTCACCTTTGCTTTTAGATCGCTTAGACCATATGGATAGGAGGCCAAAATGGATAGAGTTATACATCTTTAACCATTTTATCACTCAATTGTACATATAAAGTTTATCCATTTGGGATAAATCTATCAATTTTGCTATCCAAGGATAGCAAGAAGCGTGCGACCCAAGGACAACAAGAAGCGTGCGACATCACATGCCACATGGCTTCTAAATGTCACATTTATTTAAATGAGGAATGGAAGGATGCTTCACATTAGGCTTTTGTTAAAGCTCCTTGCGACTTCTAAAAGTCGTCCGACCTAAAAAAATATCAATTTTTGCACGTTGGGTCATTTTGCATGAATAAGAATATGGATGTATAAGTCAAATCTACAGCCATCATCTACCACTGGAAATGGTCTTGACTCTTGATCACCCCCCTCCCTTTACAACCTTCCCACCATGTCCTCATCCAATTTGGTACAACAAATTGTTAGAACACCTTTGTAACTAATAACTGATAAAGACTCTTTCATATTTGAATGGCATTAAGTAAATTGTGAGTGCCCTTGCAATAGTATAAACACATTTGCTACTACTACCCTCAACCCAGTTATTAGATTTTTTTCCACAATTCATTGTTTTAAAAGTTCATTTTCATTGCAAATGTATTTATTAGTAGTACCCTTGTCGTAACGGCCCTTAAGTTTTTTCTTGCGTCGAGAGGGCTCTTGGCGCCTCTTTAGATACTATTTATTGAACACTATTGCATGTCCTACCTTCGTTTGGGCATTCTCCTTATACACACACAAAAGACATTATCCTTATACATACACACGAGAAGCCTTAGACATTGTACTTCTTCCTTCGCTTTACATGTTTTTTTAAAGCAAACAATGTTTTAATGGCCCCTAAACCTTTATATTAATAAAATAAAAAATCACAATTAAAACAATCTCGTTCAAAGACTGATCTACCTTTGCTTCCAAACTTGCTCATGGACAATCTCGTTCAATGATTGATCTACCTCACTGTCCTTACTTGTCTCATGGACAATCTCGTTCAAGGGCTAATCTATATTCTCAATTTGAGCTTTATCACGCACAATCCCCTAACTAAGAATATTAATATATCCTTCAATCTCACCTTCTTCCACCTCTATATCTACACATAAGAGCTCCATACTGTTTGTTTGGTCCTTCCATATCCCATCAACACCTTGTGGATTATGCAATTTACACTAATCAACCTACTCGACCTCATAACACCTTGTGGATGCTCTTCCAAAACACCTTCATTCCACTATCACATAACCCTATCTCCTCATGTGTCAAACAGCACGTGCCAAACACCCCCCTCAACTCCCTCTCATTTCCCGCCACTCTTTCCCGCCAAAACCCTCATGTAAAGCTCCTCCATTTGTACCCCTAACCTTTCATCTCTGCATCTCTTCTTCACAAACTCTTCACACAGATCTCTCAAGAAGAAGAAGAAGAACAAGAAGAAGAGTCACTACAAAGATGTCGGGGTTCGATGAAGGAGCAGTCTATTACAGCGACCAAGCTCAGTTCCCCCACGGCGGTGGAGGAGAAGAAACCACCGCCACCCACCACACCACCCTCCGCAAGTTCAAGGAGTTCATCCGAAGCTTCCAGAATAATCAGCAGATCTACACTTACAGAGAAGCACTCATCCACAACCCCAAGTTCCTCTTAGTAGACTTCGAAGATCTCGACTCTTTCGATGCCGAACTCCCTCCTCTCCTCCGTTCCTCACCCACTGAATATCTTCCCCTTGTAAACTACCCCTTTGTATCAAAATCTCATATTTTGTTAAAGGGTATTTTTACTTTAAGCCCTCATTGATTGGATTTTGTGTTTTGCAGTTTGAGACGGCTGCCGCGGAGGTTCTTGTTAGCTTGAAATCAAAGGTTGCAGGAGAAGAAACAGGCCTGTTGGAGGAGCCAAGTATTGGGGAAGTTCAGATCTTGTTGACTTCTAAGGAGGACGCCATTTCTATGAGATCACTTGGGGTGAGTTTGTGTTTGTGTTTGTGTTAGGGTTTTTGGTGTTCTTTGATTTGTTCAATTCTGCGATTTTAGTAAGTATTATGAATCATTCTAAAATTATATTTTTTTCCCCCATCAATTGTAAGGTGAACAGTATGCCATCATTTTGGGTTTTTTTTTGCTATCATGTTATGGTTTAGTAGGTCACTTTCGGAATTGGATTGGGTTCAACTAAAACTGAGAAAATATTTCTTGATTTTGATATGAAGAGTTTGTAGTGAGGGGGTTTTGATTTCATGAAATTTGGTTGTGTCTAATGGTGTTCTGTTTAATGGGCTGGTTTTTTTTTTTTTTTTTTAATTGTGAGTGTGATAGGAATTTAGTATCATAATTTTGATGTTTTTGTTGAGCAGGCTCCATGTATATCAAAGCTTGTTAAAATTGCTGGAATAACTATTGCTGCATCGAGAACAAAGGCTAAGGCGACTCATGTAACTCTAATTTGTAAGAATTGTCAACATGTTGAGACGGCTCTTTGTCGGCCTGGGCTCGGTGGGGCTATGGTTCCACGCAGTTGCAGTCGCCAAAAACAGGTTTGTTTCTCGGATATCTCCCGTTATTTTATTTTGATATTTGAGTTTGTTGTTATGCACAGTGAAAATTTGGTATTTAAGGGGGGTAATTAATCTAAATCTGGTTTGGTATTGGAAATAATAGTTTGTAGAGTTAATTTAAATCTAAAAATAATGTTTATGTGTAGTCAAACGAAACGAGTGGAGAAACTTAAGAAAAGTAAATAATGCATAAGGTTGTGTTGATGGATCATATGGGATCCTCATTTAGCTTGATTATGGGATCCTAAATTAGTATAAATGGCCTAATTGTTTTTGAAAAGTTCGCAGAATTTGATGACTATGTTAATGGAAGTGACTTCTGTTTTTTAGATGGGAGATGAATCTTGCCCGATAGATCCTTACATTATAGTTCCCGATAGAAGCAAGTATGTTGATCAACAAACCTTAAAACTGCAGGAGAATCCTGAGGTGAGTACTGTATTTGGTTGAACATTGTTTTAGCTTGAATTGATATTAATCTGACTCGAGTTTATTGATTTTCAATTGAAAGGATGTCCCCACTGGTGAGCTCCCTAGGAACTTACTTCTTTCAGTGGATCGACACCTAGTACAGACAATTGTACCTGGGACGAGATTGACCATCATGGGAATTTACAGTATTTTTCAAGCAGCCAATTCTGTTGCGTAAGTTTCATGCTTGATATGTCTGTTACCCTATTTCATCGAATGTGTTTTGTGTGGATACTGAAAGTTTAGATTACATGCTTGTATCTGTTTTGCAGTCAGAAGGGTGCGGTTGCAATCAGACAGCCTTATGTCAGGGTTGTAGGAATAGAAGAAACTAATGTGACTAATTCTCGAGGTCCTTCTGCCTTTACGTCTGATGAGGTATTCCCATGAGTAGCTACATTGTTGTGATATAACCATTGAAAATTACGTACTACTTCTGTGACTCCCAGTTCTGGCAACGTAGGGTCCAGTGTACCTACCACATCTTACGCTTATTATTTGTGAGGGTGATCTCCTTGTTCTTAATATTCAAAACAAAATTATGCAAAATTCTGCTCATTTTGACATCTAGATTGATATACATATAAAAAAGCTTGAGTTTGAACTTCAAAGTCGAAGATGAAATAGGAATTTCATAAGTGGCTAAGTTGTCGTGGATATGGTTTATGCACCGAGGAGACACTATGTAAACTATTTGGAAGGTAAAATATGGAAGACACCTCGCTCCTTAATTTAGTTATTATCAACAACTATGACACTCTTATAGTTAACACAAGCACATAAGTGCTAGGAATTTATGTGTTTCTCATGGATATATAGCTGTAAGAATTTGTTAGTTCTTAATGTAAGGATCAACGAGTTACATATTTTCCCACTGACAAGTGCTAAGATAAGTTTTCTTTTACAAACCAGTGTTTTTGTCTGTTGGTTATTTTCAAGTTTCTGATTTTATTCTTTTATTTCCGCTGCTTGACAGATAGAAGAATTCAAAAAATTTGCTTCAGATGTGGATTCATATAAAAATATATGCTCCAAGATTGCTCCCTCCATTTATGGTCACGAAGATGTGAAGAAAGCCGTGGCTTGTCTTTTATTTGGAGGATCACGAAAGGTATGCTCCTAACTCTCTATTACCTTTTTTCTGAGAATGAGAGTGTACTAGTTATGGTGCATGTGTAGAGAGACAGTTTATAAAGAGTTTTATCTCAAAATGCAGGAATTACCAGATGGAGTGCGATTAAGAGGTGATATCAATGTCTTGCTTTTGGGTGATCCATCAACAGCGAAATCACAGGTTATTTCAATATAGTCAGTTCAGATCCTAGTTGTGATTTCATGGAGCTATAAGCTTGAAGACCTTTAGACCTGTCTGTTGCATACTTCTATCATCTTTGGTCTGAAAAATCTTTCTGTCTTGTGAAGTTTCTCAAGTTTGTTGAGAAGACAGCTCCAATTGCTGTTTACACATCAGGAAAGGGGTCTTCTGCTGCTGGTCTTACAGCTTCCGTCATTCGTGATAACAGCTCGGTGAGTTCAATTTCAGATGCTTCAGTATATGATATTGGAAGATGGCTTGATATCTCAAACCCTCAGTCTCTTAAAGTTAAAATTCACTCATCTATCATAAAATTTTCAAAATACAGCGTGAATTTTATCTGGAAGGAGGAGCCATGGTTTTAGCAGATGGTGGAGTTGTCTGTATTGATGAATTTGACAAAATGAGATCAGAAGACAGGTAAACCATGTTGAAAATATTGCTTGATCACCACCATCTCGGGACTTCATTATTTCCCTTGAAACACTTTGAATTCTCAAACCTTTACTTGTTCTGGTTCACAGAGTAGCCATTCACGAAGCCATGGAACAACAAACCATATCCATTGCCAAAGCAGGTATAACAACTGTTCTCAACTCCAGAACCTCAGTGCTGGCAGCAGCAAACCCTCCATCTGGGCGTTACGATGATTTGAAGGTTCTTTTACTTTCCTTGTATTTATATGTCATTTTAATTCTATAACGCTAAGTTATAAATGCAACAACTAAGAAAATCTTGTCTCATCCAGTCTGCCCAGGATAACATTGATCTACAGACCACTATACTTTCTCGATTTGATCTGATCTTCATTGTAAAGGACATCAGAATGTACAGTCAAGACAAGGTAAACATTGACGATTATTCTAATCAACAGAGTGTTTCAGTCATTAGATACTTAGGTGGTCTGTGTTCTCTACAGCTTATAGCTAGTCATATTATAAGAGTTCATGCTAGCGCTGAAGCAGCTTCAAGTGATACAAGAGTTGTGAAAGAAGAGAACTGGTTGAAAAGGTAAAACCTTGAAGCGAACCTATAAATTCCTGCATTTAAATGAGTGACCTTCTATCTAGATATCACATGAGGTCTGCTGGGTTATTTTGGCTGCAGGTACATCCATTACTGTCGTAATGAATGTCGTCCTCGGTTGTCAGACTCTGCAGCTACCATGCTGCAAAACAACTATGTTAAGATTAGACAGGTAACCTCAGAGCACTAGTAATAGAGAAGAGTACACAGTTAGGCTTTTTCTCTAGGGTTTTCAGAATGATGTAAGTGATAGTAAAATAAAGATCTAGATTCACTACTTCGCAACCCAATGGGGGGTTTTCAATGACTATGATTTTTACTCTAAAATATTAATTAAACCACAGTAACACTATTCTAACTTACAATTTTCCATAAAACAGGTTCTGAGTCAAATGAAGGTCCCTTGAAGACCATGACAATCGAATATTTATATGAGACTGTCATAACTAAGTTGGTTATTACTGAAAACATTGGCCAAGTTTGAAATATCAATGTTGCCACCGAAAACTTTTCTTCTGCACCAATGAAGAAAAAATGTAAGAAAGAAAGAAAGAAAAAGAAAAAGAAAAAGAAAAAGAAAAAGAAACAGATTACTATTTTCTTTCTTTATGAACAACCCACTTGTAAGCCAAAACCTGCATAACATGAAAGGTTTGACACGACCAAACCTTCATGAGACATCTTCATGAGATTCTCAAGGACTTGTTCCTAATGTCCATTATTAAAATTGTTCATATGCTTAAAGTCGCTGGAGAAAGTACATTGTCATTTGCCAGTTTAGTGCCTCTTTTTTAATCATTGATAGGAAATTGTCCAATCAAACTGTTACCTTAACAAGTTCTCTGTTGTATGTTGCTTCAGGATATGAGGCGGCAGGCAAATGAATCAGGAGAATCAACTGTAATACCAATTACAGTGAGGCAGCTTGAAGCTATAATAAGAATTAGTGAAGCGCTTGCAAAAATGAGACTGTAAGTAAGCCTATCCTATCATTAATAGGATATTCACATGGCTACCTTATCCCCTCTATAATTGGATTGTGTACATCTATAATTGGATTGTGCACACATAATACATGAAAAAGCCATGTATTCTGTTAAAAGCCGACTTCCTTTATTGTTATTGTGATTTAATTGTGAGTATAGTAGTATATCTCTCTTCGTCAGAAACTGCTAAGCCTCTTGACTGCATGGCATTACTTGGTTTTCTAATTCACTACAATCATATACCCAAATACATTCTATTGGTTTATGAACTCCTTATGTTACTTTAGGAATATTAGTATACATATTTTAAAAGTATCTTTGTTTTTTGAAACTCTGATTCTTTGAAAATTTTGTTTCAAGTTGAATATTTATGTCCCTGAATTTTGAATTCAGATCCCATGTTGCAACTGAGGGCCACGTTTTAGAAGCAATTAGGCTCTTCAATGTTGCCACGATGGATGCAGCACGGTCGGGAATCAATCAGCAATTGAATATGACTGCTGAGATGGCAAATGAGATAAAGGTCTGTGATACCGATGAGACCATGGGTCATCTTCAAATGCTACTTTCAGCTTTAAAATCTATATTTGATTTGTCCTTGTAATTGAATGAACGAGCCTTTTTTTTTGAATAAACAGCAAGCTGAGACACAGATAAAGCGAAGAATGGGAATTGGAAGCCACATATCAGAGAGACGCCTGCTTGATGATCTGGGCAGAATGGGGCTGAATGAATCGATTGTAAGGAATCCATCATTAGTATCTTTCACTATTTTCCCTTGTCAGAGGGGTTCACTTGTAACAGTGTCATTTTGTTTATCACTTCTAATTGATCTTAATATGTGTGGTAGGTGAGAAGAGCTCTATTGATCATGCATCAAAGAGATGAAGTCGAGTACAAGCGAGAACGGAGGGTTATTCTTCGTAAAGCATGATTTTATTACTTTTCATATTCCATTATTAAAGGAAATATCTGGGATGATTTGCTGCGAGTACACTTGGTTGTCAAGCAAGTCTTGAATGTTTCTTAACAAGAGTTAGACACCATCAGAGTGACGACTATCTGCAACAAAAAAGATGAACAATATGTACTTGTACCAAATGTTAGAGCTGTTTATTACAAATGACTGTAGTCATCGGCTCCTTCAGTGGATTTGATTCCATCATGAATAGATATTGCTCTATTGTTTTAGCTCTATATACTGTTTATCTTTGCCGCTTGGGTACTCCTGATCTGACTACGGAAGGGGAGAAAGGGAGGAATCCATAGTTTTCCTTTCTGAGACTCATAAGAGTTTTTAGCCAATGTCAGCAACTTAGCTGTTATGCTAAGGTGTTGATACACTCCATGGAACATCACAACTACATCAATTTTACAGTCAAGATATCTCTAGGACTTATTTTATCTCTAAACCTAAATGCTTACTAAATAAGTGAACTATTTAGCATTAATTTCCAGTTTCTTCATGGAGACTGACATTCTTCACTTTATTCAAGTTGATTATTAGTCTGAAACAGATCTTGTATGACTAGAAGCAGACACCCTGATGAAAGATCCCGATGCGAAAATTAGGGGAACTATTTGTTAGTATATGATTCAGTCGACATATGGGAGAAAGAACAAGAAGAAGATAAAGAGATAATGTGGAGAGGAGCGACAATAAGATTAAGATGACTACACAAGATTAACAGAAAAAAGAGCCCGTTGATGTTTTATTCCACTAATTCCATCAAACCATTTGAGACAAAGTTCATCATCTTCTTATTATTCCCAACAATGCTGGCATTATTAACAGATGCAAGAAAACAAGAACAAAGAAAAAAAATTGAAAGAAAATAGCCCGGCTTCTCTCGTCTCAGAGCTTTATCCATGCTAAAACATTCAAACAATCCCTAATTCTATTTGCCTACACTGTGTAGTGCTGTTGAATGGTTTCGATGTCCAAACCCTTTAGCTTTACGACAGATTCAACATGTCCCTTCAGTGTGTGGAGCTCCCTTAGTCTGAAACAACCAAGATCAAATTAGTACGAAGGTTTCAGTTTCAACTAACCATTACTGATGTCATAAGTTACTACAAGTTACCTTGCAACTTCAGCTCGCCTCTTGGCCTGCTCAGCAATCTCAGATAGTTCTCGGTAATTGTTCTTGTCATTGAACAGCTGGGCAGACTCTGGAGGCTGGAGGCCATGCAATGTACGCTGAGCCAGTGCCCATTGTGCCTCCCTTTCTCCCCTTCCGTAGTCAGACTTTGTGGTGAAAGCAGTCTGAAGAATCACAAATAACAATGCACATTAACAGCAATAAAGTGAAACGGTAATTCATACTGTGAGTGTTCATGTTCGTTTCTTACCTTGTTCTCTAGCAAATTATCCCAGGCCTTGCCACTCAAGGCGTATCTGATCAAGAACTTGAAAATGTCAAGAGGAATGTAAAAGACGATGCTGTAGATCCAGATCACTCCTGCCCAACCCCATCCAATGCCTCTGACCCTTGCAAAGCCCCACTCGGCATACACAGCAAGCAGAGTAGCCACCTGGATTCATGCGATAAATGAGATGATTAATGTCTAGTCTTTGACTAAGGTTTATTGGTTAACATCAGATAAACGCATACACTCACCAGCTGAGCTATCAAGAAGGCACAGCAAAGCATCAGACCAGGGCGTTCCACATATGACCAGCTCCTGGACCGGGTGACAAAAATGAGAGCCTGACTCACGATGCTAACTTGGAGGTAGAGAGCAGCATTGAGCTCATCCTCATTGTTTCTGATTGATCTTACACCAAATTTTTTCTGTCCATTGTAAATCAGTAAGTTAATAGTGTTCGAAGCATACTACTTGTGATTGGTTAAACTTTGTTGTCAACTTTACTTACTGGGAAGAAGTCAGTTTTGTGAACAATCCAGAAGAACAGAACAGTTGCAAGGGCAAGATATGTGCCAAGCACAACCCCAGTGGCGAAGATTTCTTTGAGCTTCCATGAGTCAGGCATTGGGGAAGGCTTTACCCTGTCCTTTGAAATTGTCATGATGGTTCCGTCATTGAGGATGGCAATAATCAGGACCATGAAGGGTGAGAAGTCAAATTTCCAGATGAGTGCGATAAGAAGGAAGCCAAGGACAATTCGAATGGTGATAGATACAGCATAGATGGTGTAGTTCTTCATCCTCTGGAAAATGGCTCTACTGGTTAGCACAGCGCTGATAATGACACTGAGACCAGGTTCGGTCAAGACTATGTCTGAAGCACCCCTAGCTGCATCTGTTGCATCAGCCACTGCAATACCAATGTCAGCCTTCTTTAGAGCTGGGGCATCATTCACACCATCTCCAGTCATACCGCAGATGTGCTTCCTGTCTTGCAGCCTCTTAACAATCTCGTATTTGTGCTCTACAAGTCAATAAAAGCAAATATTAGACTGTGTTGTCAATCAGCAATAACAGCTAATGCAACAAGATCATTTTGTATACCTGGGAAGACACCAGCAAAGCCATCAGCCTTTTCAATAAGCTCATCAACGGGGATAGAAGCAATGGCTTCATCCTTGGACTGGCCAAGGAGGGAGGATGAAGGGTACATATTGGTGCCCATACCAAGACGACGACCGGTTTCTTTGCCAATAGCAAGCTGGTCACCAGTAATCATCTTAACATTGACACCAAGGTTGAGAGCACGACGAATGGTCTCTGCACTGTCATGCCTTGGAGGATCAAAAAGAGGCAAAAGACCTACAAACTGCCATGGCCCTCCTGCACTCTCCTTGGTCTTCTCGGGAACTTTCTGATAAGAAATACCAAGAGAGCGAAGACCTCTCTCTGCAAACTTGTCAATGATAGCATGTACTTTGTTCTTGGGTTCCCCAGTAAGCTTGCAAAGTTCGATGATCTGACCATGAAAGAAATGAGTTAGATAGAACTTTGAACACCAGGGTGTAAAAAGTTAGTATAAGGAAGAGGGTATTAAAAGCTTACCTGCTCGGGGGCACCCTTGCTGATTCGATGCCAGTCACCACTAGAGTCAATGTAGGTAATGGCCGTTCTCTTTTCTACTGGGTTGAATGGAAGGAAGTGAACCTCTTGTATCCCTGCCCTTGCCTCCTTAGGATCAGCTAACATTCCAACAATTGAAGTATCAATGGCATCCTGATTCTCAACCCTAGAAGCTCTGGCGGCATACAAAATCACGGTGTCTTTGTCCATGTCTTTTTTGAATACCTACACAAAATGATAACACAATTGAACTCCGTATTTATCAGCAGTGATCAGCATTGCTAGTACTCATTTTTCCAGTTAATATCTTACTTCAATCATTGCCTTATCGACTGTGAGTTTATTGAGGGTCAAAGTTCCAGTTTTATCACTGCAGAGAACATCCATACCGGCCATTTCTTCAATGGCTGTCATACGTTTTGTGATGGCACCTTGTTCAGACAGTCGGTGGGATCCAATAGCCATTGTGACAGACAACACCGTAGGCATGGCAATAGGAATTCCTCCGATCAAAAGAACCAAAAGGTTGTCAATTCCGTCTCTGTACTTGCGGTGTTGGATGGGGTACATCACAATAACCTCAACAACAATTCCCACAGCGATTGAGCAAATACAGAAGTTACCAATGGCTGTCAACACCTATTATACACCAAAAACAACATTTTTAATAAATATCACAAAAAAAAAAAAAAAAAAACCATGGAAATGATCAGTGGTAGTAATTATTTGGTGGACGTTACATACCATTTGAAAATGGCCAACATTGTTGGTGCTGTCAACAAGGTGAGCAGCCTTGCCGAAGAAGGTATGAACTCCAGTGGCAATGACAACAGCCTCAATTTCACCTTGTTTACATGTGGAGCCAGAGAAAACCTCAGCTCCTGGGTGCTTAGTGACGGGTAGAGATTCTCCAGTAAGGGCAGATTGATCGATTTTCAGGGGATCACCTTCAAGCAACCTAGCATCAGCAGGAACGATATCTCCTAGCTTGATGCTAATGATATCACCCGGTACCAGAATTGCAGCATCTTGCTCATTCCATTTTCCATCTCTAAGTACCTACAATACAATCAAAGCTTGTCCATCATCGATCAGATTCAAGAACTAGTATGCATGCATGAACCATGACAAAGAGGACACAAATATAATACCTTAGTCTTAGGTGCAAGACCTGCCATGAGAGCAGCGGCTGCATTTCCAGCATTGTTTTCTTCAATAAAACTGATTGTGGAGTTGATTACAAGCAATACTATAATACCAATGAAATCTGGATAATCTGGTGGTTTGCCCTTCATGATCAAAAAAACATATAATTCATCAGAAAACAAAGCACCAAAACGTCGATTTTTAGAAAAAACAAAGCAACCATATAGATAGGTTACCCCTCCATTTGCAAGAGCAATAGCCATGATAGCTGCCGCTTCCATGACCCATGACAGAGGATTCCACATGAACCCCAAGAACTTCAGAAACTTGCTTTCCTGACACCATTTTCGTCCTAAAATCAGAATCCCATTCAAATTTTCAAAAAAAAGAAGGGGGATTTGGGATGAAATCAAATTACTTTTTTCTCCTCTAGCTTGTTGGGGCCAAAGATCTGGAGTCTCTGCTGGCCCTCCTCTGAACTCAAACCCGATTTGGTACATTTCAGCTGCTCGAACACTTCATCAACAGGGATCTTCTCCTGTAATATTAGATTTTTTTTTTTTATTTCATACTTGTCTGTCTTGTCAATCAATAAACCTCGAACAAAACAAAGAATATGCATTCCAGAATCTCAACAAACCCACATTCGATTTTGAACCTAGTAATCAGTGAATATAACAAACACCAGTGAAGATGAAAGTGAAGTGGAAAAACACAAAATCTAGAAAAATGAATTTGATACTTGTGAGATCTGTAATAAAATTCTTCATCACTTAATGAATAAAAATCTTGATTGATAAGAAATCTAAATAAAACAAACAAAAATGAAAACCCCCCAATGATCAAATAAATCAACCAAATAACTTACAAGATCGACGGTTTCATTCTTGATGTCTTCCAAGGTTCCCTTATTGGCTGCCATTTTGTTGTTGTTTGATCAAAAAATAAAGAAAACAGTTTTTTTTTTGGGCTTTTCAATTTTTTTTTTACTTCCAAATAAGAATAAAAATAAAAAGACTTCAGGTCTCCATCGCTTATTAATCCACCTCTCAATATAGAGAAAAGATGGTGTGTTTTTTTTTGTGTGTTTTTATTTCCTTCTATTTGCAGAAGACAAGGAATCAATAAGAAGTGCTCTTCACATTTATAATGTAATGGCTGAACTTTCTAAACTCAATCATTCTTCTATGTTTCTTGTTCTTCCCTCTTGTTTGTTAGGCTTTGTGGTTATCAGCTTAATGTGTTTGGCGAGTTTTTATCAAGACTTTGTCAGTAGAATATACTTGTTATTGGTATGTGCTTGTAGCTCTTTCCATTCATCCACAAAATTCTCCTTAATACTCTCTCTCTTTACAATTGAGACTGAATTTGTTGTGTTAAACTGTATAACCATTTTGTGTGTATTAGTACGTTTCGACAACAAATAACATACTTTACACAACATATATTAGGATTGGCAGATGGAACAACCAATCAGTATGTTTCTCAATAGATATGATATGGCAAACATCTATTGAATGATATTATGGTTTGTAATGGATGCTTAAGATCTGATATCCAACCTAATCCAAACAAATAAAAGCAGGTACCAAACAGTATGCAACAATATTAAGATTGGCATGCAATATATGATCGATATTCAAGGATGTATATGATACTTCAATTCAGAATCAAATCGAAAATTTTGTATTAGTTTAAGTAGCAGTTTTAATATATCTAGTAGTTCCGCCATATCTGTAATAATGTATATAGTTTCCATTCTAAACTTGCAAGTCTCATACTATGATAATTAATATAGTTTATGATAAATTAACCAAACTTTTGTGTGTGCAACTTATGCTTATTGGTGAATAGGTTAATAGTAACAAACATCTAAAGCAACAATATTAGGGTTGGCTTTCAAACTACTATGTTGAATCAACTATTAGCATCCAGGTTCCTATAATAGAATTTGTGATGGTTTTTGTTGATTTGGTTGATCCAAACACATCATAGGAAAGTGAACATGCCGGTGTAAAGAACATTTAACAAACATAGCTTTTTCAAGAAAAAAGAAAAGAAAAGAAAAAAATCCTACACCTCATATGCAGGGCACCTAAAAGATGCACAATGCATGTCGACAACAACCTTTTTTTTTTGTTCTTCTACTTTTCTTATTTTTATATTTTACAATTGATAATTTATAATTCAGAAAAATAAAACCAACATCATTGTTTTTGAAAATACGAAAATTATAATATTTATTCTTACATTAAATATCTATTTGCAATGATGCAAATTTTTTGATAGTAAATATTTAATGTAAGTTTACTTATTTACCCTTTATTTTCGGTTTTTATTGCAGAATTCTAAGATTTCATCATTTATAAGCAAAGATTTGACAATAATTAATTAATTGGATGAGTTGTTGAACCTATAAATTTGATTAAATAATATAGCTACTATTC
The DNA here is from genome assembly GCA_003290165.1 of Berberis thunbergii. NCBI lineage: Eukaryota > Viridiplantae > Streptophyta > Magnoliopsida > Ranunculales > Berberidaceae > Berberis > Berberis thunbergii. The sequence goes on along the minus strand of QNQO01000855.1, from coordinate 344,466 downwards.
TGTTTTATAAAAAAATAAAGAAAAAATATGTCGTTTTTGTGTTTGTTAAGGAAAGTCGGATTTTCATACTTATGGGATTTCCATCACTTTATCCTTTTTTTAACTTCCATATTATTTAGTTTTCTCCAATTTCCCTCTCCCAACCCCCGTATTTCATTGTAATGATACGAAATTAAATAAGCAAAATGTTTCAATGCTTAGCATTACTTTGGGGTAACTATACTACTGTAGTTTCATAGAGATAGAATAAAAACTAAAAAGTTTATGTTATATACAAAAACTTAAAGAGTTTATGTTATATTTTGAAATCATTTAAAATGAGTGAAAATTGTTATCACAGGAAATTAATGAAGCTTGATTTACAGATGTACCAACTTTTGAAGAAGATTGAAAACAAAGGGGATCTTTTCACGCGTCTACGTTACTATAATGATAATTTTCTCATTATCAAGTTTTTTTTTTGGAAGGCGAGTAGGGATTTTATAGGATTCCAGAACTCATTAAATATCAGAACTGGTCAACACACCATAAACTGATAAAGATGCCGTAAATTGGGTTCAAACCCATGACCAAGTGGTACCATCCGCCAAGCTCCAAATGTTGAGCTATCATGCCATTGGCCATTATCAAGTTGCTACCAATGGGCACTAGATCAAAATGAATTTGAGATTCCTTTAAACCCCGCTCCTCCTTTTCCTTTTATTTTTAGTTGGTTTTTGATGGAAACATTCGTTAAATTTTGGCCAAACATTCACAAACTTGGGTATGTTAGATGATTAATTGTCATAGTTGGCGTTGGTGAAGTAGTTTTTGCTACAATAATAGAAGTACTCTTTTTTATGAAAAAAAAATTTTAAGAAGCCAATTTCCTCATTTTTTTGTCAAACACAATGATTTTTATTGAAGAAAAGAAAAGAAACAAAATACAACCATCCTATATCAAGAAATACTAATACATTATGAAAGTGTCAAAAAAACAAGTCTCTAAAGAGATTACAAGCTCAACCCATCTTTCACAACAATTCCCTAATCTCGATAAAGATAGAGTGCTTTGATCTGTTAAACCTTTCAAAAATTCTTCTATTACTCTCTTTCCACACACTACATAAGCACATGAGAAACCCTATGCTATAACCACTGCGTGTGCTGGTAACCACTCCGTGTGTCGAGACGGATTAGCTTGAGACCACAAACTTAACCAATCCAAAAGGAACATTGAAACATCAAACTCAAATCAAATCTGACAAAAAATTGTTTCAAATGGATTTGAAGGATCTGCAATAAAGCATCAAGTGATCCAGAGTCTCGTCATTCTCATTACAAAGAACACAAAAACTTCTTATAAGAATTCCTTTCTTCTTTAACCTGTTTTTAGTCAGGATCCTCGTGCAATACTGACCAACAAAAAAAATGTTCAAAGGAAAAAGAAACTCATGATCATCTGATACAAAGTTCAATCTGTCTTTAGTCAGGATCATATGATACAAGGAGAAAGAAAGAAAGAAGATGCGAACTTGAGATAGGATTCAAAAACAGAAGCACCATGTGAACTATACATTAACATACCTATCATCTTAATAAACTCATATATACAAAAATGATATTAATAAATAAAATTTAAAGGGCACTTACTAATTAACCTCTCTTTTTTTTTTGGTTCAAGTCGATAAAGGGGTGGATAAACCACAGAAACACGAGATTGGTTTTGGCCTTTTGGGTAATAAAATGATTTGTGATATTTCATGAATTAATAATTAACTAGTGGAACTCCCAAGCATTTAGAGATCAAAATGGAATGAATGATTCATAATTTTGACCAACGATAATGCATATTTTCAATTTCAGATTCTCTGCTAAAATTTCCAAACATCATGATACAAGGATTACTGAAGAAACCCTTTGCAATACCTTTTTCCAACCTATCAATGTTTAAACAAAACACTTTGATTTTTCTTTCTAGCGAGCATAGATTCCAACATATACAAATTAAGTTGCACTACATTAATCAAGAAAGTTAATTCGACATCAAGATAGTCTTACTATCCCAACAATATTAACTCCAAAAATACTTAGTGCGTATAATTACAAGCAAATAAGAGTTACGTAAAGTCTTTATATAACTGTCCTGGAAGACTATTGCATAATGAATAGGCGTTTTTGAGAAATTTTGGAAAAGAATATAGGGTGAAGGGTGTAATGTTAAAACAAAAAATTAACAATTAAACCAGTTCAAACACTGAAAGTGTTGAAGATAAACTTTCTATATGTAAAGCCACGCACGACATAACGAACAAATTGGTAACAGGATAAACTCTTGATAGCTCTTGAGGTATGAAATCATTGCGCAAATCAAATTTTCATTAAAAAAAATCATCGGATGTTAAAAAATCATCTGATCGGACAAGCATTCAGAAATGAAAATTTCAGCAAACCAATTGTATTTACAACAGATTTGTAGTAACCCAAATAGACCCGTACTACATTAAATTCAAAAAAGGATAGGTACAAACAAAACCAAATCTTCATATTTTAATATTTATATGTCGAAACATTAGCTTGTGGTAACTATACTATAGATGTTAGAGTAAAAACTAAGAAGTTTATATTATTTTGAAATCATTTAAAAAGAGTGAAAATTGTTATCACAGGAAATCAATGAGCTTGATTTACAGATGTACCAATTTTTGAAGAAAATGAAAACAAAGGCCATCTCTTCACACGTCTACGTTACTATAATGATAATTTTTTCATTATCAAGTTGGTCCTAACGGGTACTAAATAAAAAATGAATTTGGGATTCCATTAAACCTTGCTCCTCCTTTTACTTTTTTTTTTAAAGTTGGTTTTTGATCGAAACATTTGTTAAATTTTGGCCAAACACTAATAAAATTACTATTTTTATGAAAATAAAAATAAAATTAAAAAAGCCGATTTCCTCATATTTTTTCTATGTCAACTATATATTAACATACCTATCATCTTAATAAACTTATACATACAAAAATGATATAAATAAATAAAGTTTAAAGGGCACTTAATAATTAACCTTTTTTTTTTTTGGTTCAAGTCGATAATGGGGTGGATAAACACACAGGGTTGGTTTCGGCCTTTTCGGGTAATAAAATGATTTGTGATATTTCATGAATTAATAATTAACTAGAGGAACTCCCAAGCATTTCAGTGATCCCAGACAATGGCTATCACAATGGAATGCATGACTCACAAATCATATTGCATATTTTTAATTTCAGAATCTCCAGTAAAGTTTTCAAACATCATGATACAACGAGATCACAATTAATAGTGTTAAATTCCTCCAGAAATCTTAAGAAAATTTGATGTTGTATATTAAATCATCACTGTAGCAATTCCTGGTTGTAGATGGATTTTAATCTAATTTAGAACATACACTCTTACATATACACAACTAATGAAGAACATCAACAATAGTGCATTACTACACACTTGGCTGGTCATTTCCATTAAGCTACTGATCAGTCACTTAGATTATCAAGTCGAAAACAATCGATGACCAAAACCAAATAATACAATTGTGCAGCATGGTAGACTCGAAGAATATACAACGATTGTGGCACCTGGCCTATGTAGGCTTTGATCTAGCATATCTGGGATAAGATTTTGCTAAAACATAATAATCCTATACATTTGAAAAACCTGAATTATGTTCTTGTTTTCCAGATCAAAGGAAAATGTAGAAATGGGAAACAACCCAAATCTCACATTCATTATCGAATTCTCCAGCCGCTCAAGATTGGCTACAATGTAACAAGCAAAAATAAATCTTCTTCAAAGATCAATTTAAAGCGATAAATAACTTATAGGATATTAGATAACTGGTAAAGTAAAATTGAAGGTTTGGGAGAAGTGTGACAGAAGGAAGTACATTTGTTATATCCAACAAGGCAGTCAACCTAGTTTCTTATATCTATTAAACTAGCAACTGAAATTTTTGTACATTTGTCAAATTATACTGTAAAACAAGACCACACTTAATTGTCAATGAAAGATGAAAAATATAAAAATTCCCAGAGGAAGATAGTCTCCAAATTAATTTTCCATAATAAAAAAAATTTCATCTGACAATTCAAAATGAGCACAGAGGAAGATAACTTGCAGAGGTCAGAGTAGGATTGATAAACCAGAACCAGTATTACGATCTGCTACAGTGGCAGGACTGATAAACATAACGCCGAATTAAACAACACAATCTAAAGAAGATTCTCTGTTGAAAGGTGTAACCACACTCGCAAATAGATGATAAATGGGAACATTTTGTAACCAGAGAATATAAGAGGACAACCACAAGCTGTGGCGGAGGTTGCTCCCCCCTAAAATTTTTAAAAATCATATTTCTATAGTGAATTTGAGGGTAACAGTTCTATATTTAGCTAATTGCCCCCCTGAAATTTTGCTATTATTTTTCTAGCCCCTCCACTTTGCCCCCTCTTTGTAAAAATCCTGGCTCCGCCACTGCACAAAAGCGGTAACGAGAAATTGCAATATCCAACATCAATAAGGTCTCAATGAACACTTTCATGTCTTATTGTACCACCAGAAGTGTTGAAACTTGAAACTCATGGATTAGCTCATTAGGCAATAATGACATCTAGCAGCTGGATGTCAGCTTTCTAAACATGTCATCGATTTCAGAAGATAATGACAACAGAATAAGTAACACATTCAACAATCAACATCAAAACATGCATCTTAAGCTTATGTACTATAGCAAATACAAAACAATTTATTTAAAGCAAATGCACGGCAAGTGTATAAACTCTCATAGCTCTTGTCCAATGAGATATCAATACATGTCATCGATTGCTAATATATCATAGATCACCATTTTTATCTAAGCAAAACCTTCATAACACAATGCTATGCAACATAATGTTTTTCACTACTAGTCTTGTATACTTTTGTTTCCATTATCATAAACCAAGTAGTGAAATTTTAAAACCCACATCAACTAAAAACTACTTCGAATGACAAGGGTTACACTGGTACCTAATCAATAAATCAAAACTTATATCATAAGTATATCTCTGACCAACTTAAGAGTGCAGAGAGCAATAAGTTCTTCAATAAATCCAATGGCGTTATAGTCGAGTGGCTAGGGCTGTGTGGGTTTATGCCCCACGTCCTAGGTTTGAGACCTGCCGGCGGCCTAGTTACTTTCTTATGGCGTTGACCTGTAGGTCACACCTTGTTGATATGTTATGGGATCCTATAAAAATCCAGCTCGCAAAAGCTCTTCAATAAAGGCTACTAGTGTTTTTTGTAAATGGTGCGGTGGCTAGAGTTGAACCTAATTTATTTTTCAAATGGCCATCTCGTGTACTTTACTAGAACTAGAACCAAGCCTCAATACAAGCAATTTAGCATTTAATTCAAAAGACAAGAATAAAATTATACTACAAACATAAATAACATAACAGAAGTAGTTCTAATCAAAATCTAACACATTCACTTAATAAAAATCAACATTGAAGAGCTTAATCAATAACACACATATCATTTCAAACTGAAATACTAATTCTAATCAAACATAACCAGTTAAGTAATCATAACGAAACCCTCTCAAATCAGAGAGCTAAATCCTTGATTAAACTTTGAAGTTTAACAAACAATATTTTTCTTCTTTTTCTAATAAAGAGAACTTTCACCAAGTGCCCTAAGTTTAACTCAAAACACAAAACATCCAAGTAGTTCATTACCCCTAATTCAACCAAAAGTAAACTAAATAGATAAAAGTAATCTGCAAATCCACCTTAGAACCCAAGCTTGGTTCGGCGCCAGTGCCTGCGCTTCGCATTGTACCTGAGAAAACACCCAAAAACAAATCAAACTGTCAGAAAACCAATTGAACACAATGTGTTTGATGAAAAGACGCAAAGAAATAGAGAACCAAAAAAATGAGATTTGGGGTTTGGGTTTTTAAGTATACCTGATGGTGTTGTCAGTCCTCATGCGGATCCAGTGAGGAATGGGCCTGTTCTGCCTCATCTTCTTCGCCAACTTCTTCTTAATGATGAACGTCTTGTGCGACGGCTGCAACGAACAACAACACACAGTGAGAGATCAGATGGGTTTCGATCGACTTGATCGAATAACTAAGTGATAGAGAGAACGAAGAAGAGAAGCGAAAACTCACCATTTTCGATTCGACTCTCTGCAACTCGGCCGCTTAGCGTTTTGGAGACGAAGCTCTCTCTCTCTCTGTGTTGAAATGTCTACAAGAGAAACCCTAAACCAGAGTTTTCTATTTTTATACAAGACGTCAGAAATGGGCCTCTTGATCATAGGCCCAGTTTTAATACGGGTTTGGGTTATGGGTTTCAAAAGTAGGGCTTTGTAATAGAACCGGATCCGCTTATAGGGTAGATCGTTATTTTCGTAGTTAGTTTGGTTAAATAGTAGTATTTACAGCATTTTCAATGGATCTCCTAAAATAGCTAAAATAGCGTTTTTACGTGGTAGCTTTGAGTTCAAGTGGCATATGGATTGTTTGGTTCATAATAGTGTATTTTTAAGCTACATTAATTTGTTTTGCGCAAGTTTTATGAGAAGTTGAGGTTGGACACAATACCATATAGCTAACATTTGGAAAGAAAGACTCAACGTGGACTCACCTGAAGATGCAGACTCTTTTCTGACACATCACCCTTTCTCTCTCGACCAAGTCAAATGAATTTGAGAGGAGTGTGATCAATCAATCAGCTGAAAATGAACTTCCGTCTCAAAAACAAGTTATTTATTAAGATCAGTTAAAAAGTCCGGGTGTTACAACACATGGCTAATTGAAGACATAATGAAAGTATGATAGATTTTAGGTTTCCAAAACAACACTTTAGTTTTTGGAATATAATTTTAGTTTCTATTTTTCAAATAATATTTTATTGTCCAAGTGGGATTTTAGTTTCTAATATGATCATAGTTATTTTCCAACCGATATTAGATTTACAAAGGCTACTAGGACAATCTAAGTTTAAGTTAGGTATATAAATAGCTTTCATGTATTGTTCAGAGAATTATTCAATCAAATTATTATTCAAAGAATCTTTGAGTTTTTATTTTTGTTTCAGATTATTCTAGCTTGTGTTGCGTCATCTTCTCTTCTCTTTCGTATGGACATGTTTTCTAGTTGTTATCATTTATCTCTTCTTTTTCTTCTTATCTTCTTCTTCTCCATGCCTTATTGTTTCGCCATCCGAGACCTCAGGATAAGTGTGTCTCCTACTAGTGTGCCATCCAATACAATTTCTCAGATCATAGTTCCTCCTTTTGGCTTGGGTGATGGTGACACAGGAAATAACGTTCTTCACACAACAGAGCACTTTGAATTATATCAGGGGAAGCCCAGATGGACTCAAACGACCCTCACGTATGCTCTGTCCCCAGATAACACCATAGGATATTTAAAAGAATCAGACATAAAGGAAGTTTTTCGACGGGCTTTTACGAGATGGGCATCCGTAATACCCATAAATTTTACCGAGGCCCAAGAGTATTGGAAAGCCGATATTAAAATTGGATTTTACAAGGGTGATCATGGAGATGGAAAGCCGTTTGATGGGGTGCTCGGCGTGCTAGGACATGCCTTTTATCCTCAGAATGGGAGGCTACATCTTGATGCAGCGGAGACTTGGTCTATTGATTTTCGACATGAGAAATCGAATGTTGCCATTGATTTGGAATCAGTGGTGACCCATGAAATAGGACATATCCTAGGGTTAGACCACTCCAAGGTTAAGAAAGCTGTCATGTACCCTAGCTTGAGGCCAATGACAAAGAGGTTTTATTTGAGTGTTGATGATGTGAAGGGTATTCAAGCTTTGTATGGATCAAACCCTAACTTCAAGTTCAACGATTACAGGGAGCCATGTTTGATGGTCATTTTCGGATTATTTTGGGATTTTTTATACTTCTACCCCTTTTATGGATGATGTTTGTGTTGTATCGGGATCTCCTCTCTATTAATTCTCCTATTTTGTTTTAGATGCAATAATGTTTATGTTCAATATTACTGAATTCTGGATTAGAAATTTGATAATTGTACTTGTAGATGAGCTCTATATATATAGTGGAGATGACATTTTCAAATAAAATCAAAATATTGATATTTTAAACCATAACACATTCATCAAATTTGAGATAACATAGACAATTTGACTGCCATAATATGATGACTCAAAATCATAGTCACAAAATTAATTTCTATGTGGATCCTTATTAAAAAGTTATTGATGTTTCTTTATATGTTATTTCCGTATATGTTATTTGTCAAAAAAATAGAGGTTGGTGATTGGGAGTAAGAATGATGGTTGGGAAAGTACTGTAAGTGGTAGGAGGTAGATGAAATATTATGTTCAACATCTTCTATATGAACTAGCATAGAAGAAGGAGTGGTGAGAGCATATGAGCTAGTAATCTCACACTGAATTTGCTGTGGGAAATTTGTGGTGTGTGGTTGTACGTAAATTTTATGTTTTTATCTTACGAAAATAATGAATGGCCATGATTTGTGATCTACAAGGGATAGGTGGCTACGGAAATTTGTAATATGTTTTCGGTTTTATACCATAGTTTACAACTTTGTAAATTTTCTTTGCCTTCATGACAACATTGGTAAGGCAAAGACCTAGCAGCCATTGATTATAATAGCGAGACAAATGTATGGTTTTTAGTATACGTAAGAACTTGGAGCCCCGTTTTACTGAATTCTATGTAATGCCATCTTGTTTTATAGTGTAATGATGTGAGCTTACTTATTGTGTGTTGTGGAGTATTAAAGATGGGCTAGTGTGAATGTTTCTGAAGCAAATTAGATAGTTTAATCCAATATAGGTGGGAAATCACTATCAGCGTATATGATATTAATCATTTGTTTGTGACCAAATTTCCAATGATTTGCTCCGGTTAAACCTTAAACCGGGTCTCCACTAAAAACAGCCCCAATTCTAATTGTCGAGAAAATCAGTATCGCGAGGGGGATGGAGGGTCCCCTCCCTCTCTCGCTGTTCTCTTCGCCAGTTAGACGGGTTCAAAAACAAGTGAAGGTTTTGTTAAATTTGGGCATCCATTTGTTCCTCTTCTTGTCATCAGATTTAGCGAGCAATTGATGAAGCACGAGACTGATTTAACCCTCGTCATGCGCACACCTAGTCGAGCCTTCCATCTGGGCCTAGGTGGTGTGAGGTTTTTTTTCTTAAAAGGCCTTGAAATTAGAGAGTTGATCACTTTCTACCTCATTGCTATAAAGAAGTGAAACACTTTCTTATAAACCTTAATGACAACTCTTTCTTACTTGATGTGAGACTATTCAAGCCAACTTCAATCCAATAGTTTGATCAAATAAATGAAAGTGGATGCAGAAGAATAAATCATGAAAATATAATTTTGATTTTCTTTGCAAAGCAAAAAACAATCCAAAAGAAATATTTTTTTTTTATTGATTTGTGTTTGTGTGAGTAAACAAACAACTATAGTCCTTGGTTCCATCGGCATGTTTGCATTGTGTGCGGCACATTACAACCATATAAACCATAAGAAATGTAAAAAACCGAAAAACAAAATACCTAATGCAAACTATTTCAGGACAATCCTTAATCCTTATCTAACTTAGGTTTTCGCCGAAGACAAATGAAAACATCTTCAGTAGTTACGATGCATATCCGACGTCAAATATCATGCCAAGATGTGTCTTTTTGCCATTGTCGATCATGTATTTTACTATGGCAGTAGACTGTACTTATTCAGGGATAATTCTGATACCATTTCTTGCTTGGGTGCTATGAATAAATTGGTCCTCAATAGTGGGTTTTAAAGATGTGCAAGTTTTATGAGCAATTTGAAGTTTGGAGTGTCCTCCATCACTAAAATCGAAACTTACATGCATTGTAAAGCTAGGGCTGCCTTGAGCAGATTAAAAGAAATCGTATAACCAAGTTCCCACAATTTTTTTTTTTTTTTTTTGACATTTTAGGGTCCCTGAATTCTGTATGATTGTTTATCAATGAGGCTCCAAAATAAGAACTTTAGTTTGGAGCTCTAATGGTTAATTCTTTGTCATGTTTGTGATTTTAAATCATGTAGCTTACATGATTACATCGACATGTTTTTTAAGGTCGAAGTGGCTATAGAGTCTACATCTGACCCCTAAAATCTCAAAGTTGACTATGCATAAGGCTTATTCAAAGGTTTTGATGCGTCCAAATCTGGTCTCCTAGAGATCTGACCTGTAAAACAATATTAGATTGTCAAAAATCACATTTTCGGTAGTCGAAAGCACTTTGATACTTAAGTCAGATAATCTATGGGAGAAGATTAAATTTGGACAGCATATAGTTCAGTTAAACTTGCATCGTGTTGATGGAATGTTTTTCTTATACATTTTCCTTTATTTTATTTAATGAGTTCATTCAACTATGTGCATAATTTAAGTTCAAATGGTGCAATGAAGGGGGAGATGTTTATTATAACAGTTTACTCCTTTATTAAGATGTGTCATTGGGGGAGTGATTTCAGCCATGTTTTATCTCTTTCGTAACGGTCATCTCATAATTGAGATGTGTCATTGGGAGAGTGGTTTTGACCATGATTTATATCATTTGTAACGGTCATCTCTTAATTGAGGTGTGCCCTTGGAGGAGTGATTATTGTCATGACTTATTTGATTCATAACGACCATCTCTAGTTATGATGGTTCGCGACTTTGCGCCATGTGTATAGTCTCGATCCGGTGACAATTTGTTGTATCATTAGGTTTATAGCATGAAACAACTCTTAATTGAATTGCCAATGGTGTTATGGCCTAGTGGTTAGGGTTGTGTCTCCCACGTCCTAACTTCGAATTTCACCTGCGGCATGGTTGCTTTCTAATGGGTGTTGACCTATAGATTGCCCAGTTGATAAGTTATGGGATCCTTAAAAACTCAGCTCGCCTTTAAAAAAAAAATTTCTTAATTGAGCTGATTAAGAGTTGATTATGAAAGTTATAGAAAATCAAATCAAGATTGGAAAAGCCTGTAATCACAAGTGAGGAGAGCAGGCAATGGATGCCTATATATCTTATGTTGCCTGTAAGTATTCTTTTTGTTTGGTATCTAATTCTCAGTGTTTGTAGCTTTGAATCTGGTATTTGTCGACTTAATCTCTATACCACCCCATGTGAGGTTGCCTCTTATCAAAACAACCTTGATTTTACATAATCTCACTCTCATTTTCCCTAATTGATAATACTTAAACAAAATTTATTGGGATTAAACCAATTTAAAACAATTTTATTTTCTGTTCATATTTTATCATCTGGATAAACAAATACCATAATAGAATTTTGTTACAAAGTACTTTAATCACATGTAGATTCACATAAGATGAATCAATTCAAATTGTTATATCATATCCTTGAACCTTTCTAAGCAGTCTGGGGAGATAGCACTGACTAGTGTCTAAGAAGGGTGTTCAGCACGTGAGTGTCAACTCTACCTCTTCCTCCATCTTCTCCAAACTCATGGAGAGAGGGGTAGAGTTGACACTCACATGACACCATTCCTAAACACTAACCAGACACAAGGATTAGGCTGAGTAGATTTTTTTGTACTCCGTTAAAGACTTCACAGGTTGACAATAACTTAGAAGTTTCGAGTATTTTTATGAAAGTCATCGAGGGCATAGACTACGTATACTCTTGAGTTGAATACGATTACATTAATCACAATCCGAGTCAGATTATTCAACTCCAAGAGATCGATCAGTATGTTAATCAAACCCTAATCCACCTCAAATCATATCCACTACATGTATTGAAGCAAAACCAAAGCCAGAGGTGCATTTCACCCATCCAGCTACACTGATAGAGAAAGTGCAAGTTTCAACAACAATGGCTTGATAATCCTCACATGGCCAAATAAACTATATGATTTAAGACTTTTTCTTTGATTAATTAAGTGCTAAAAATTAGAACATTATGCACTACGTGATATAGTTTATTTTTTTTTAATATATTACATTAAAAAATAACTTATTTTAAAAGAAAAAAAACAAGAAAGGAAGTTGATGGGAAGCTACCTTACATGAATTTTTTATTTTTTATTTTTATTATATATCAAGAGGATTGATTTATATCTTAAATGGGAGACAACATTAGCTAAGGGCGAACCCGTCTAATTGTCGAGGGAACCAGCGAGGAAACCCACCAGGGGGAGAGGGGGAGTGGGGTAGGGAGGTGGAAACTGTTCATTTTTCTTTGAAATACGTGTTTGACTTTTTAATGCACGCATCTCAAAAGTTCAAACGTGCATCCCAGAAGGATGGACGGCTCCCACCCCCCTGTGAGGTCCCTCGCTGGTTCCCTCGACAATTAGAATTTTTCTTAGCTAAGACTTTGATATTACTTAATATTGTACTGAGTGATGTCCACGTCTCCTCCCACATTTGCTTAGTTCCACCAATAGGTTGCATTTGATTTTGGTTTTAAAATTGGTGAATCTTTGAACACACTCTAATGAATCTTTTCCCACAACTTTATTAGAAGAAAATTTGTACCAAGAACTTTTAATTAGTAATTAATAAGTTGTTTTTTTTTTTTTAGAGCTTCATTAGAAATATGTACGATAATATTTTTAATCACTTTTGGATTCATAGTGAGGCATAATAACGTCGGACATCATCTAGACATAAATGAAAATCAATCGGTTCAGCCAAGTCTGAAAGTTGACAACAAGTTTGCTGCATTGGCCGAGGGGAAGGATTAATTTATAGGTTCATACATATACCCCTAACCTACCGATGGTTTTACGTAGTAATAAATATTTAAAGGAAATAACTCTACGGAAATTGTTAAAAAAAAAAAAGTGAAAATCTAGGTGGGATAAATGAAGGAGAATAAAATTTGCACTTAAGTAGAAGATGACGGTGACTCAAACTTGAGGTTTCTAAGTTTTCTTTTGGAAATATATTTTGTGTAGTAGAAAATTAATTTTCAACAATTTTGAGAGAAAAAATGAGAACAAAGTTACGTATCTATACACAAAATTCTTAGAAACTCATAACTGCTTGAATTTTTACAAAGATGATCTCGTTGCTACATTGTCTCCTCTCTTAGGATTTAGATATTCGGAATGTTTTCCCTCCTTCAAATTTGATCATAAAGTTAATCGTGAAAATAGACTGTTTATAATGCTTCATTTCACAAACCACTTTATACAAGTTATAAATATCGGAACAACAAGAACTTCGGCAGAACCACTAATATCGTATTCAAAATTATGTACTTAATTAAAATTTCTTATAATCTCAAGGATTAGAAAAGTTTATTCAATGTTTAAACAATAGTAACAAATAATAGTGAGTTAAAAATGTAAAAAAAAATAAATAAAAAAAAATAAAAAATCCACTGTGGGGCACGCGCACTCGCACGCGTATTCAACTTCCAACTCAATCTCAGGCGTACACGTGTCCCAAAGATTCCAAATCTCACTGTGAGGCCCACAAACAAGTACACAGCAAATGACACCTTGCAACGTGGCAATTATGTTACCAAGAGAATCTCAAATGTCATTTATTTACAATAATGCCACTGCAGTCAATAATTACCCTATAAAAAAAATAACAACAATAACTGTTATTTCATTTTTTTTTAGAAGGAATAATAAATGATTCCAGACGAAATTTAAAAAAATTAGAGAGAATCATTAGCAATTAAAAACCTCATTAATATGTAATATTTGCTGGAATTTCATGAATAATTATCATCACATGTTGTAAACTATGACCATAACGATACCCTTTTACTATTATAACCGCTTAGGGTTTTTTTGGTAGGTTGGAAATAACATGAGAATTGAAATCATTTTCGTGAAATTCGGAAGCGAGACAAAAGGTTTTGATTTTCATGAGAGACGGGAGAATTAGGCACATGCATAATTGTTTTTCCCGTAATTAGATACACAACCAAACAACAGAAAAATAACTTGACATGATAATTTGATTGCATTTTCTACGGAAAATGGCCAACCAAATAAACCCTTAATTGTTTTTTCCTATTTGAAAAGTTTTAATTGTTTTTCCATTTTGGATAATTTTTGTTCAACCATGATAAATGGTGATTGAAGATAAACTTCATGGGTCCACAACATTAGGAGAGGCCAATAGATCAAGACCATTGATAGGGTGGGACCAAATGATGTGAGCTTCAAAGTCATCATCATTTGATGGTACACTTTCTTATTGCTCTTGTTGTCAGCTTACACATAAAAAGCCTCTGGTTTTTTAGTTTACTGCCAAAAGAGAAACCACTAGATGCTTAATCTGTTGACTCTAAGTGACCCACCACCAATTATCCATTTGTTTGGTCCAACCTAATTGTTCCATATTTTTAGGGAGATTATAATCTTAGGTTTTATGGAAAGTTTTTATGAGTTTGAATTTATTTGAAATTTAATCAATATATTCTTATTATAGGTAGGTTTATATACAAAGAGACTTTGACGCTCAAGTTAGTCAAATAAAATTTAAAAAAAATTAAACATAACCATACATATCTAGTGCTTATCATTAACCCATTATACGTTTCTTTCAAGATTCTATCATTTTACTTCACTTTCCATACTAAAAGGTCTCTCTCAAGACGCATTTGTTACTTTGCATACAAAGTTTTTGCTTCGGTATTAAAAATTACAACAATGAAAACAATATGTTGGCATACTGGTTAGAGTTGTCACGCCATTGGCATACTTTCCAGGCTTTCATGCCTTAGTGCGCGAATTCTCTAATTTCATGTCATAGATTGCATTCTTCAATATCGTGCAATAATGCACATACTGTTATACCATCCATAAAACTAAAAAACATGCAAGAAAAGAAAATGAATGTGTCATATAACATTTATTCGATAATAAGATTCAATAGTTTCTAGGCTTTCTTGACCCAGTGCGAGTACTCTCATAGCATCCAAGAAACCGAAAGAAACCTTGAGTACTAACACATTTTCCCCAAGTGTTAATATACCCAAACAATATTTCCATTAACTATCAAAATCAAATCATGAAAAACCCAATTCATGGATAATTAAAAAAAAAAACAAAAAAAAACCCCAATATAGGAGATTCATATTTTCTAAAAAAAAAAAAAAAAGTCCTATCAAAAACTCAATATAAGAAGTAGAACAAGAAAAAAAGAACACATTTCTCTTTGTTTCTCTAGGCTCTAAGATTACCGACCATCTCTCAACTTTAACAGCCTAGTTTTTTAGCTTTTTGTGTAAATTGAACTCATCATCACTGTAGAGAGAGATAAAGTTTCAGTCTTTAAAAGCTTTTGTTTTGTTCTTGTTCCTGTTCTCTATCTGTCTGTTTCTATTATGCCTCTCTTCTCTGGTTCTCTGGGCTTTATTTGGTTTGGGGTGTTGTAAAGTTGTAAACTTGCAAGGTTTTTTGAGCTCTTTGGGCTGTTTTCTTTCTGGGTTTTGGAGATTATTGGCTGAAAATGACTGTGGAGGAAGTTCGAAGAACTACTGGTGATGATGAATCGAAGAGGGACAACTTCCCTGTGGGGATGCGAGTTCTTGCTGTTGATGATGATGTCACCTGTCTCAAAGTCCTGGAGGGTCTCCTCCGGAGATGCCAATATCATGGTTAGTGGACCTTCTTTGCTTATTTGATTGATTTCATATGCTTTGTTTGGATTTTTGAGTGTTTTTTATGATGGGGTTTTGTTGATTTGACAAATAATTGTTCATTTGGGTTCAAAACTGATTTTTTTTTTAGCTCGTTTTGATTTGAATTCATTGATTACTTGGTTCAATTTCAATTGGGTATTTGAGATTTTGTTTGATCTAAGCAGAACTTTGACAGAATTGTATGACCCCCTTTGAGATTTCATAGTTTCATGGTTGTAATGTAGTGGTTTTCATATCTGTTTGACCTTCATCTTTGCAAGGATTTTGATCCTTTTCATGTCACCCCAGATCAGGATTTTAATTGTTGCGCAAGTTTGCTTTGAATCAAAGTTGAGTTTTTTCAATCTGATTCATTGACTTTTTTGGTTGTTGATGCAGTTACCACCACCAATCAGGCAGCTAAGGCTCTTCAGATGCTAAGAGAGAACAAAGATAAGTTTGACCTGGTTATCAGTGATGTTCATATGCCAGACATGGATGGTTTTAAGCTTCTCGAGCTTGTCGGGCTGGAGATGGACCTTCCTGTTATAAGTGAGTTTGGAATCCCGTCTCCTACGCATGTTTTATATGCAATTCAATGTTTGTTATAGTATGGTATCTGTGACTATCTATAACATAATGTAGATATAAGTAGAAGTAATTTCAACTATAGTTTCAATTGATTTGTTAGGTGATGACTGTCGATGAAATCCCGATGCTTTCGCTAGTGCTTTAATTTGAATTCAATTAGTAGATTTGTGGGGTTATTGGATACAAGTAAGTGATTGGATTCTATGAAATCCAATTTCCGAATGTCAGATGCTGATTTTGGTTTTCTCACCTGTTTAATTTTCCTAGTGTTGTCCGGAAATGGTGACCCCCGACTTGTGATGAAGGGGGTTACCCATGGTGCCTGTGATTATTTGTTGAAGCCTGTACGGATTGAAGAGCTGAGGAACATCTGGCAACATGTGATTAGACGAAAGAAGCCCGAGTCCAAGGACCAAAATAATTTTGAAAATCTGGATAAATCTTATCAGGGATTGGTCGAAGATGGACAGAGCCCTGCACCAACTGGAAGTGCCGAACAGAGTGGAAAGGTCAACCGCAAACGTAAGGAACAGAATGAAGATGAGGACGATGAGGGTGATGAGGATGCAAATGAGACTGAGGAATCATCAAGCCAGAAGAAGCCTCGGGTTGTTTGGTCTGTGGAGCTTCACCGCAAGTTTGTTGCGGCTGTTAATCAACTGGGCATTGACAGTGCGTACCTTTACTCTTATCTGTGATTTTAGTTAATGTTGGATCAAATTCACTTCATATTCCTATCTTACATTCATTCTTTCTCAATTCAAATGCAGAAGCTGTACCTAAGAAGATACTTGATTTGATGAATGTTGAGAAGCTTACTAGAGAAAATGTAGCCAGCCATCTTCAGGTACAAATCCCTCTCTTTCCATATTAGACTTCTCAAATATCTTAAGTCCTTTCATTGACTATTCCATTTTGGGGTTGCAGAAATACAGGATCTACCTTAAAAGGGTTACTAATGTGGCAAGCCAGCAACTTAATATGGTTGCTGCTTTAAGCGGTAAAGATCCCTCCTATTTGCGCATGGGCTCACTGGACGGATTTGCAGATTTTCATTCCTTTTCTGGAGCAGGCCAGATAGCAAATGCTTCAATGACATCCCTGCCACCAGGTGGGATGTTCGGTAGATTGAATTCCCCTGCTGGTTTGGGGTTGCGTGGTCTCACAGCTTCTCCAATGCTTCAGCTAGCTCATAGCCAAAGCTCTAGCAACTCTATAAATGACTATGGGAAGCTTCAGCAAGTTGTGCTACCTGGAAACCAACCTGGGAATCTGCTTCAAGGCATGCCAACCACATTAGAACTTGATCACTTGCAACGTAGCAAGTCCATCTCTCGCATCGGAGAGTTCTCTGCCGATTCAGCTGGTTTTCCAGTCCGTAGTGGCTTTCAGAACAGAATAACCATTAGTAACTCAAACAATTCTTTTCTCAATGCGACAAACAACTCTTTAATGTTACCAGGATCTCAACAACAAACACCAAGTAGTGGAACATTTGGAAATCAACAGTTGGTCAGAATGAACTCTTTTAGCTCTGAACCATTTGGAGGTGCCATCTCTTCTCAATTACTTGATTCGGGCAGATGCAATGACAACTGGCAGAGTGGCGCTCCCTTAATTGGTAACCCATCAAATTCCTTGGCTCCAAGAGATCCTTTCAGTCCTGGTGACCTATCTTCCAGTAATTTGAGAAACGATCTTACAGCAATGGTCCCACGTGTTGGGAACAATCCATTAGCTGTTCCTGCCCAAAGCGTTGTTTCAACGACTTTGCTTGATTCTAGAGGAGATGTCCCCTTCCAAGCAGGTCCCATTAATCTTCGACATGACAATTCAAACTTTGCAAACTTTGGAAGCATTGGTAACAATGTTCCCCAGCATATGAACTTTGCCCCAGCTCAAAAGTGGGAAGATCATAAACAGAATTTTATCCAGGATCCGGATCTAATTTTCAGTTCTCTCAACTCTTCAGTGCTTATTCAAGGTAATGGGGGCGCCATTGGGCAGAACGTGCGCCAAAATAATTCAGTAGGAAATAGGAGTGTGGGTGCGAATTTGACCTCTCAATCAAACTGTGCTACTCCATATCTAGCGCAACATAATGGGGTCGCTAAAACATCTGTTGAAGCAACAATGAAGTTGAATGAAGACAATTTCTTGGACCAAGCAAAGTCTCAGGATGGATTCGCTACTAGTTGTGGCTCCTTGGAAGATCTCATGAGTGCAATGATTAGACGGGTAAATTCACTATCGTTATATTTATTGTTTTATTACTAAAGGTATTTATGTTTGTTTTGAGATATGATTTCCTTTTTTTGTTGTTACATATAAATATTCTGCTTGCAACTGATTACAGATGAGTGAATGACAACTCTTTAGCAGCGACTTCTTAATTCGTTTGCTTATATCTTAATATCACACTAAGGACTTATCTGGCATTTTAGTTGGTCACCTTTGATGGGTGACCATTTTAAGCATCACTAGTAGGAAATGATGAGGAATGCTTCAATTTTGGTAATTGATACCAATGATGTGGCGAGAGCTTTGTTCCAGCAATATACTTATTTTTAAGTCAATAGTTTGCTAGATCAATCAGGTAATTTTAGAAGCAAAACTAAGTTCATTGCTTTGATCTATGCAATTAATCAGTCAGGTTAAAGTCTATGCTTTCTGTACTAGAAACCATAAACTTACTGGATTTGCATATATTTGATACAGAAAAGATAAAATAATAATCTTTGAGAGAAGCCCCTCTCATCTATAAAGATTTAGTGTGAATAATTCTTTAGAAAATAAGTATCATTATTTCATAACAGTAGAAGATTATGGTGCCATTAATTTGTTCTCCTTCTAGAGCTGTTGTGCAGATAAAGATCTAAATACTGTTCCCAATGGATCAATCAGAGTGCTTAAGGAATGATGTGGAATTAGTGTTTGGATTGATTGCACCCAGTGGGTTTCATTTCACCTTTATTCTATATTACGGTACCTATTACTGATCTCTGGATAGGAAATGGTATTGGTTTTACGATTGATTTCATTGAATGTTGCCTAGGAAAGACTTGAACGATACTTATTACATATGGAATTGTAATAGAATCTCTAATGCTACCTAGAGTCATGTTGCCTTTGTTAGATTATTTGGACCATCTAAACATAATGTAATGCTCATAAAGAGAAGTAATTGATGTCTCTCTATGATGTTTTGTATTGATGGAGCAAGTCTGTAATATGTTCCAAAATAGGTTGTCTGTAGTTGGATTCGGAGGGGGGAGGGGATGCTTGGAGTTGAAAATTGTTAATTTCAACGCTTTGCCTGGATAAGTGTTGCTAACTCAAGTATGGATCTGGTATAAGAAAAAAACCCTGTGTATTAAGTCATTTGATTGGAGTCGGACCATGATGGAATGAGTTGTCCATCATATGAGCAGTGATAACGTGCAATTGAGGTTGGAATCCAATTCTTTTTATAAGGACGATATCTTCATTGTAATAAGATTACTCCCACAAAAGATTGTTGGATTTCTTATCTTTCAACATTGATGAGCCTTAGTAAAACCTTGAGTACAAAGTCAACGACTCACTTTCCTTTTGGGCAGAGGTTTTTGTATACAAGCTTCTAATAGTACTCCGTTGATTCATGTATAAGATTTGAAACTCCAATAATTTACTGTGAGGATGTTCTTTTCATCAGAGAGATCACTCAAAGAAAAAATCACCCTATTTTGATATTTGTGACCTAATATACAGGCAGTCATGTTCAAGGTATTGGCTTTGAATCAAATTTGATGGGTCTAGGAAGTTTTGAAGTGGTTGATTTTAGGGGAGGTGATCTGTAGTTGTAGGATTTGATCCACTGCAAAGCTTATAGAATTACTACCTACATGGTGTTGGTGCTCAAACCTCACCAGGACTGTTGAGGTTTTTTGTTTCCTCCCTGCACTATTCACTTTAATGTAGAAAAATACAAGGGTACATTTAGGCTCCTAGGCATCGGATTTTGATGAATCCACCTGTTATATGGAAACATTATGGACTCAGTATAGGTCAACGGCAATTGAGAAACTCAATTGCTCTGGTTAAAGTGATCTTTGTACAACTTTTGTATACTCGTGTTTATATTGCTGCAAAGGTAGGCATCTCTAAATTCATCACAGCAATTCTTATGCTCTGGTCTAAAGTGGTCTGTCAGCATGTCATCTAGTTTGTAATCGGAACTTTGTAGTCATCTTTAGATTTCTAAATATCTGTTTCAGAGCCATCTATTACATCCTTGCCGATTTCTCTGTTTTTATTTTGTTTTTCTTCCTGTACATTAGGTTGACACTGTGTTCTATATTTATGAAACAGGATCGAGACGAACTTTCGATAATGGATGGAGATGTCAACTGTGATTTCCCTATCAAAACATGCATGTGAAGCCTTGGTAGCTGGAGACTCCTACAGAAAGTGGTCACAACAACATAGAAGGGCCTCCATGAGGAGTTTGTACCATTCGTATAATTTTTTTATTTTTATCTTCACCTTTTAGGAATTTTTCGTTTTCTCCAGTTCGAATTGCAATTGGCATTCCCTTTTCTTTCTGTATTTAGCGCCCAATTGCTGCTAGACTTATTTATTTGTTTTCTCACCTCTAATCCAATATTTGTTGAAACACAGAGAGGTTCACTTCATAAATAGTAGAAAAGACATGTTGAACTTAGAAATCTGAATTCTCCAAGCATTTTTTTTGCTCTTGAACTGAATCATTGCATTCATCAGAGATTGTAGATAGAACTTTTTGACTGTTTGATGCATGAAATTCTCTACGAAAAGAGCTTATGAGAACTGAAATAACTAGGAAGAAAGCGGGGGAGCAAAAAAGGACACCGGAGATTGGCCTATAGGCTATATTATCCATCCTTGTACAGGTGATTCTTGTTAGCGACAGAGAGCTTAAAAGCCCGGTTTCTCGGTTATTGGAACTTGGCGAGAAAGTGATGAGAGAAGGCATGAAGCTGTTGAGGAAGCAATCCAATCCTCACATCAATGCCATTTGTTTCATTTGGGCTCTGCATGAAATATGCAACCTGCGGCAAAGGAGGAATCAACGGAGATGCATAGATTGCTTCTCCTTGTCCAAAATCCACTTTGTGGAACGGTTTCCACGTCCAATAAGAAACTAGTGTTAGCTCTCTTAGCGGAGGCAGGATAGCTTGAGGACCCTCCAATCCTTCGAGATAAGCACTTACATAGTCATCATTCACAGATCTTTTGGCTTCCTTTATCTTCTCAACTATGGCCTCATAGTTTTGCTCTTCGAGTTCTCCTGCAGTGCAGGTTATTGATGCTAGTACATTGACGTTTCCCATTGAATCCTCTTGGTAGTGATGTCAGTATTTTGTTCCTCGTATCGACAGCAAATTGTAGCCATACCGTTCTCTTCTTCTCTAGTCCTAAGGCCTTGATCCTTGCCTGAAATAAAAGAGAACCCAAACTAAAAGGAAAAAATATAAACATTGCTGATGCACATGTCCTCGCTTCACAGATTTTCATTGAACAAAATCAACAGACTACAATTATCTGGCTTAATGATCCAAGTTTAGTTGATCGATAGATTCTCACTTCAGATCAAGAGTGAAGGTCATGCTGGGTTGAACCAATTGATCTACAAGACTATTTTGAGAAATTTCTCCGGTTTATCAGACTGCTAAAATGGATTCAACCTGTTGGTTGCAACTGTCTTGGCATAAGAGATCTCAGAATTAGATCATATACTGTCTGATGGATGGAAGTGACTGCTACAATATGAAATGGTCAAGACCGACACATTAGGTGACTCGTAGCGAGGGTAGTTTGGTCATTCAACCAGGTTATATCGACGAATATTTTGACTCAGGTCAAGGAATACTACTAAAAATCCTCCAAAAAAAACAAAGAGAGCAGCTTCCATGAAATGATCCTGCACAGTTGCACTTACATCCTGGATCAGTATGAGTCTCAGCTGTAATGTCTCCATTCTTGACAACCTGTTCTGATAGGATTCATGGTGGAAACTGCCATCTGTGTTTGAGGTTGAAATCGTGTGTCATGATCCATCATTCATATAACATAATATGCAACTGAATCTTGGATGTTGTTCAGTCTCCTACACTCCCTTAGATGTAGTTTTCGAAGTGAAGAGGAAAACAAATCTTTGTGGATAGCATAGTGTGTATGTTGATCACGTCGTGGTTTATCCCTCATTCATGCATTGCTGTATGTAGAGAATCTTACACCATTTTGACAGGCATTTTCTTGTCCTAGATTTTATTCACTTGGGTTGCTATCTTCTTCTTGAATAATAGGTGTTTGTAGAACGATTTTTTGTACCGGATTATTTTAGGTCTCTCTCAGCTGTTGCGAAATAGTAAATCCTTTTTCTATTTTGCTCCAACTTATAGAGCTTAGCATATAGATTCTAAACGATCAAGCTTGGTTTTACTCCAAAAATCACAACTCTCTCTTTGGTTTTAGGATTTTTGATTCAATGTCCTCACTACAATCAGTAACAATACTGAGAAGAGAAGTCTAGGAATAAAATGATAATTAGCTTCCGATTAGGGACTTCTAGTGTTGATGTGAACGAGATCAGAAAACTAACGATGTTCGCTGTTTGTAGTCAGTTACATGTAGTTTTCATGACTATTTCATTTCAAGAGTGGGGATTAACTAAAGAGAATTTAGCTTCTCTTCAGCGAGGAAATTTGGTAACTTCTTGTCATCACAACCTTCCCATCCTTATTAGCTAGGGTGATTGTTTTGGTTTGATAACTACGTCGACTGCAAAACCTAGATAGTTGGCATATACTCATGGTTCCGAGTCTTCCGACACTCAAAACATAAGGAAAAAACAATATTTGTATGTGCATAGGACCATAGAAATTACATGTGTGTGTTTTTGTGTCTCAACTACCTTCAATCAAACACGAAAACTATATGATTATATATGTAGTACTTTCTTGTGAGAGTTTGGAGTTGTACCTTCCAGAGGTGTGCTGCAACCACCTCAAACGAGGAATAAGTGTTAGTATGGCTTTTCGATCCAAAAACATTCCTCTTCAACAATTCTATCATTGCACTGCTAACACGGAAAGTCTTTAGTATATGATTCTCCTGGTTTGAGCAACCCATTTCAGAAAATTTGCACCCTCCAAGCTTCCCATCGCGGTCTAGACTCCCTTCAAAAGCCCCTTGTTTTATCAACTGATGAAGATGGTCAAAGGCAGACACTTTTACTGCACTGGTTGACATATTTCCACAAGAATTAGTAATCAAGTGTTGGGTTCTTCGTCGTCCAACTAAGAGTCTACCATTCACGTGTACTGGTTCATAGAGTTCAACACCTTCGACTTCTTTCATAGTTGTCTTCAAAGCCCTTGCAGTTAAGAAATTGAACATCGACCGACCATCAAATAAAGAGTGGCTTGCACTGATGCCAATTGCAGACCCTCTGCAACCAAACTTAGTGACCTGAATTACACCAATTCATGGGGAAAAAAATCAGAAGAAGCTATATAGTAAAAAGTATGTACTTGAACTTGGTTAGTTTTGCATACAAAATTAGACTATGCTATGTTCTTACTTGCTCTATAACCATAGGAGACTCAGAGAAGTTTCCATTGAACCCAGGCTTGAAAACCAGACTTTCATAGAATTTGTTGTACTGTGAAAGATCTCCGATGTTAGAGATCTTTGCTTCTGACTGCCTCAACTAGAACTGCACCGGCATTGTTGCATAAGACATCAAGCTTTCCATCGGTTGGGTTTAATGTAAGCCTTTCTGCAGCAGGATACCATACTGACAAAGTCTCTTCCAAACCCGCTTTCAAGTCATCACAAAGTGATCTAACCGACCTACTACTGTGAAGATTATCAGATGGCTTATAGAAGAAGACCAAGTACATGAGTACAGGGCACTGTCTGTCCAAGTTAGAGAGACTGAGGAGTTCATGGGAATGCAAAGACTTGGGGTAAACTGACAGTGTCTTTGTATTCAGTCACCATGGATTCTCTGTTACTGTTTTTCAGTTGCACTCCATTTATTCTCAATAGAAGATCGATGTATTTATATCTTTGGTGATTTGTTTGTGTTTCTTTTGTTTCCAATGCCTTGCATGGTACTGTTTCTATATATTAAGTTTCTTGCATAAAATTTTATGCTATCACTAGATGTTATGGTTCTCACTGAACTTAATCCACTGGTCGAATATGGTTTACAACCCAGTCGCCTATTCTCATTCTTTCAAATTTGTCATTAGATGACCATTTTAGAACAACAAAACATTGTTATGTCTAAGTGAAGTTTCTTAAGTGTATGCTTGCAAAACATTGTTGTGTCTAAGTGAAGTTTCTTAAGTGTATGCTTGCACTTTTTTAACGCCAAACCTTTTTAGCTCAAGTAAACTAAGTACTTGTAGTGAAACTTGTTTGGTTTATTTATTCATTAGAAGTTTAACTAGAAATTAAAACCTATAACCATAGCATCAAAAGATGCTTTAGTGATTGAGGAAATAAAGGGGATGTATATTGGAAATTATCATCCATCCATCCATACCCCCACTATAGAAGAGCTTGTATTATAGTATTTGGTAGAGGGGGTGCTCTGTTTCTTCTTTTTACTTCCTTTGGGAGGCAATAGTAAAGCATGCTTGCAACTCAAGCCTATTTTTTGTCTTGTGGTCTCCTCTTTACCTACATTTTGCTTTCTTTCATGGATTGTTCACACTCTCTTTTCTCCCCATCCATCCTTTTGTGTCCATTTTTATTCTCTCTTCCACCTCTATAGCTTTTCTTGTTGCTTCTATGTGTCATTCATGCTCATTTGCTCTGCTCATATGTCTGGTTGCATACGCATGTTTTAGGAGTGCCATCATGTGATGTGATAGCGTTGAATCCTAGTATTTTAGTATTTTAAGACGATCATATCATGGTACAACATTCATGTGTCATGTTCGCTACCTGTGTGGAATATTATGATATCTAGTAAGGGGAATACTGTGATTTTAAGTCAAATGAGGTTTCTATAACCAGAGAGTAATATTTTCAAGTATGGTAAACGTCGTGATTGGATCCCCTTATGATACTCTGGGAACCGAAAACTCAAAACTGCTACTAGATACAAGAATTAACCATTTAAACAGCACATCTGGTCGAAGAAGTTGGTTCAATGAAATAATCAATTTCAAAAGGTTTTCACTTCTGTAATTCGAAGCTTATATCCCAATCACACTTTCAAGTTGGCGTGTTACTGTCCAAGTTGAATTTTTTAAGCCCTAAACCTACGAAAACCTGTTTTAAATGTAAATGTTCTTCTCTGGAAAATAGCTTACATTCAATGTCAAGTAGATGTTGCATGGTGATGATAAAGAAAGGATAACTCTCTGGAAATCCACAGTTTTCTGCTGAGATGTGGATCTCTACACAGTTCACCTTCTGACAATGCAACTATAGTGTTCATAAGGTTGCTAACAAGGCAAATAACAGTGGCATGAGTTTAACAATATGAATCACAAATTCTCTTGTGAATTTATCCCTTGAAAAACCAATACAGCTTGTTCATAATATACAAGGGGGTTTTGATCAAATCTAACAGTCCCGAGTAGAAGAAATGAAAAGGATGTGCTTGCCTCCGGGTTAGAAAATCTTCATAAAAGGATAATATATATGATTCCTTACCTGTTTATTTTCTTCGAACCGTCATGGTTGAGAAGCTGTCTGATCTCTTGGACAACCAGCGATTAATTGGTGCGTTTGGTTTCCCTATCAATCCAATTCCACCAATTGAGCTCTCCTCTCTGCTGCTCTTTTCCTAATGAATATACCCCACCGCAGAGCGGCTTTGAGCTTAAGCCACCCTACAACTGCCTTGCCTGAACTCCGGCTATGCTCTTGAGAAAATCCATGTGTAGCTAGAGGCTCATACATGTTGCTGTAAGGATAACAATCATCATCTGCATGACCAAAAGAAGAACCGAATCCCACATTGAACGTCTTGAGCAAACATTGCATGTCATCATTCCCCAACATCTCCGAACTCCTTAACCGGATTTCTTCTGAGAAGATCTCTTCTAGACCCTGCCCATTCCGAGATTGAGACCAATCTACTAATGGATACATACTTAGAGTTCCTAATGTTCCAACTGATTGGAGATCAATGGCACTCGTGCAATTCGGTTGTGGAGCTGTGAGGGCCAGCTCGACCGTGGGATTTGGTCTTGTGAATGGGAATTCAATCAACTGGTGAGTTGAGGGTTGGTTGTCAACATTTTGCATGTACGAATATTGCTGTTGCTGTGTTTCTGCAGGAGGGAGGAAGTAGTGATCCGTAGTAGGCCTGTTGGTTCTAGGTGCAACCAAGGCTTCAGCTCTCTTCTTGTTACTTTGTAACGAGTTCAGCAGGACTTTGCTGTCATATTCCACAACCAGATGCCAATTCTCGTAAGCTCTCTTTGTCAGAGAATCCAAGGTAACCTGCAATCATCGACATTTTAGACATGAGTTTCAGTGTATACAGGAACTAAAGTAACAGCTACACATTGTTATCATACATTTCTACTATAAAGATAACCTCACCTTTTGATTGTGGGATAGTGATTCCACAGAAAGAAATTGTCCATCCGCAATAAGACCTCTAAGCTCATAAATATGGTTGAAAACAGCCCCAGTGCCGCGGTTTTCATCAGTATAGTACACATATAGCTTCTCACTTAGAACACAAGTCTTAGCATGCTCCACCGTGTTCTCCCACATCCTATTGGACATCCCACTCCCCATAATCTGCATTGGACATCAGGCATTTCTACATAAACTTTGAAGGATTTATATATTTATTAGGCATTGGCACATTGGGGACAAAAAATGATTTTTACTAACTTAGGAGGACCCCTTAGTTTTCATTGTAAATTAAGAACACTACAAACACACGACTAAATGAAAACCATATAATTTGAGCTCCGTTTGGCTGAAAGTTTATGTGCGTTTCGACATGTGTGCCTCGAGATCCGACTAAGTGGGATAAAGAAAGTTTCTCTATTAATATCGCGAAGTGAGTGAGGGCCCACCTTGGGCGCCACACAAGTGGACCGGTAAGGCGGGTAGTGCCTATTGTCCAAGAACACCTGAAAGGGTGGTCCTTAAAACACTCACAAAGACCGTTTATCAAGATATTTAATGGCGGGGAGCTAAATACGTATCTTCGGGAAAATGTCGAAACAGTCTGAAACACATTGTTCTAGTGTTAATCCATAATTCCTAAAAGTTCCAGCTCAAACGAATTAAAAAATAATTTTTTTTAAAATTTAATAGAGTCCTCAATTTTCAATGAAAATAAGGGGCTCCTCCAAGGTTAGTAAAAACCATTTTTTGTCCCTAAACTCCCAATGCCCCTTTATTTATTTTTGACATGATTATCAAATGATGAAATAAATCCCAATGCAACAATGAACCCGCAGCCTACAATAGTTTAAGGATGCAGACGAAGCCTGGGTTTCAGATCCCCACTTGAGGCCAATTAAGTTGTCATGGCTCAATGAAGAAGAGCTTGACTAAAGGATGTCATCGTCACTCATTCACACCCCTTAATTTTGTGATAAACTGTCCATGATGATATTATCAGTTGCGACAACTTACACTACGTAATCTTGGTGGATCCTTGACAAGGAGTCGGAGGAAATCTTCAACAGTCCCTATTTTTGCCGCTATCAACTTCTTATGCAGTGCTCCATCTTTAGCTATTCTATCCAATCTCCAAACTTCATCATGAAGAGCAGGAGGGTAATGCTTCTTGTACACTGACATATAACAGGAAAATAGTGGATTAACACATTGTTTATCACATGGAAAAAATGAAAGAGACTTAATCAGCAAAACTCACATTCTCCTCTATGATCTTTAACAGTAAAAGCCTCTGTTTTGGCCTCACGGACACGGAATTCATCCTCAAAACCACTAGCAACCTTCACACCAAGTCTAAATTTTCTACTTCTTATCCAGCTAGAGTTGTCAGTGAAGGTGAGATCTCCAAGTGTTCCAACTCCTTCCTTGAGAGTCACTTGTTTATCCCCAGTCAGAATAGGCCTCTTCCCTTCGCGCTCCCTCACTAGATGGTTTTCAAAGTGCTCTATGGTCCAATCATCACCGGGATCATCATTGAAATCACCTTCAAGTACCACAACATTGAGTTTGACAGCTGACTCAGGTCCAGCTTGCACAATTTGTCCTGTGCTGGGATCCAACAAAATAACATGGATGGCTGCTCCTTGTTCTCCTTCAACCTTTGCACCAGTGAATATGTGAGGTGGCATTCGTGACCTAAAATGAAGCTGTAACCGTCTTCCTTCAGGACCTTCTATTCTAGGAGGTGAAGACCTGCTTATGGTTAACAATGTGTTTGATTATCGTCGATAGACACAAGTCTGATTGAAACTCTTTATTGTATCGACAAATGAAGCAAGTCATAGAATGCAAATACACACCTCCCAGACGGCAACTTAGCATGGCCTAATTTTGTTAAAGCGCGTTCCAATTCTTCACTTACCTGTTTTCATGAGAAACACATCAATAACAAGGCAAGAGAGTCACCAAACTGTGTGCAATCATATATCCATTTCACTGGCTTAAAGAAAACCTAATGTTTAATCACAAAAATAAAATTGCCAAACCTAAAGGAACCCCTTATCATAAATAGCTTCTGAAAACTTAAAATATGACACCAAAAAAGTGCAGTGAGTGATCAAAGCAAACTCCAATCTACTAGAACTACTTTCTCATCACTCCTGATTACAGAGAGTGCGCTAAACATTCATAAGAGAAGTACCAGCACTTTTATTTTTTTATTTTTTTGTATTTCTAGTGACAGTTCAATAGTTTTCTCTGAAGATGAATTTATAATTGAAAGGGGCTAAATTGAAAGATGAATGAACATTTTGTTTTTAACTATTCCTATGTACAGGCTAAATTGAACTGAAAGTTGAAGAACCTTTACTCACAATTCTACGAAAAAGGGGCTCCAAAGATGAACAAAGCCGTTGCAGACTATCAACCTTCAAAGCTTCCACAATCACACTGCATCACAAAATGCAATCAAATTAAATGTGAAGTTTCTAGCACTTACTTGCAAAAAGAACTGACATCCAAATGGCAACAAACATTTCTGAGATATTATGGAATTTTACGGCAAGTTTGAATAATAAAAAAATCAACCATGTTTGTTGCCATTGATGAAAAGCATTCGACATTATATATTTATTCATGTATGATTGAATCAAACTTTTGCTTGTAATCGAAACAAAAGGTGATTCCATGTACCACAAGACATCCTAAATATTTATCAAGTGGAAGTTTTGTTATATTCATCTACTTACGGAAACAAAGAGCTAGACCACCTTGAGTTTTAAAAATGTATCCCGGTGTATATGTATCAATGTTATTTAGCATTGGCTAGAACCCTCAATTTAAAATGGAGTTTCCCTGTCAACTATGGGCTCATGCTTGAAACAAACTTCAGATGTGTTCTCAATCTCATTGTTTTTCTTTTTCTTTCTTCAATTCAAAGTATCCATCCTCTTAACATAGACTTGAACTTCACAACATTACAGAATTAAGCACATAATCAATAATAAGCTTGTATTGAAAACTTGATTCTATTGCAATCTAGAGTAATTGACATTAGGGTTTCTTCTTCTATAGCAACTGGATTCATTTAACTTGAGTTTCACAATGTCATTTACACACAAAATTGCATGTCAAGAAAGAAAAAGAAAAAAACCATTTAACCCAAATTATGTAAAAAAAAATCATTAAATCCTAAAACACACAAGTTCATTGTGGACAACTAATACTAAAACATATAAAGATTTTCTATATGCTTCAAAATGGCTACTTTTGATATAATTAAACAGCATCAAAGAGAAAACACAAGTTAACCTGGCAAGAGCTGGGACATGTGGCTTCTTAGACAGAAGAGGACCTTCTTGTTCTTGTTGCATGTCTTCTTTTTCATCTTCATCACCAAAGCTATCTTCATAGCTTCTCTTCTTCATGTTAGACCATTCCATTGGTGGTGAAACACTCACAGATTTTCTTTCCTTCTATGTTATGTTTTATTTTATTCCAAATTCAGAAAAGAAAAGAAAAGAAACCCAGACCTTAGATCTCTCTGACTGTCTTTTTGCTTGTAGTGCTTCTGGATTCAATCAACAAAACAGAACTGATTTAGGTGGGCTGATGAGCTATTGGGGGGGATGAAAAAGAAACCATATTTTATGTAATTTATTTATTCTGAGTATTATTTTAATTATAATATTTTAAGGGCTGATGAAGGAAAGCTCATGTGGGGTGCAGTGGAAATTTTATACTTCAAGTGGCACAGCTGTACTCGATTGAATGATGAACCAAACCGCGTTTTGTTGAATGTGAAATGAAAGCATATGGGGTTTGACTGTCTTGATACTCATTAGAGACTCCATTCTTGTTTCTCACACTGAAGGCCATGAGAGGCCCCCACTTAGTGATTGGATTGGATTTTGTCAACCACCACCACCAGCAAGCCGATGTTGATTTATGAGAGCGTGGAATGTATGTAATTAGTAATGTCAACTGCGAGAAAAGAACCAAAAGTGAGTAGTCGTGTTAAAGCACCAAAATACACAAAACAATGTAAATTCATACTTTACCCTGGCCCAAAGATTGTGATTTCATTTTTCGAGTTAATTTCGGTCACCCGATTTTAAGAAATATTTCAGTATGTAAAGGAAAAACATAAAAAATTTTAGAATACATGAAATACATATAATAAATTTGGAAGTATATGAAATATGTGAAAAAATGTAAGTAAATAAATTTATTAAACACATTAAATTAAACCAAAATATTAAGAAATGAAACGAACATGAAATTAATAAATAATTAGAAAATAAATGGTGGTGTAGTCGATCTCAGCTTTTTTTTCTTATCTATACCTGGATTTGCACAGGAAACACATGTGAGCCAAAGACCACTATGTGGTGGTCGATGACACGCCAATGCTCAAGTTAGATAAGGCTTAGGAGATGCTTAAAGCTGTAAATTAGGGTTCTATAGCGTACATTTGTTCATTGACCTTATCTCTCTTTTATAGTGTGAGAGTCATTGTTTGGCTCGGCTTTTCGTGACGTAGTTTAGAGAAATAGATCTTGTTGGAGATATTTCATTATTGGGAGGTGTCTATGTAGAGAAGTTTCCCTACATGACTTGTGCTCCTAGATCTACGGGAGAAGTTTTCCTTTCTGAGTGTTATCCAATGAAGTTTTTTGCCCGATTTACACTCCAGTATTTGTTTCTAGTCGAAACCAAAGTATTATTGGCATGTCTCACTTTGGTCAATCCTCTAAATACTTGTCTTATCAGGGCTTACAAGTATTGGGCTTGATCGCATGACATGTGGGCTTAGTGGCACATTGCAATTTGGGTCTGATCTTGTGAATCATGTCAATCGCGGGCTTAGTGTTGTTTGGGCCTTGGTGGATTGAGTATGCAATCAAGCTTGCTATGTTCTGCATGACGAGATTATCATGAGTCCATGACACGTGTATAGTGTTGATAAGATGACGGTATCATCAGGTGATTTCAAAAATCAATATATAAGTAGAAGAAATGATAATTAGAAAATCATGGGTAGTTTTAAAAATCAATAACTAATTAGAAGAAATTATAATTAGAAAAAAAAAACCTCAACTTACGAAAAAAAACCCTTGAGCAATGAAATTTTTGATAGCTGGTTGAAATTTATGAAAAAAATCCCGAAATTTACGAAAAAATCTTAAAAATTTTCAAAACAACTCTTGAAGTAATGTACACACTTTTTCTTTTTCGTGAAATCTCATTCCTAGGTAATTACTAATTAGTAATATCAACGAGAGAAAAATACCAAAAGTGAGTAGTCATGTTAAAGTAAAAAAAACACACACAAAACAACATAAAGTCATACTTACCCCAAAAATGCTAGGAAACAAAGTTTTTGAAATCATGTTTTGCAATTAGGGTGACATGGCGCGATCTTAAAAGAATGATGAAATTTTCAAAATGTTTATGTGTATCTCGAGGTTATAAAAAATCCTCTAATAATGTCCCATCGTCCTTGTTGCAAAACCCGTTTTCTACCCAACCCCAAACCACAATTTTTTAGAGATTGGATGGTGAGGGAGTAAACATTCCAACCCAACAATAGAAGTGTTTACCCATGCTAAAATACCCCAAACCCCATGCTTTTCCCAGTTTCAGAAACTTGATCCTACCAAAGAAAACCTTAAGTCACCAAACTTTGAATTTTTTTTTTTTTTTTAAATTAACATATGGGAGAAAATGGGGCATACCATGATCTACTAGAGCTAGGAGTGGCAATTTTTTCAAAGACCCAACCTACCAAACCCGTATGATATAGATGAAGAAACAACTAAACTAAGACCCAACCTGGCAAACCTGAGGCTATGTGAGCATCACCATGAGAATGCTTCAAGAACATCAACTCCAATTACTTCATCATTGAACACAGGAAAGGTTTCATAAATGATTCCTCAATGCAAATTTTCGTCTAATGTTTGTTTTCTTCAACTTCATAGTGACGAAACATTCCAAAATTACCAAAAGCTTCAAGAGTTCGGGGTTTACCCACACTTGAATTTGTAAATATATGGGAATCAGAACCATTTTTAGAGTTGGTTCAACCCATTACAGATCTGTAATCGCGGCAACATTGCAATGGAAGACATCTTTTGGTAAAGGCTACAGTCAAGTGGATATTCTATATATGGGGAAAAGGATGATGTATTACATCATACGCAAATTCACTTTCCCTGCTAACAAAATAAATATTTCTCACACCAAAACCACTACATACTAGATTTACACTCCTTCCCAGCCTAACTGTCTAGCACGTTTTTCCCACATAGATGTCACCCTCCTTTCCTTGCTCAACAACAACTCCGCACGCTCTCTTGACCCTTCGCAAGTCTCTGTGGCTGCATTGCACTTCTCAGCCTCCTTCTGATACTGAGAAGCCACTCTCCTGGCTTCAACGTAGGTGATGTTCATGTGCCGGGTATGCTCTTGAGAGACTGACTCCTGCAGTTTCAACTCTTCGGACAAAAGGTCTACAAACTGCTTCTCCATCTCTTTGCTTAGATCAGGATCGTCTTTACCACAATCTGCATGAGTGATCACAAAACATTATTCAGTATATGATATGGTAAATGCATCAATAGCAGATAATATCAAGGTCCATGCTACAGAGTAAGATTATGAGGATCGAGTGTGGATTGCCCAACAATAGTGATTTTACGAGTGGCTATAGGATATCTGGTTGAAGCTTAATGCATTATTGTACTGCTGCTTTGAGAAATTTTGATTAGAACCATCAATATCAACCACATACAAGGAGCAAAACAAGACCAATTTCGATTGTTGAAAAATAAGAAGTTTAACCAGAGTGAACTGGTCATTAACATCTACTTTAATCTCACAACTCTTTTAACTTGAGCCACCACAGAAATGTCAAAATTAATTTCGTAACATTATTGTCATTATCCATGTAATTGAAGCAATATCTTTTCCTATGATATTTGACCATCGGGAGTCTCCACAACCCTCTCTCTCAATTTATGTTCTTTGAAGCTCCAATGCCTGTGGCGCCAAGTTTGTACTTAGACGCTTCAAAGATTGTTCACCCCAGCATGGCATTTCCGCTTCATAGCATTAAGGCACTAAACAGCCTAATTTATTTAATAAATACTAAGAGTGTAATTCAGTTTTAATATGCATTGCTTCTAATTTCTACAGCCCTAAACAGCAGCAGTGCTCCTCAAGTATTCGAGAGTGACTGCGGTTCTCTTGCTCGATCAGGCCAGGTACCTCTTCTTTTCGTCCTCCTTCGACACTTCTTCTTCCTCCCTTTTTTGGTTAACTCTGAGCTCGAGTTCCTCTCTTCTTCCGGAACTCTTCCTCCATCCTCCTTCCTTACTTCTTCAATTCTTCTCCCACCTTTTACCTCTTCTTCAGTCATTTTTTTTCCTTTCTTGCTCTAGGCTGCATCATTTTTTCCCTCGCTTCTTCTACCACCTTCTTCATCCTCTTCTGAATTGATACTGAATTAATAGAAACAATGTAATGACTCAAAAATAATCCGCCTCAACTTTGCCGCGACTCCTAGGGCTCCCCAAGCGACTACCATGAGTATCAACGCTTCATCCTGCTTCACACCCCAGACAAGATAGCTCCAATACCTTCGTCCATGTCAATACAGTATTTAGCCTGTGCATCTAGAACTTTCGACTGACAAGAATGAACCTATTACTAACAGACTAATGGTCTTGTATTTCCACCTTTAATACTTTCTTACATGCCTAAGCCACACTTTCATTTTATCTCCTATTTGTGACGCTCCCTAATATTCTCCAGAAGACTCATTTCTGATACAGGTTTTCCTAATCTTTTCAGTCATCTGTATGACAATCCTTATCTTAGGGGTACACTTCTTCTGCACACGTTCATTCTTCACAACCCAATAGCCAGCACATAAAGCAGTAATTTTGTAAGAGATTCCATTCACAACATTATATGACATATCTCATGAAGCGAATCTATTTCCATCTAGCAATAATCTCTGGGGTATCATAAATTTGGCCTGAAGTATTAGCAATATCAGATCTAGTCAAATTATGCCAAACCCTGTTTCCTTAAAGCATTTCTAGTTAAACTGGCGCTTCTAGCTTAATATCATAATTACACCAAGCTTCCAGTTATCTCTTGTTTGAGTGTTACTCAAAATGTTGTCTAACCCAAGAAGACTAACTTCTTTCCTATTGTCAATGTATGCATATAAAACATGTATGGTTGCCAACCATATTAATCTCCTAATGACCAGATTATACTTCTAAAAACGGGAGATAAGGCAGGAAGAACAGAAAAACTAATCATCATACTTCAGATTCATGTAAAATGTGGTCATTAATATTCTTCACCAATAAAAAAGTTTCAGATATCTAACCTGTGACAGAGAGATTCACCAGTCCTGTACGGAGCAACAGAAATAAAAGTCCAAATGTTAGCATATGATGGAACTAAAACCCAAACAAAAACTGAGGTTTTCTATCATACCCAACGAGAGAAAAATATATAGAAATTTATAATACAAGAAGTGATCATAATCTATGGCAACAACAAAAAGAACTTTTTCGATAATAAAGAATAGTTATGAGATGGCTCAAAATTCATAGTAGTATGTAATTATCTAATTTAACTTCCAAGTGGTTTTCAAATAACACAGTATAATTAATGGAAAGGCAATAACAGATATGTGTGAGCAAGAGAAAATCCCCCATTTAATGCAGACAAATTGAACAAGAAACAGGAGAAAAAATTGTAGAATGCAGTTTTCTCAAGGAACAATTCTGAATTCCATATTGTTTAGTACTAGATGTTATTGGACAAGTTTCTACCATGAGATACTGTTGTTTGCTAAAATGATAGTACTAAATGTTATTGGACAAGTTTCTACCATGAGATCAAGTATAATTTTTCTGTTGTTTGCTAAAATGATTTGAAAATGATGTATAATTCAAAAAAATTTAAGCATCATTCTAATTTTTCATGCTCGATGGCCATATAATATTTTCCACAGCTTTGAATTATTTGTGTCAGTGTTTAATTGGATTTTATTTGTTGTGGACATGCTGGAGATACTTGTCTTAAATCTTTGTAAATGAATCTTTGAATTGATCCATTTGGTTTCTTATATTAGTATGCTTGTTAGTGTAAGCAAAAAAATAAGGAAAAAAATTGTATCTTTGAATTGAAGAAAGTAAGATTCGCATAAACAATTGAAGTTGTTTCAGTCATTCCCCGTCAATTGATATCGATACTAGATTTTATGCTTATGTTAGCAAGAGGATTGTCGCGGAAACTCCAATTTCATGAGAACCACACAACAAGAAGGGAAACTAACTACCAAATAAACATCTGAAATTATTCAGCAGATCTATTAAAAAAGTCCATAATAAATGCTCGCAGACATACGTATTAGGATCCTTCTCTAATAATTCTAACCATGGAGGACTGATTTACTTATTTTCCAAATCAAAGCATATTTTTAATATGAGAAATAATCGTAATACAAGCTTGCAGTGTAACAAGAGTCTTGCGAAGGAGAAGGACATATTCCATTCCTTAGCAACTTCTCACTCACCAATTTCTTCTGAAGTAGGAGATACATGTTGCGACTCCAAATGGAGTTCATATGTAGTTCGCAAATTGTTATGTAATTTACCGTAACTAACTAGCTATCATGGGATGCAACTGCATGGCTCATGGATTTTAGTTTTCATTATAAATAGGAATTACATAATTTATCAAGAAATCAATCACAGTAGCACACATTGTATTATTCCCGTCAAACAACTTCCTTCGATCATGCCTGTATTCTAATCGAATTGTGTTTCGGCCTAATTCGTGCATCTAACTTGTGAGTTGCCAAAAAAACTAACTTTCCAAAAAAAAACTGGTGAGTTGCTCTTCAAGAAGGAAAGTACTCATGACAAGATTGTGGAGATTGGTTTCAGGACTAGAAGACGCACTACAGATCAAATGTAGATTTGCTACTAAGGAAGCTTGGTCTTCCGTGTAAAGTTAGGTACAAAACATCTCACATGGACTATGAGCTACCTGGTTTAGGGGACTTACAGCTCCAACTCGAGTGTCACAAAACTCGTCCATTTATAATCCTTGATCATAAACAATGGCATTTACAGCAAATCTCTTCCTATTCATTAATAGGTCGTCTCCCTTCCCTTGCTCTCATTCCTTAAACCATATTCAAACCCTAATGTCATATTGAGGAAGAATCGCTTATCTATAAATCTTGATACTCGATTGATACACCTTTTTCTCCTCATCAAGCTCCTCCATTCAGTCCAATATTTATTTATTTTTCGGAAAGCCAAAACTCAAATGAAGACAGGTTGCTTACTTACTCTGACCTCAGTTGAATCAGTGCGAACATGACCAATTTTAGCACGGATGGCATAAAGCATCAGTTTTTCTCATGACTCAAATATGAAATATAACTTCAAATGTAAGCAGCAAGTTTGAATTATCCACCCTAAAATAACAGTCCCATGCATTTCGAGCATTTAAAAGGACAACTTAGCCGAACTAGGAAAAGCTCTAGGAATCAAGTACTCATAATTAGTATACACGAAGAAGTGAGAAAAAAAGAGTTTTTGTTCATATCGTAGTAATGCAGCCAAAGTCAAAAGCAACATATGTTATGCTTATTGATTCCATTTGAGGGACGCCACCCATGATTGCAATGAACACACTATCAAAAAGCCGTAAGGCCACTTGCAAGGTGATGACACTAGGACCTGAGCTGAGGTGGCAATGCTTTACCCATATAGCTTGAGGCACTTGCTTAGCCCTTGAAAAGAAAGATACTGCAATGTTCTTGTCAAGAAGGGATGCTTAAGACGGGTTTGGATTAATACTGCAATCTTCTTGTCAGGAAGGGATGCTTCAGACGGTTTTGAAGTGTGTGAGAGCATAATGGATTTCCAAGGAAGCTCCACCTGGGTAGGCAACGACATCTGGGATGCCTTGGTGCTAGAGAGCTTCAAAGACATGAACACCTTTCTTTGGGTTGTTAGGATGAAAAGTGAGATGTTTTAAAAATTAAGAAACTGGTGACAAGAGTTAAAATGATTTGGAGAGCTTATAGGAAATAAAGGTTGCAA
Source organism: Berberis thunbergii (assembly GCA_003290165.1). NCBI lineage: Eukaryota > Viridiplantae > Streptophyta > Magnoliopsida > Ranunculales > Berberidaceae > Berberis > Berberis thunbergii. The sequence continues at coordinate 306,420 of QNQO01000855.1, read as the reverse complement.
GTACTTTAATGGGTCTTGAAGCTTACCCAAGGTCAGATGAATTGTTCGCATCAAAGGCTTAGAATACATGAACAGCATATGCCTGGGGGATGGTTCAGAATTATTGTTGCTCTTGTAGTCAAATCTGATACCTGACCTCCTAAAAACTGAAGCTTTTTGCAAGTTGTGCTAAAAGATGGTTCTAAATTACATTGGTTATGCTATTATTTGAAAGAACAAGCAACCCCAGGTTGCTAATTTCAAGACTACATTTGAGGAATGAATAAATTGCTTGTAAAAAGGAAAATAAATTTTTTGATTTCTCGAAGCTTAACGAGAAGAAGCCGAGGTGCCATCAAGATTTAAACTTTTGGAGGAGTGATTCCTCCTTGTGTGCAATTCAAGTCTTGATTTAAATTCAGTGGAATATGGAAGCCAAATGAAAGGGTTTGTCGATAGAGAGGGTAGATTTGCAGTATTAGCCACTGTAATCCTAGTGCGAAGTTGTTGGCAAGTAAAAATATGACAACAACACACACTGTTTATCCATCATTAATCTTCATTTAGTAACATCAACAACTAGAACATGCACAAACTAGAGTTGGGTATTGTTTAATTTCACTCTAATCTACACATAAAACCTCAAAAAGCACAAATGGGCACACATCAAATTTACACACTCAAACAAACAGAACATGATCAAAACTAAAATGGGTATCTTAAATTTCACATTAATCAATCAAATTAGCACCAAAACAAAGAAAGTAAAAGAACCCCATACCAGGAGCAATAGTCATGAGAGATATGGGAGGAGGGCAGTCACAGATACAAGGAGGACAAGTAGAAGAAGAAGAAGACCCATCTTCCAATCTGACCCCTTTCTTGAATCTCCAGTACAAAGCAGGTCCAGACACAAAGATAGCAGAAGCAATAGCAAACACCACCAAACAACACCTCAAACAAGTCACAGAACACCTAGACATCTCTCTCCTTATCTGTATCTCCTCCCCACTTCACTCTTGCCACTCTATTATATTGAAGAGAACTCAAAACCCAGATCTGATTACTCAATATGGAAGTCTACTGAGCAAGTACAGATCTTTAATGTTTTGTTTTTCTCTGCTCAAGTTGAGAGTTACATGTATTGATGATGTTCGATTTACTCTCTCTACTTCGCTGTAATGTAATGATTGATGTAACATTCATTCAAAGGATCCTTTGTTTGTTAAAAAGAAAAAAAAAACTACTCTGTTTTTAAGATTTGGTTTTGAGGTCAAAAGTCTTTACCTTAGTTTCATGTTTGGTTTTATTTGACTTGTAAGTTGTAAACAACATTCCAAGAACATTAAAAAACTTAGATAATGGTCGGTGATGGTGGATGGCAAAAAACGAATATATATTTTACATTTTAAATTGAATCAATCAATCAATTCAGTTTAGGTCGATCTTAGCATAGTTTCGTCGGGTGGGTTTGGTTCGATTTCATTACACATTCGCTTGATCTACGATTTTAGGTTGAAACCAAACCATGAACAAGTCTAATGTAAAGTGTTTTGGAGGTACTGACTATTATTGCAACAACCTGGCAAACTGAAACATCTTAGTAGTTAGAGGAAAAGAAAGCAAAAACGATTCCAGAATAGCGGCGAGCAAAATGGGAGTAGCCTTGGGTGGCCTTGTTGTAACTTGCTTGTGATGCTTGGTAATGTGCTCTAGATAAATATTTGTATCGTGTCAATACTAACTACTAGTCAAGTGATGGTAAACGGAATAGATAATACATTAATCTTCTTGGATCATCTTTTCAAAACGAGTTTTATAAAAATTTGGTTCATTTGTATGGCGTTTGTATGAGGTATGTCCATATATGTGGACAAGCTATAAAATGTTTTATTTTGTTATTTTTTAATTTTATTTGGACTAGTGAATCTAGGTTAGAGTCAATGAATGAATTCATTTAATTAAATTAAATTATTATTTTTTTGTGATTTTTTTCAATTTCCATTTGATTTTTTTTAACATCAAACAATTTATTTTTTTAACAACCAAAAAAACCCTAAATCATTAAAAAAATGGCGAGCTATCTCTATTGATAAACACCCAAAACATCGATTTTACACTCCTAAATATACAATTGTTAAATCCAAATATCAAATAAAAATATCTCATTACGTGTATTTTGTGCATTTTGTAAGAATTCAAGTACAAATATCAAATTATGCATAAAGTGGCACAATAAGGCTAAAATCATCAACTAGAAGGCCCAATAGAAATTCGAATGAATTCATCAGGATTAAAGAATTTCAATCTCAATACTCATAAAGTCAAGCCCACAAAACAACAACAACTATGGATCTCGAAAAAATCAATATGAAGATTTGGACGTCCATAAGGCCAACTTTATCATAAAAATCACTACAAGACGTGTTTCCATATTGAACTCCAACACAATTCTTTGTTTCACTCAACCATTCATTGTTTAATTCAACCATGTTTCATTGTTTAACTCAAACCATGTTTCCTTGTTTCACTCAGTCATTCATTGTTTAATTCAACCATGTTTCACTGTTTAACTCAAACCATGTTTTCATGTTTCACTCAAACCCTTTTTACCTATAAAAACCCATACATGTACATGGTTTGAGTTAAAAACATGTATGAGGCTTTTATAGGTAAAAAGGGTTTGACTAAAACAAGGAAACATGATTTGAGTTAAACAGTGAAACATGGTTGAATGAAACAAGGAATGGTTGAGTGAAACATGGTGAAACAAGGAATGGTTGAGTGGAACAAGGAATTGTGTTGGAGTTCTGTAAGGAAACATGTCTTGTATAGATTTTTTATGATAAAGTTGGTCATGTGGACGTCCAAATTTTCATATTGATTTTCTCGAGATCCGTAGTTGTTGTTGCTTTGTGGGCTTGACTTCATGGGTCTTGAGATTGAAAATTTTTAATCCTGATTAATCAATTCGAATTCTCATTGGGCCTTCTAGTTGATGAATTTAACTTTATTGTGCCACTTTATGCATAATTTGATATTTGTACTTGAATTCTTACAAAATGCACAAAATACACGTAACGAGATATTTTTATTTAATAATTGGACTTAACAATTGTATCTTTGGGAGTGAAAAATTGATGTTTTGGGTGCTTATCACACCACCCCTAAACAACATTTTCCTAGTCCTCTAGCAAATAACAGCGAAAATAAATATAAGAACACAAAACAAAATATTTTATTCGTCATAAACTTCTAAAAAAAAAATCAATGCCACTTTTGCTGGTATGACTCGATTGCATTTACAATATGCAACAACGCCTTAAACCCCTAGTATGACACTAAAGGAAGTGTTTTAGACTCTTGAGGTTTATCCAGGATGACACCCACAAACATTTTTTTATATGAAACAAAAATGACGTGTGACCTATTGTTCTCAGAGAATGTCTCTGTTATTCAACCACATAGAAGTCAAGAGACATATGTAACTTCTTACTAAAATGCACATTACAAGTGAGCAACTTTGTAACAAGGTGTGTGTGTGTGTGTGTGTGTGTGTGTGTGTGTGTGTGTGTGTGTGTGTGAATAACCAACAAATGCAAATTTTCATGTCAAAGTAACATACATCCTAATCCACCTTTGGAATAGCTGTTTTGACTTCAAAATTCACCAGTTAATATCTCTGAAATGATCACTCTGAGTTTGGGTAAAATATTTTTTTCTCTTGCATATGAGGAAAAGAGGAAATGCGAAAATGAAAATTTCTCACACGCTCATAAAAATAAACGGACATGAAAGAAAATGTTGATAACTTGCAAGAATGTCGAGTTACCCACCATAGCGTCTTCTCATCTACTTTCCACTTCTTACCATACCTTACCATGGGGTTAATTAGGACTTCTCTAAAAAAGCAATGAATCTGGGTTTATATATATATATATATATGAGAAAGAGTGGGGTAGATGGCAAGTACAATGATGTTTCTGAAAATATAGGATCTTCAAATAGATTAATAGGGGACTCATGAATCACTTCCTTTTATTTTCATTTCTTTACAATCCCTTTTTTTTCATAACTTTTTTTTTCTGAAGTACCTTGGACTTTGTAGTTTCACTTTGCACTCCTATTTTTTTTCATAAATCTTCCTAACATTTTCAAAAACATAAAGGGAAAATAGGGTGTTTTTTATTTTTTTATTTTTATATATCTCAAAAAAAACAAGACAAATGCTCACATTGGTATTGGATGAAATGTTTAGCAAAATGATTTTGAGAATATTCAGTTGGACAAGAGATGCCTAATTTACCTTCTAAGGTTTGGTAATGGTTATAAGTCTCTAATAGACTACAAGACACGTGTTTCTCTTAACTCGAAAAAGATGTCATCCTCAGTGACCAACCAAAAAGAAGAATAATGAGACCCCACAACAAGTTAATGTCCAATAAAATTTGAAGTCATCATATGACTCGGAGTTGTGTAAAAACACTCTGAATAAAATGAAAAACCTGATAACTCACAAGGTTAAAGTCTCTACTATTATTCCTCTAGATTCTCAGGAAGTAACTTTTGTATTCCAAACTACATCTGTGATCATTGTGCAAAAATTTATTTGTTCCCGAATGCTCAAATGCAATAATTACTCTAGCAATAAACTTCCAACATCTCTTTGCCTAAATGTAATGAATCAAGTAATCCAATCTCATCATAGTTAGGATACAACACCATTATTATTATTATTATTATTATTTTAGAAAACGATTTTCAAAAGAAGTATAAATTTTGATAAATCTCCCCACCCCCAAACAAATAGAACATTATCCCCAGTGTTAAACAAATGAAATGAAAAGTGAGAAATAAAAATTAGAATTTATTAGCTCAGGTGATTTGTTGAACATCTATACCGTCCCTGCAATGAAAAAAGTGAGTTGGTAGGGTGATGTATTATTAATATACATCACCCCAAACAAGAATTGGCGGTATTATTATTATTATAATAATAATTATTATTATTATATTTAATATATTATTATTATTATTATTATTATTATTTTATGAATGAATGAATGCATAAACGGATTGGGCTGCCTCTCAGATGCGCTAATTTTAATGTCATTGCCGAACGTAATGGGGGTGGTATCCACCACCCCCAAACAGGCTTAGTGGAGTAGGAATTTGTAGGCGTGACTAATCCTCATAGTTAGGATCAATCAACTGAATGGTTTCCACTAACCTTGAGGGAAGTTCATGGTATAGCTTCAATCGTTGTCCATTTACTTGAAAGAGACAACCATTTGTAGGGTTTTCTACGGTGATGGCATCGTAGTTTTTAACATCATGTACAATGAATGGACCAGACCAACGTGTTTTTAGCTTACCTGGAAAAAGACGAAGACGAGAGTTGTAGAGTATGATTTTCTGACCAAGATGGAAATCTTTTCTCATGATGTTTTTGTCATGTATCCACTTCAATTTATCTTTGTAGTTCTTGGATAAGTCATAAACATCATACCTCAATTTTTCTAGCTCATCGAGCTGAAGTTTTCGCTTTTTACCAGCCATATCGAGGTCAAAGTTTAGACTCTTTGTAGCCCAATAAGCTCTATGTTGGAATTTGACAGGAATGTGACAAGGTTTACCAAGACCAATCTATAGGGAGACATCCCTAAATGAGTTTTGAATGCAGTTCGGTATGCTCATAAGGCATCCAAAAGACGTAAAAACCAATCTTTTTTATTTGAATTGATAGTCTTTTCGAGGATGTTATTGATTTGACGATTCGAGACTTCAACTTGACAGCTTGTTTGATGATGGTAGGACATGAGAACTTTGTGAGTAACCCCATACTTTTTAACAAGATGTTCAAATACGCAGTTACAAAAATGCTTACCCTCATCACTAATGATACCCTTGGGGGTGCCAAATCCACTAAAGATAAAGAGAAATTCTAGGTGTCGAGGAAACCAGCGAGGGGAGGGAGGAGGCGGGGTGGGAACCGTTCACCTCCCTCGGGATGTGTGCCATCTTTTTGGTGTGCTCATCCCGAGGGAGGTGAACGGTTCCCACCCCGCCACCTCCCTCCCCTCGCTCATTTCCTCGCTGGTTTCCTCGACACCTAGAATTCCTCAAAGATAAACTCCCTTATGAATGAAAAAACAATTTTCCGATCATTGGTCTTAGTGGCAATGGCCTCTATCCATTTAGAAACGTAATCCACTGCAAGAAGGATGTATTGATACCCATGGGAGGATGGAAACGGTCCCATAAAAACGATTCCCAAACATCAAAAACTTCAACCACTAGAATAGGATTCAGAGGCATCATGTGTCGACGAGTTATTCGCCCAAGTTGTTAACATCGGTGACAGACTTTACAATACTCATGGGCATCTCGAAAAGGGTAGGCCAATAAAAACCTGATTGGAGAACCTTCTCCGCGGTTTTCTTAGAACTAAAATGGCCACCACAAGCTTGATAATGGCAAAATGAGAGAATGCTTAACTGTTCAACTTTTGGAACACATATTCGGATAAGTTGGTCAGGGCAGTATTTGTACAAATATGACTCAACCTAAGAATAATACTTGACTACGCAAAAACTTGTCACGATCTGATTTAGATTAGTGTGAATGGAGTTCCTCAGTTGCTAAAAAATTGACAATGTCGGCATACCAAGGAAGCTCTTGCTCTACCAAGAAAAGTTATTCATCTAGGAAGTCCTCTTGATCAATGGGCAAGATACTAGTAGATGACTGTGATGTTAGCCTAGACAAGTGGTCGGCAACCGCATTTTCTATACCTGACTTATCTCGTATTTCAATATCAAATTCTTGAAGCAAAATAACTCATCGAATTAGACAAGGTTTGGTGTCCTTCTTATTGAGAATGTATCTAAGGGCTGCATGGTCAGTGTACACAATGACTTTAGCCCCAATGAGATAGGAACAAAATTTATATAGTGCATACACAATGGCTAACATCTCTTTATCCGTGGTCGAGTAATTGAGTTGAGTCTCATTTAGAATTTTGCTAGCATAGTAGATAACATGAGGAAATTTGTTAACTTTCTGACCCAAAACTGCACCTACAGCATAGGAGCTGAGACTAGTTCAGATTTAAGATGCAGAAACGCAAATTTGCACTTCTCGTAAAAAAGAAAGGGAACATCCTTAGCTAAGAAACTGCTCAAAGGGCGTGCAATTTTTGAAAAATCTTTAATGAAGCGGTGATAAAATCCAGCATGCCCCAAGAAAAATCGCACATCTTTAACAGGTTTTGGAATCGGAAGAGATGAAATGACATCAATCTTAGCTTTGTCCACCTCAATGCCTTTTGGAGAGACAACGTGCCCAAGAACAATACCCTGCTTCACCATGAAGTGACACATTTCCCAATTTAAAATAAGACATTTTTCTTCGCAGCGCTCTAAGACAAGTGAGAGGTGATGTAGGCATTGGTAAAAAAATAAGATGAATACTGGAAATTCATCCATAAATATTCAAGAAAGTTGTCCACCATGTCACTGAATATGCTAGACATGCATATTTGAAATGTCGCGGGTGCGTTGCATAAGCGTAAGTACCAAAAGGACAAGTGAATGTGATTTTCTCTTGATCTTCTTGTGCAATATGGATTTGATTGTATTCAGAATATCCATCCAACAAACAATAGTAAGGATGACCTGCTAACCTCTCAAGCATCTGATCAATAAAGGGAAGGGGAAAGTGATCCTTTCGAGTATTAGAGTTCAACTTATGATAATCAATGCATACTCTCCATCCCTTTTTCATTATTTGTGGCACAAGTTCCTTGTTCTCATTTTCAACTACTGTAATTCCCGATTTCTTAGGAACCACATGGATTGGGCTAACCCATTGGCTATCAGAGATAGCATAGACGATGTTTGCATCCAGGAGTTTCAACACTTATTCTTTTACGACATATTTCAAAATAAGATTTAGACATCGCTGGGGTTCTCTGGATGTTTTGGTTTTATCTTCCGAATAAATATGATGCTCACAGACACTAAGGTCAACACCCCTGATGTCATGAATATTCCAAGCAATGGCTGACTTGTGAGCTTTAAGGACCTCCAACAACTTGTCACTGTGTTCCTCAGTAAGATATGAGGAAATAATCACTGGATAACTCTTCGTAGGACCGAGAAATGCATATCTCAATTCATTTGGTAAAGGCTTAAGTTCTGGTAATTTCTGAGTACTTGTGGATGAGTCACTATCTTGTGACTGTTCTCTAAAGGAAGAAGATGAATACAACTTTTCCTCATATTGATAACGTGATAATGGCTCGGATTCAGGTATATGCATTATGGGCACATTAGCCAACATATTGTTGGCATCTTAAAAATATATTCAATTCAGCTTTAAGGTTTCCAGAGGAAGCAAACATGCTACCGCTTCTACAGTTGATGTTACCCTCCGCAGTTGCTAAGAAGGGTCGCCCTAAGATGACAGGAATTTGATTATTTGGGCTCAGGCTAATGTCTAAGATGATGAAATCAACTAGATAATAAAAATCTACAACCTCAACAATCACATCCAAAACTATTCCTCTAGGGTATCGTTGTGACTCATCTGCTAGCTTAAGAACTACTTTTGTTGGTTGCATCTCCTTTAACCCAAGTTCTAAATATATATGATAAGGTAAGAGATTCACGTTTGCTCCTAAGTCGATCAAGGCACGACTTTCAAAGTATTTTCCAATGAAACTTGGTACAGTAGGAGTTTCTGGATCCCTGTACTTAATTACTCCAGTTTGTTGAATAAGCAATGTGGCATCGCTTGCAAGGCATGCAGTTTCAGGTACTTCCTTTTTATCTTTTTAGTATACATGTCCTTGAATTTTTTTGCATGGACTGGTACTTGCTAGATGGCAGACAAAAGAGGGATGTTGATGTGTACTCCTTTAAAAATCTCTAGTATTTCTTGAAATTGTTGATCTTTTTTGTTACCTAAAAGGGCTTTGGAAAAAGGTGCCTTAGGTATATACTTTCTTGGCTCTACGGGAAGCTGAGAGGGTGAGTTTAAACTAGTTTGAGAAAAATCTTTAGCGTTCTCAATTGGTTTAGGAACGTTCTCTTTAGAAATCACATCAGTTCTCTTGGGTTGTTCTGTGTCATTATTAATTGCTCGACTAGAAGCTGGTGGATGGCTTGGGAATTAGCAACATTAGTTGTCATTAATTGGTGCATCATATCTTCCAATGATGGGTTTGAAGGTGGTAAATGAGCAACATATTGATTTTGAGGTACCAAGTCCCAAAAGTTGCTAAGTTGAGGTTGACCATAAGAATCATGAGGGACGGGTACCATAGGAAGGTTCACAGACTGATTTTTCCGGAATGAAATAGGTCCTCCATGTGGTGGATATTGATTCCGTTGCAACTGGTTAGATTGAGGTCCATATTGAACCTGTCTGGGATAAGTGTGTGAGTTGTGGGCTTGTCTAATAGGCTGCCTAGGGTGTTGAAACCCAAGAGGATTTCTTGAACTTCTGGGTGGTTGTTCATAAAAGTCACCACCATAGGAAAGGTTAGGGTGATGTCGATTTGTAGATGTGTATGTTTGACCGAATGTGTTTGATTTACGTTCACTGTTAAATACACACACCTCCTCTGGAGGTTCATTTCCACCTGAAGTTAAAGGGCAATCATAATCTATATGATCTCTTTTGAGGCCAAAGGTACAAGGCTTATAAGTCTGCTATCTGGCTTTAGATGTAGACTTTGTCACAATAGATTTTATTTCCTTAGCAAAGTCCTTTAGGAATGTTTTGATGTCTGGTTCAGGATCTTCCTTTGGTACAAATAAACGTGATTTTCTAGAAGAACTAGGTTTCAAGTCTCTATGGGCAGTCCATTGCCGAGAATCGTCAGCAAGTTCACTTAGAAAGGTATAAGCATCAGTACCAGTTTTACGAATGAATTTCCCTTGATGCATGGATTCGATCATATTTCTAGATTCGACAATCAATCCATTATAGAAACTTTGCACTAGCACTCATTTTTAAAACCATGATGGGGGCACTTGATGAGTAAATCTTGAAAGCAGTCTCATGCTTCATAAAAAAAATTCATCATGTGTTTGAGTAAACTCCTCAATTTCTTTTCTAATTTCTAGGGCCTTTCTCATGGGGAAGTATTTCGCTATAAACTTTATAACTAAATCCTCCCATGATTTAATGTAACTGACAGGGAGGGAATTTAGCCATGAGGTGGCCCAATCATCAAGAGAGAAATGAATAAGCGAAGTCTGACATTTTCTTCATCTATGTTTTGGTTCTTAAAAGTACTACAAACTTCAAGAAACTTTCCAAGATGGACATATGGGCTTTCTTGATCATGCCCATGAAACTTTGGCAACATATTAATAATAGCTGGTCTAATCTCAAATTGAGTTGTAGTGATAAGGGGCAGCTCAATGCATCCGTGTACATTAGCAGCAAAGGGAACATTGTATTCCCAAATTGGACGTTCTTCAATTTCAGTGTTGATTGGAAAGTAAGGGGAGGTAGGTGGAGATGAGTGTGGTAAAGAAGCAAAAAGTGGATGAGGGTGGCTAGAAAATTTTTGGGTACGAACCAAGCGTTTGTTGGGTCGTTCCCAAACTTTCATAAAAGAGAAAAAATGGATTGGAAAAATGACAGTGACAAAGCACAAGATCAAGTATCCCTAGACGATTGCTAAGAAGACACACACAAGCAATGATCATTTCTGAACCACACAAATGCCAAATCTAAGCAAACAACGTTTTAATGAGATTTATCTTGTTAATCTGTGAGGGACAAGATTGATTGAAACCAGCGGGCATTACACTGTTATCTATTATTGCTTGATTAGATAGGGTGCTAACAGATGATCCTAAATGCTTGTATCCAACAGTACAAAGTCCAAAATCAGAAGGTCAGAGTTACGCTTGCAAGAAGCCGGATTATTACACAAGTACAAGAGATCACGTGGTCTAATTAAGAACTGTACATGTGCTACCGCTCTGTAGACCGATTGATATGATGTGTGTCAAATACGTACTTAGGGTGTGTGTTCCTAGCCAAAACTATTAGTTACACCACGTCATTCTGCGGTCTGCAACTTACTAATGACTTGACGTATCGGGTGAGTTACCCATGTGGCAGTGGCCTCTCGGAGTTCATTGAATGATTAAACCCAACGTCACATTTTGCTTTAGTCAGCACAAAATTCAACATAATAACTTAGGTCTTAATTGTCCTATGAACATCATCCTAGTTGACTTTAATCTTAGTTGATTTTATTATGTGCCTTGGTTTCACACAGCTGGAGTGTGAGGTGGGTGATGATCCCACCAGTTTCATAAACAGCACTAGGTCTGTCCTCTCTGTTTATGTTAGTTTATTAATGTAAGCAACCACACAATTCGTTAAGATGCAGAAACATAAACGAACACCAAGCAATGTCCAATCGTTTTCATTCAGCACCCAAGCCACTAAAACAATGTGCCTGAAATAGATACTTACTAACTTGTAAGCTCGGACACAAGGTCTCCACCGTGGGAGTAGAGAGAAGTGTTATTTGAGAGCTACTCCTCCTAGATTCAAGTAATTGCTCTCTTTTCTCTCCCCCACAACACCACTGGTTGTCCACTACAAAAAAAAAATTAGCCTTTTTTTAAAGATTTTTTTTTTATATTTTATTTCTGACTTCGATTGCTATCTAAATAAATAAACACATAATCAAACAATTACACATGCAAAGATGTTTAATGGTCTTGGTCAAGAAGTCAGAAATTTTTTTTTTTTAATTTTTTGTTTGTTTGTTTAGTTTTTTTTTTTTTTTTTGAATGAAAGTGAATTAAATCTAACCTAATGCTAAAATAATGTCTAACTATTACAAGTTGCACTCGACCATTCGAGGCATATTAAAAAGAAGTTAAAGAAGAATAAACACTCTTCCTCACTAAAAACTACAAACAAAAATGAAAAAAAAGGGTCTTCAAGTGAGTCTTAGGCAATTTCGTTGCTTTATCATCAACTTTTCCTAACGAATTTGTTCAATAGGCAACCGATATCAAAAAATTATGGAAATTCAGGGGAGTATCACGAAATTTTGCTGTAAAAATAACACGTTAAACGGACCATGTTTGAGCTGTCTGATGCTGTGTTGTTTCCGTTATATGCTGAAAATTACCCAACAAAAAACATAAAGATGACAAAAAAATAGTAATAATTAAATAAATAAATAAGGAAATTTTTTAAAAAAATTAATTTTTTTTTCAATTGTCTCCAAAGTTGTATCTTTAATAATGTATTCCTTCACCAAGTGATGTGCAACGGCGCCAAATATTTATTTAATTATTACTATTTTTTGTCATCTTTATGTTTTTTTATTGATGCACGTAATGAGATATTTTTATTTAATAATTGGACTTAAACAATTGTATATTTAGTCAAATTAATGTACATCCTAATCCACATTTGGAATAGTTATTTTGACTTCAAAACTCATCAGTTAATATCCATGAAATGATCACTCATAAGAATAAACGGACATGAAAGAGAATAATAATATCATGGAAGGAATGTTGATCACTTGCAAGAATGTCGAGTTATCCACCATAGCTTCTTCTCATCTACTCTCCACTTCTTACGAAAGGGTTAATTAAGATTTCTCTAAAAATGCAATGAATGAGGAAGATGACAAGTAAAATGATGTTTGTAAAAATATAGAATCTTCAAATAGATTAGCAGGGACTCATGAATCACTTCATTTTATTTTCCTTTCTTTACAACATTTATTTTTCTTTCTTTTTCAGAATTTTTTTTCTTTTGAAGTACCTTAGATTTAAGTCTCTACTAACTAAGTTATGGCCTAAACAGAAATATTAACGTTTTAAGATCAAACTTTCACTGCAATTTATTTCCAAAACCACCTATCCCTCACTGTACATTACATTGCAAAACCACAAACAAATTATGTAAAAATTCAAATATGCATAGTCAATCTTAAAAAAAGAGAAATTTAAGATAATATTTTTCAACTTTTAGTCATGGAATTTACGATTCCAGTTCAGAGTCCTAAACCGAGCTTTGCTATAGATCGAGGGAGGGGTCTAGGGAAAGGGAACGAGGGATCCTTCTCGAGATGAGTGTTCATGCGCATCTCCAACGCAATGCACTCAACTCGAGAAGGATGGGTTCTCCCTAGGGGTGGGCATCCCATCCGGCGATCTCGTTCTCGTTTCGATTCCATCCCGATTTTTCCGGATTTTAATGGGATTGAATAATTTCATCCCGATCCCGTTCCGTCCCGATTTAGAATGGGATGGGATGGGATGAAGATTTTCAATCCTGCCAATCCCGTCCCGTTTCGAACTAATTTTTAATATTAATTATTAATATTTTTATTTACTTATTTATTTATTTTATGAACATTTGCATAAAATATTCAGGCTTTCAGCAGCAGACTTCCAGCTGCAGCAGCCTTCCAGCAGGCCTTTCAGGCTTCCAGGCTTCTAGCGCAGCAGCACCAGCAGTCCAAACTCCAGACTTCTATTTGATATGTCCAAATTAGCACGCTGATCCCGTCCCGTCCCGAACCCGTTTGGAATGGGACGAAATCAAGATGAGGGTTTTTTCATCCCGTCCCATCCCAATCCCGTATGAACGGAATGAGATAGAGATGGGCATATCTCGTCCCATCCCATCCCGTGCCCACCCCTACTTCTCCCCTTTCCCTCTATCCCTCCTTCGCTCTTAAGCAAAGCTCGTCCTAAACCACACCATTGGTTTTTTGGGTTTTATAAGAAATTATTTGCTCTGGAATTACTATTTTTTTCACTTTATTGTTACATTATCCTCTATAAATATCTTATCTCAAATCAAGATTTTTTACTAGCACACATCCGAATGTAAGATAACTACAAAACTCCCTAGTTGTAATCAATGCAACACCCTTTCATCTTAAATCGAAACGGCTAAAATTTCGTGAAAAGTATTCAATAATTTAGTTAACTACCAACCTGGCGTACGAAATCACTAACACGCTATCGTGTCAATCCTGTTTCATACACGTGTCACCCCGTTCTAGACTCCACCGAATAGAGACTACCAGAGCCAGCTCTGCTTCCTTTTCTATCCTCTTCTACACTTTTGTCTCCTAAAAATCAACAAAACCGAAGAAAATCGAACAACCCATTCATTACACAAATCACAAAAACAAACAACCCCAAACACTTAAAAATCCAGGTTTCTTCAACCCCAAAACTCAAAAAATGGCTACCAAAGCAATGGAAGTGGTGAGAGGATTGGACTTGAAGAGGTATATGGGGAGGTGGTATGAAATAGCTTCATTCCCATCAAGGTTCCAACCTAAAGATGGGATGAACACAAGGGCTACTTACACTCTGAATGAGGATGGGACTGTTAATGTGGTCAATGAGACTTGGACTGGTGGGAAGAGAGGGTTTATTCAGGGGACTGCTTACAAGGCTAATACTGAAAGTGATGAGGCTAAGCTTAAAGTGAGGTTCTGGGTGCCCCCTTTCTTGCCTATCATTCCTGTGACTGGTGATTACTGGGTTTTGGCTATTGATGAGGATTATCAGTATGCTTTGATTGGTCAGCCTAGTAGGAGCTATCTCTGGGTATAAGTTCTTACTTCTCATATTCTTAAATTGTTTATTAGGTCATATTTATTTAATACTTGTTTGTTTATGCTTTGATGTTGTTTTTGGTGATTAATGAGTTATTTTATTGTATTTTGGTGTTTTTTTGTACATATAGCAACACTAGGTCTTGTTCCTTGAGATGGGTTTTTGTTTTCTCTAGGCCCTTCATTGGATTTGGTTATGTTGTGGGGTTGGTCTTAGGATATAAGATAGGATTTAGTTATGTTTTTTAATGGAGAAATTTTACTATCTCTGGATGTTTATCACTTAGGATTAAATTTGCAAAGTGCAATGAATTTGCTAGTTAAAATGTTGAATCAGCTAAATCTCTTTCAAGAAGAGAATGAGCTGAAAGTTTTGAGTAAGTCTAGCCAGCCAAGTTTGGTAGTGGGCGAAGTTTTGATTTTTTTTTTTTTTGACTTTTTACCACTTCTTTTTAAAACACAATCACAAACACTATCTATAGAAGGGGTAAAAGTGTAAAAAACCAAAACTTGGCCCAAAAGTGGCTGGCTAGAATAGTTGGAAAGGTTTTAAAAATTCTAGTCCGCCATGTTTGGTAGCATTTTTGGGGTTTTTTACACTTCTACCCGTTCTATAGATAGTGTTTCTGATTGTGTTTAAAAGGGAAAGGGTAAAAAGTGAAAACACAAAAAAAAAAAGAAGCAAAAAAGCAAAAAAATGCTAGCAAACATGGCTGGCTAGACTTACTCTTTAAATGGAGTCGGTCTAGAGAGTCAGGCTAGGCGTGCCAGGGAGCCTCAATACCCTCCATCATCCTAGAGATCCTCATAATCCACCAGTCGAACACAATCACACACACAGAGAGCCTCCCTGGCGAGCGCCTGACTCTCTAGAATTTTTGTTTTAAATGAGATTGAAGCGTTTCTTACCAAACAAAAACTAGCACGTTGATACTCTCATTATGTTGATGGCTTCTCATGGACCATAGACCCCAATTACTTTTGGCATTCATCAGTTCCAGATTAAATTGATAGCTTTTGCATTGCTGATAGTTTTTGCATTGCAAGAAATGGGTAGTTATTACATTTAAAATTTGATAATAATTACTTCAGAATTGATATGAGCTTGTAGAAATCATTTGAGAAATTGCGATTATATCGGCACGATGTAAAGTGGTAACATGTTTGGTTGGCTGCGCATTTGGTGCAGTTTTATAAAATCACTTCTTCTTGAACTCATTACCGATAATGGCACAGTCAGTAGTTTGTTCACTTGCATTTGTAATAGGTTCTTGCTATAATGAGGAGAACATTGGTGGTAATGACTAATGAGAAGTAGAGTGTATTGGGTCATACCAGAATTAGGTTTAGTGCCGATACTTCATTGATGGGCTGGTTTAGTGCCGATACTTCATTGATGGGTGTGTGATCAGTTATGATTAAATGATAGCTAGTAACTGACAAGTAGGATTAAACTTAAATTTTGCCAGGTCTCTTAAACTGTTTCCACCACTTCACTTCCCATCCATATGGAGTTCCTGTCATTTTTTTCTACCCTTCTCCTAGACAGTGTGACAGTGCATATGGCTAATTGTGCATTGCACGTACATGTTACTGCTAGTATCTAAATGAGACCTCGAGGATAATGGAGATTAGATTGTATGAAGTGTGCATGTGTGCCACTGCCCTGTCCTTGAGATTTTACATTAATGCTAGAGTGCAGTGTCTAGTATCACGCTTTGTCCCATCCTATAAATATGTTCCTGGCATTGTCGTTACCATGGTTGTTTTTGTCAGTTATTCTAGTCCACTCAATGCCTATGGTTTTTCTTGGTGGCTTATGTTCTTTTGTCTTGCAAAGTGGTCGCGCTGTAGAGTTAAGTGGTGAGTGAAGGTCTTCCTCTTTTAAAAACTCAACAGTGACATGGTTTTCATCTTTTTTGTCGTCCCCTTGATGTGCGTGGGTGTATGAACAACACATACCGAAACTCAAAGCACATGTCACAACTTGTGCTATGGTATTACAGTGTTCGTGACACTAGGAGCACTTGGAGAAAGGTTGACATATAGTATTTTTTATTTTTATTTTTTATAATATGTATATAGAGAGGCCAGTGCACAACTTTTGCATAACCATTCCGAGTGGCTGATCAAAACACATCCAGGTACTTCATCTAGCTCCCGTGGGTGGGTAATTAGATTGACTGATGTTTGCTATCACATCTATCATTTATTTTTTGACATTCAATAGTCCCAAGTTATTTGGAAACGCTCCCAGTTACCACTTCCGGTCAATCAGAAATCCTGCCCCGTCTGAAATGAAGGGTAGCATGTTTTAGAATGGTTGATGATCTGGATTGTTTCTGTTTTCTTTACATGATTGTGTTGTGAGGTCAAGGATTCAGTATTTCAGAACCTATAGAACTCGCACTTTTTAAATGTATACAAGAATGACCTACTCATGAGTTCTGAATTGCAGTCTGTATGAATGTGCTTTTCTTCTACTATTCCCATGCTCTTCCATTTTCGTCCCCTTATTTTAGTTACTTCTATTTCAAGATTGTTCCTTCTAAGAATTAGTTAGTTCTCTGTTTTAGTTTGCACTACGGATTTGTTGGTTGCTCCTTATTTATGTTTTCTCCTTACATAAGTCGTCATGCAATTATTTTTCAGATCCTATGCAGGCAGAATCACCTAGATGAAGAAATCTACAACATGCTACTGCAGAAAGCCACGGATGAGGGATATGATGTATCGAAACTCCATAAGACAACACACACAGACCCTCCACCTGAAGGTGACGAAGGCCCTAAAGATACCACAGGCTTCTGGTGGATCAAATCCATATTTGGAAAGTGATACTGAGAACTGTCACTACTATTCAGAAGTGAAAATAATCCGATAAAGCCCTTATGTGGCGGATAGGTAGTAGAGACTTTCGAGTACTGTATGTTATTTCTTGTTGTAAAGCTATGTGTGACTTGCTCTGTGGTTTAGCGAGGTTTGAGTGTACCCTTTTATCTTCTTTATGTTACAATATGTCTTGATTCCTGAATTTCTTGGTTTAGTTTGCTTCAGTGATGATAGTTTGCTTAGTTGTATATGTTCTCTTAAGAGCTTGCAGATGCTTTGATGTGAATGGATTTAGCAACAGTGGTTGATTCTGCCAGATTCCTTTCACAGCAACATATCTGCTACTCCAGTTCGTCTCTGCTAAAGGCTAGTCCAGTACTTTACTCGAGGGATCGATAATGGTCAATGGTCACGGTGCTGATCCATAGCTGAGTGGCATAAACTCAATATGTAACCATCTCTGTCTCTTGGCAAACATTAGACTGTTTTGATACATCTCAGTTAAAAGGTTCTAAGCTCTATTCAAAAGATATGTATCACAATTCATTCTTTAATCTTTAGACAAAAAATCAAAGATCCTTGCTATATTTTGGGATTAAAAGATTCTCAATTCAATTAAAAGAGGCAGTCCATTAATCCAGTCCAGTCTCAGTAATTCAACATGAGAAATTGTTTCAGAATAAGTGAAGCTATGAGGGTTCATTGATCTACATTATATTACGGGGAAGGATGGTTTCCTAATTTTCCGACTTTAAAATCGTCATTCAAGAAAATCTATATAATACGGTATGTCGATTTTGGCTTGTCTTTTAGACACAAAACGGCATTATAAGTTTACAACATGTATGCCAAAGTATGAATATAAAATTACCGAAGCAAACATGGTATTAGTACAATTGGTAGATTTGTGACGGATGAAATCACAAGCCCAAAATTTGAATCTTACCGAATGTGTTTAATGATTCTGGAATTTAGTAAAAACCATTAAGACTATTTTGTAATCATTCATTTGTCAACAAAAACCATTAGCCAATGGTAACCTAGTTTGATGGTTAAGGCTATGGTGGTTTGAACTC
Source organism: Berberis thunbergii (assembly GCA_003290165.1). Lineage (NCBI taxonomy): Eukaryota > Viridiplantae > Streptophyta > Magnoliopsida > Ranunculales > Berberidaceae > Berberis > Berberis thunbergii. The sequence continues at coordinate 287,895 of QNQO01000855.1, read as the reverse complement.
CAGGTCTTAGGTTCTATATCCACGGCACGTTTGCCTTAAAAAAATAATAAAAAATAATAAAAAAAAACCATTAAAGACGGGATATATTGTTGAGATTCTTAAAATATGAAGTTTATTCCATCAAACAAATTCTCTTTCATTATGTTTTAGTTTGGATAATTCTCATTCATCAAATTAAAGGTGAATCAGCTAAGTTGGTAGAAATGTAGCGAATGAAATCACATACGATATGCTCAAATCGAACTGATGGCATGGGTTGGAGAGGTTTAAGGGTAAAAAAAAAAAAGAGTTTGCAAAAATAATGATTCCTATGGATAATCTCTTGAATACCCAACTTTTCTCAATTCTCTTTTATGTATTGACTTGCCACAACAGGATAGCAAGAGTTTAGAGACTCATATATAAATAAATTATATTTTATCCTATTTATTTATTTATTTATTTATTATTGTTATTTTTTAAGGTGAGTACGGTTTTATTGGATCCTCATAGAACTATTAAACGCCTCCGTTAGAGATCGAACCAAAAACTTGTGACACTATCCATCACAAGTCTACGGTATAGAATCCAAAAGGTGGGAGTTAAATCACCCCCCCCCCCCCCCATTTAGAATTTCCCCTTAATTTAACCCAAGTTCCCATAGTTGAAGCATAAAATCCAATTCAGCTCTTAAATAGCACCTAAAACAAAAAGGCTGAATTTAGTAGATGTATTTCAAACTTCAGATCCTAAATTTAGTAGAAGAGCAGAAGAATCACCTCGACTTCTTGATCTACATCAACCTCATACTCTCAAGGTGCTTGTCGCAATGCCAATGTAAAATAAGTTCCGGGATACATCTGATACAAGCTTTTCAAGTTAAATAAACAATGTTTGCGACATACTTCCTGGATACATCTGATACAAGCTATGCATTCTTTCCCAAAATTTTGTACTGGATACTTACCAATCACATTACAATAATTTCACTTCAATCATAAAATATGTATGCGAAAGAAATTTGAAGACTTCTCAGTCATTGAAAACTGTAACTACATCGTCTGTTTTTATTGTTTGTTGTTCTCTGATACTACGCTTTCAGGTACATCTTCTCACTGGGTTGAGGATGATATATAGCCATCATAAACGGCTTCAGGAATCTTATTCCTGGCTAGTGCAGATCTGTTCCCCGAGACTGAGCATTATCGGATACAACTTTGCACATCTGCCACAATGAAAGGCAGAAAGAAAACCCAGATCAATTTCTTATTATTCTCAAGTGATCCAAACTGATCAACAATTAAAATCCGCTTCTGTTTTTCGGAATTCTGATCTCTTTTTTAATTAAACTTGAACTAGCACACAGCATTTCAAATCAATCTCACATGCTCGAATGCATGTAGAAGTTTTATTTACCACATTATATAGTCAGTCCATACCCAACTAATCAAGGTTATAAATGTAACCAAACTACCGCTGATAATTCCTTTCAGGAGCTGCAGAAACATTTTCCTGCTACTTCCAAGTTCTATGTACTAGAATCATGAACACTAAGGGTCTATTTGGTTGTATGGAATCTTAATCCATGAGAATTCATGAGGGCATCACTTACATTTAACACTTATTTTCCCAAAGTACGTGATTTTCATGTTCATGAGACTTTCATTCTCACCACTGATCACAAAATCTAGCGAGTGATGACTTTCATTTCCACCACTGATCACAAATCTGAACAATGTTCCCTTCAATTTAGCGTAAATGTAGGTGATTCCCTCATGAATTCCCATAAAATAAGATTTCATATAACCAAACATACACTTACAGCATCAAGGAACTATGTAACAAGAGTACCAAAGAGTGATAATAGTTGAAACACTTCGTATAGGCTGTGTTTGATTTCGCTGAGTTCCATGGAACTTGAGCATTTTCAGCAAACAAGCATAAGTTCCTCCATTTGACAGCATGGAATTCAACTATAGCCCGGTAACGAAATGTTGTAAGAATTTATTTTCTAAAGCATTTTCTAGACAAATATTATTCATGTCAAAGGAGTTGGACAAGATTTGGAATACAAAGATTAATGCAGCAGCATAGAAGACATTAAGACATGGCAATCTGAGCAACTATTTGTTAAAGTTGGATTTCATCAGTCTACATAGTCCAGTTCCAAATTCTCCCTGACTTTAAAATCATCATTCAAAGAATTCTATAAAAGATGAACTTACCTTCTAACTCAGTCTTACCAATTGGTGGCAATCCTAATAAGCTCATCAGGTATCCTTTATTCCCTTGTTTTAGGCAGGTCATCTAAAGATCACATAAGAGATCAATAATGATTAATGAGCTAGTAGAACAAACAAAATCGAAGAAAACGAAAGCTAACACAAAACAAATGATAAGTAATCTGGTTATAGTCCAAATGATCTAAATGCCTTATTAAGTCTACTAAACATTTAAAAAAAAACCAAAACAAAGTTAGGGTTTTTCTTATGAGAAGGAAGGAAGAAATGGGTGAGGCTCAGAATCTGGGTATAGACAAAGGAAAGGTTCCCACCATGGATGGAGGCAATGGTTGCCCATGAATATGACATCAAAGGGCCATCCAAGTTGCTCACCATTGCCAAGAAATGTGGTGAATCAATCACAATGTCTAAGAGACTAATTAATGGATCATCACAGCCTCTATAGAGACAGAGAGAGAGAGAGAGATGAAGCAGAGAAAACATGGATGAAATGTTTGATAGAGAAAGAGAGGAGAATCATTGGCTTAGGGAGAGCTGCAATGCCTTGCTTGCATACCTCAATCCCCTTGAACAAGCAAGCCTCATTCCTTCTCTGATTAAGGGTGTGTTTGGTTGCAGTGAACCCATTTCCGTGGTGGAGCTCTTTTTGTAGAAAAATGTTTTTTTTTTAAATTTCCACTTTTAACCCTCCCAAGTAGGGACGGAAACGATGCGGGGATCGCTTACTTAGGAGGACAAATATCTGCCATTCGTGACAGATCCTAGCGGGGCAGGGATGGATTTCCAAACCCTCGTCTGAACCAGTGCAAGGTTTAGGCTAGGTTTGGACGAATAGGTGAAAATATATATGTTTTTTTAAATTTTATTATTACTATAGATTTGTGCGACTTTAGTAAAATGATTATATTTTAATCATTTCAAAATGTTTTTAAGTGATTCAAATTGTGTTTATTAGATAACTCATAATTTTACTATTTTCGAGTTTTGATGAGCTTGAGAATCGATTTTGATCGAGTATATAAATTGGCTGAAAGTCTGGAACACTATCCCATTTTCATTGCGAGATATATTTGTGTGACTTTAGTAAAATGACCACAACTTGCTCATTTTAAAACATTTTAAAGTGATTCAATTGTGTTTATTAGATAACTCAAAGTACTACCATTTTCGTGTTTTGATTAAATTAAGAATCAATCTTAATTGAGAGTTTAAATTAGTCAAAAACTACCATATTTTTATGTTATTGTTTGGTGGTGAAGCAATCAAATGGGAATGAGAGTGGAGCCGATGGTGAAGCAATCCAACAATTCGAATGGGAGAGATAGTGGAGCAGCAAAATAAAAGGGAGAGTTATCGAACCAATCGAATAGAGGGAGAGAATGAATGTCTATTTATATTGATGGTGTGAAAAATAAAGTAGATAACATAGGAAAGTGCAATGGTATGAACAACATATATGATAGTGTGCAACAATCATTGCATTTTTCTACACACAACGATATATTTCACGAAATAGTATTTTTCATTTTTAAGTTTAAAAATATACCAAAAGAATATGTAAAATGGGGGCATTCCGAGAATCGAACTCGGGACCTCTCGCACCCAAAGCGAGAATCATACCACTAGACCAAATGCCCTTGGGTGGTGTGCTCATAAAAGTAACTAACTCATTTGCAAAGCACTAAGACCTAAATGACCAAATCATGAAACTCAAAAACCCACCAACATGGAACCTATATTTAAAAACCCCAAAATTTCAGTCACCAAAATTCAAAAAATCATACAAATTAGAGTCAAGAGTACAGACCCATATTCTGTTGTTCGTAAGCTACTTGAAACAAATCATAAGACAACATTTCAAAGCCTTCAAAACTCAACTCAAAATTTGGAACCAAAACAACAAAAACAGAGAATTTGGAAACATATTAGGCACTTTTTAAGATCATCACAGCCCTATAAAGGAGTAGTAGTAGCAAAATCCTTTCAAAGCCTGGTTCTTATACTGGAACATACAATTTTGATTTAGCGAAATTTACGAAATAATTTTTTTGAGGCCTCGAAATTTAAAGTTCTTATAAAAGCACTAACCATCATACCACTAGATCAAATGCCCTAAGATGGTGTGTTCACAATAGTGACCATCCTATTTTAAATCAAGTAACACCTAAATGACCACATTGCTCTCCAGAGATCAGACAAGCTAAACTTGGAGTGCTGGATCTGACAATCTCTACTTGGTAATATTAGGCATTTACTTTCGCTTACGGTGAAGCTCATGAACTTGCTAATATTGCCGAACCACTAATATGTTATCTTAATTCAGGTTAATATATGTATAATGCAACGAAACAAAAAACAAAAAACAAAAAACAAAAACAAAAAACAAAAACAAAAAAAACACCTAAATGACCAAGATAAAGAAACTTGTACCCAGAACCCCCACCAAAGTCATGGAACTTGAATCACCAAAAACCATAGCTTCAATCACCAAAATCAATACAAATTAGAGTCAGATTACAAACCCATTTTCTATTGTTTAACAACTACTTGAAACAACCCATGAGACAAATTTTCAAAACCTTTAAAACTCAACTCAGAATTTAGAAAACAAAAAAAGTCAAGAGTTTAGAAACATATTATTAGGCTCAGAATCAGTTCACACTCTCTCAGACAAGGAAAAAAAAAAGGTTCCACCACCCATGGCTGCAAAAGGGGTAACCCATTTTACCTCACCAAGAAATGTGGAGAAATCTTTTCCCTCATCTGAAGAGCTTTTTGGGCATCAACCCAATCATCATAGCCTATAAAAAAAAGGATCAAATTTACTGAAAACACATAGGAAGGAAGTAGTAGCAGAAGAAGAAGAAGAAGAGATTGATGCATAAAAGGGTTTGTTTATTGGGTGAAACTGATCATTGGCTTTGGGTAGAGAAGGGGGCAACAAACCCAAGACACCCAACCCCTCTCTTCCACAATCAAAGCCTCTCTAATGTTTCAGACCCTCTGAACGAAAATTCTAGGGGTCGAGGAAAAGGGAGCTAGGGATGGGTGTAACCCTGCTCTAGATTAGCAATTATACGGGGCAAGGCCAAAAACAATAGCAATCTAAGTCCTCTCTATTTTATATGCAACGCCAATTTTGGACTTTCACTTTTTAACCCTCTCATTAATTACCAAGCTAGTTTACAAATGGGTCTAGTCGTGTCAATTTGTATGGACAAAAAATTAGATGTTTTTGATAAGGTTGAACAAAAAAATCGAATAAATTGATGAATTGATTGAACTCATCAAAACCAAACTGATTGGTTCGGTTTTTAATTCTTATTTGATTTTAATCAACAAAACCAAATTGACCGAGTATATGTAATATACATGATATGTAAAAATCATATAATATGTATAGTTTACTCAGTTTTATGTCGGTTTGAGTAATATTTTATGCGATTGGTTAGGTTTGCGGTTTATACAAATTAAAATCGATTTGGCTTCGACTTTCTTGATGTTCAATTTCGATTTGCCATTTTATCAAATCGACTGATTTGGTTGACGGTTTTCACGCAAACCCAACCGTAAACAACCCTACTTTTTGGGTTGAAACATGCTAAAGAGTTCGAATATCAGTCCCTTTGATGTCTGGATTCAACCAAAAAAGCAAAAGCTATCTCTGCATGATATTACTATATTTTGGTGCATTTGCTCGCTGGAAATTTGCCCTGAGTATCACCCTTGGACCATGGATTAAAATAAACATCGATTCTGGTTTTAAAAAGGGGCATTCCGAGAATCGAACTCGGGACCTCTCGCACCCAAAGCGAGAATCATACCACTAGACCAAATGCCCTTGGTGGCTGTTTGCAAGTGATCATCTTATCTTTGTAATCAAACTAACTAAGGTACCGCGTACCAATAACACCAATTACCAAACTTCAGGATCGGAAACTCCAACTTCAATCACCAAATGTCAATCTATTAAGAGGCAACGCAAAACACAATCCGCGATGAAAATAGTCGACACTTTGTGGTAATGCCAACTGCACAGATAATATACTAGTTTATCGCAATACAAATGAGGTACAAGTTGAAATGACCATAGATAACATTTCAAAGTCCTAGGTAAAACACTAAAGTGAATATAAAATTTGTAATCAACCCAAAACCCCAAATCAACAAAACAGATGCTTATAGGAAAAAAAATGAGAAGAGAAAATTAGGCTCAGATTCAGCTTACTCACTCAGATGCCCATCATATTAAGCTTCAATCACTCTCCAAATGTTAAGTTCATTTGCTTAAAATTTCTGATGTCGAAAAACCCAACCCATTTGGAATGCACGGAAGGAGAAACCACCCAGCTCCTTTAGGAATGCATGGAAGATGGTTTGTGGAACTTGATGGACTAAAATCACCCAATACAGAGGAGCCTCCCAACAGGTTACTTTACACAAATTGACATGACGAGTGTGAAGAGTGAAATGTGGAATGTGGAATGTGGCAAATCGTAATGTTGGCCATAACAGCTGGCATTGGAGGTTAATCCACCATCTCAATCAAAACATTGCTCTTCCACTAGGCTACTTTTTCTCCCAATCATTTTGGCAATGGGATGAACTGAAGTGAAAATAAAAAGAAAACAAAAAGAGGAAAAATATACAAAAAAAAATTCTGCAATTGGATTCATTGCTCTTTTCCTTCTCTTGCAGGCTTCCAAACTATAGATGAAACTCAACAGGAAGTGCGACCTTATCCTATTCCTACCCCATAAATCACACTGTTAGTGAAGTTGATCTTCAAAATTGAGACTTAAACAAGTATACCGTGAGGGTAATTTCAGATTCTCGACTTGAAGTGTCTACAAATCATACTTGGACTCTGATGTATATATACCCCCCGATCCAAATCCAAGATGACTCACTAAAATATATTTTATTTCAAAAAAAATCGCAAATGACTGAAAAATAATAATAATAATAATAACATGCAGGAATATAGCCGGATTGGCTCCAAGTGTGAAAATATTATAAAAAAAAATGTCAAAAATTACTAACAAACATGACTGGCTAGACTTACTCATGATTGGAATCATGGATATGGACACAGTCAAGACACATAATGTACACTTTGTATTCCTCTCAAAATAGTAGGACTGTACATGACATGACAGAAACACTCCAAGAAAAGAATCTGATATGGCATAGATAGACAAGACAATCAACTAAGAGTGAGGCCAGGGAATCAGGTTTTGCAACCATGTTTTTTAATCAGGATGATATGACATCGCTGGAAGAGGTTATGTACAACCTCAAGATACACATAAACACTTTGGAGATTTCATCATTCTTTCAAGATCATGTCACGTCACTATGGTTACAAAACCTGGTTGCAAAAACATGGTTTCCTAGCATTTTCAATATACATTCTTTACAAAATACAGAATTTTGATTTTTTTTATTGATTTATATAAAAAAATATTTATTTGATTCTTAATTTTCCTGGGTCAAAATCAACAATCAATAAAGTATACTTTTAATAATATGACATAACTACAATAATAATTGAAGCTTCACCAAGTCCTAGCTCAGTTGGTAGACTTGTCGTGAAAGGTATCACAAGTCCAGGATTTGAACCCTGCCCAAGACGTTTAATGATTCTTGAACCAATAAAAAACCCTGCTCACCCTTAAAAAAAATTTGCAACTCCTACGTGTCAATTTTTTGTTCTACAAATGTCTCCAATATGGTGTCTGATACAACATGGCTGACTTGACAAGATCTACATGCTTTCTAGCTTCAACAAAAATGATCCCAAGTCATGTTATTCATCATCACCTACATGGAGTATGAGGCTCATTTCCAAATGGCGACAATAGAAAAATGGAATGTGACTCATTTTGGTGTCCAAAAGAACATTCCCAAGGCATTGTGAATAGATGGATTAGCAAAAACAATAAATCATTGCACAACCAAGATCGTTGCTCGTCAATCCAGGTAGTCTTCGAAAAAGCAACACACATAGGACTCTTCATGGGAAAAACTCCAACTGAGTTTACTAGTATTTTCTCAAGGCGAAGTTTGTTAAGATGCTAATGATACTTGCTCTCATCTCGTAATTCTTGTAGACTCACTGCGTATTTATTTCTGGAGGGTTGTTCTTATACCTTACATAACAAAAATTCATATAATTGTGGAGAAAACTAGAAACATACTTTGGCACACGATCATAAACGGTAATGGAGATATCAATTCACAAACCCATTACATGTTAATATTGCTCAACACAATGACAAATTTGTAAAGTACCTTATACCTTAACGTCATAAATCCTTATTCCTTGTTTAGGCACGCGATCCAGCGCTAAAATATACAAATTTATGACATAATTCAAATAATCCAAATCACAATTCATTGCTCATCAAAACAGAAACAAATACCAAAATAAAAATACATTATTTATATAACAAAGAACATATATCTCTAATTTTTCCTTTATAGTGACATATTAAATTGTACGAATCTATTTTGTGGTATGAAAATGGTGTTTGAACGCAACCACAACAACTCCACAGGATTTTACATGCTATCTAGCTTCTTTGAAAATGAGGCTAAGTCTAAGGCTTACCATTCCTCACCTACAGATATGGTAGGGTAGGGATTCTGAGGCTCATTCCAAATGGTGACAATAGAAACATGGAATATGAGTCACATTTTGGTGTCAAAAAGAACAAAACACAACATATCACTGGCACAACCAATATCATTTCAAGTCCATTCAGGTTGTCTTCAAAAAATCAAACAAAACAGCTTCTTTGAGAAGTTTGTTAAGGCACTAATGATACTTGCTCTCGTGGTTTCATCTACCTAATTCTTGCATACTTGCTCCCTCCGGAGCATATCATATACCTTATCTAACAAAACTTCTTATATTTGTGGAGAAAAAACATAAAATTCCTTGGTAAGATATAAAATGTAATAGAACATACATCATTTCAGGAATCCATTTTGGTCGAATTGCATAAGCCAAGAATGAAATTATAAAGCACCCTGTTTCAAACCAAATGTAACTAAAAATCCTAACACACACCATCTAACACAAAAAACATAAGAACAGATGAGATCAGTAATGGGTTGAACAAAGCCGTAGATTCAAGCTATGTGAATTATAACTCATCTCACTCAATATACACCAACCTGTAAGTGCCACAAATCTCATTGAAAATGAAGACACCGCATCTGATTTATTAGAGCAGTCTGACCAAAAATTAAGTTCAAGAAACCCCAAAGGAGAATCATACCACTAGACCCAATGCCCTTGGAGGATAAAATTTCCCATGAACATTAAATGATCAATGTAGCATTTTGACATTCTAACTTAACACCCCCCCCCCCCCCCCCCCCCCCCCCCCAAAAAAAACCCAACTTGGAACTGGAACCCAAAAACCCCAACCAAAACTAACAAAAATCAATCGTCAAAAACAAAGGATAATTGATAATATTTGAAACCCTAAACTTAAAAAACAAAAAAACAGAGTTTTGTAACATAGTAGGCTCAAATTTTAGTGGTCTGGGAGAAGGAAAGCTTTCACTACGCATGGCCGCAAAAGGGGTAGCACCGATTACCTCGCCAAGAAATGTGGTGAAATCTTTTTCCCTCATCTGAGATTTTTCTTCAAATCAAACCATCATCACAACCTGTAAAAAAAGTAGAGAAGAAGAAGAAGAAGTAGAGATGCAACAAAAGGAGAGTTTGTTTATTGGATGAAACAAATCATTGGGTTCGATTGAAACCCTCACACCCAACCCTTATCTGAATCATCGAAGCATCTACGTTTCATTCACCTGAAATCACAATCCTTGGGAAGAACCAATAGTGGTAGGTACTCAAGAATTTATGCATACATCCCCATTGAACTTGCAAGTTTATGGTGGATGCTCTCAAAGGTAAAGTAGGGTGCAAATAGCAAAGAAAAAGCCGAAACAAAGTACCCCTCGTGGTTATGAAATTGTTTTTTGATAACCAAGCAAATAGTTATGGAAATTTATTTTTGAGAAATTAAAAAAAAACAACACAAAAATATGCATTTAACCAATTTTTTTCACCATTTTTTTTTTGCCCTTCTACATGTTTTACATTTACAAATATATCATTATAGAAAATTTAGAAATGAAAAAATTGTTTCTGTTGATGCAATATGCAATAAACATAATTTTGCAGCATTTATCCAAGTGAGGGTTTTATTAAATAAGTATTGTTTTCGTTTCCTAACTTATAAGATAATACATTGGACGGACTATTGTTTTATTTAATACACAATAATGTTACTTGGAGCTAACAGAACTATCAGTTTTTATTCCATTCTTTCAAAATTTCTTGACAATATTATGATCAATAGATTACTCTACCTCCCATTGAAAAACATGATACACATTTTTTTTCTAAGCTAAATGATATACAATAGTCATTCCTTTTGGATTATGAACTAACAAACAAATATAAAACCAAAAGCTATATCCAACATTACAATATTTCATTCCAACCATATTATGTTTATATGTTTTTTTTTTTGTCTTTTATTCTCTTATAAGATTAACATTATTTGCATATGCAATCGCAAATATCACACCCATGTAGCACAATTGAGTTGGGCAACAATATTTAAAATACCGACTTGCAAGTGTTAGTGTAAAACCAAGTATCACATCTATGTCACAATAAGCAAATATTATTGTCCATCACAAGTTTTCAAAAGTTTGCATGTTTCAACTGGGCAGTGAGTTTGTGGTGATGTAAGAGAAATAAATGTCAGTTTTTATAGCAAGTCGATCTGATTCTTGCAAGACACAGATGCACATAGAGGAACGTCTTAGAATAATTTGATTTGATCATTGTTAATCACGTCTTACAGCAGTTTGATTAAATTCTTGCTAACAGGACATTGATACAATCCTAAGGCAACAATACAAAAACTCTTATATATTTTAGTATCTAATGATGTAGGTTGACAACTTGCGCAATGAGAAAATTTGTTAGCTCAACAAAACAACACACCTTTAGCAAAATAAATCACCAAACTTTCATCATATATAAGTAAATATATATTTTCGTACCTAAGAAAACACATGCAAGCACAAATTTTTTCAATCATAAGTTTTTATGATTAGGACTACAAGAAAAACGAGTTGATTTTAAGTTAACTCTTATTTTCCCCAAACAACCACTAATTTATGTCAAATACTTCGTTTATTAATCATGATACAATGCCAATACTAAAAAACATTGGGAACAGCCAATGACAATAATTTTGATTAAAAAGTTTTGTACAATTCAAATCATGCTAGATTGACTTGATTGTTATTTGGTATGTATCAATACTTTAATTTGGGATAAGATTGGAGGTAAAACACAACTAAAAGAAATCGCCAGTAAAAATTAACATACATAATTTGACCTAAACATGTAGAATCTCATTGAAACTAAATTTGATTAGTAAAAGTAAACATACAAGATTAGTAAAAGGAAACATATATGTCAGTGCACAACAAATTCATCAACTGGAAGCATAAAAAAGAGCATTGCACATTAATCTCACAATTGTTAAGACAAATTGGTAACATTCTTTGTCACACTGAGTCTAAACTTGCAATCTTAACAAATATTGCACCCAAATCATACATCATTCTTCCCTAAACAAAAAGTGTGAACAAAGCAATATGATATCAATGAATAGTGAGCTTAATTCTAAGGCAAAAATATGAAGGAATATACTTACTTGAAACCGAAACAAAAATGTTAAAAATTTTGTGTAACCATTACCGTCAAAATAAGACAATTATGTTTTCTACTTTTTAGTATCTAATGATGTAAGAAACTATACATAGATTACAATGCCTATGTGATTCTAGATCAACACAATTTTGGTAAAGATAACATTGCTGGTAGTGAAGAAAATATTTGTTTGGTGCACAGAGAAAGTTTGGAGCAAAATGTGGATCATGAGTGATGAAGTGAACATGCAATGACTGAGCAAAAAAACATCAGATTTTGAAGACCCGTGTATGGTTAATGTAATTGATAAGATCCAAAACATTTTGTTGTATATCTCAAATTTGCAGTTAGTATGGTTCGAAAATCATACTTATAAAACGAAAATTTTAAAAGGGGCATTCCAAAGTAAAAAAAATGTCAAAGAGGTTAACATACATGATTTGACCTAGAACGAGTAGAATCTCATTGGAACTAAATTAGATTAGTAAAGGGAAACATATATAGCAATGCGCGGCAAATTCATCAACTACAAAGCATAAAAAATAACATTGCATATTAATCACAAGTGTCAAGCGAAATTGGTAACAGTCTTTGCCACATTGAGTCCAAACTTGCAATCCTAACAATTATTGCACCTAGATCATGCATCATTCTTCCTTGAATAAAAGTGAAAACAAATAAATATGATATCAATGAATAGTTATCATCATTCAAAGGCAAAAACATGAAATAATATATTTGATTGAAGCTCAAGCAAAAATGTTAAAAACAACCATTGCCTTCACAATAAAATAATTATGTTATCTACTTTAGTATCTAATGATGTAAGAAACTGCATAGATTACAATGACTTTGTAATTTTAGATCAACACAATTTTGATAGAGAATACAATAACATAGCTGGTGGTGGAGAGTTATTATTTGGAGCGGATAAAAAGTTTGGAGCGAAGTGTGAATGATGAAGTGAATATACAATAGCTGAGCAAAACAACGTCAGATTTTGAAGACCCGTGTATAGCTAATGTAATTGATAAAATATAAAACATTGTGTGGTATATCTCAGACTTTGAAGTTAGTATGTTTGGAAACTTGTACTTATAAAACAAAAATGTTAAAAGGGACACTCCAAAGTAAAAATGTCAAAAACGGGCATTCCAAGAATTTAACTCAAGACCTCTCGCACTCAATGCCCTCATATGGACTTCACAAATTCAAATTGATAATCATACATCAAAGTAAATGCTCTTTGTAACTATCCAAGTTTTCGCTTTCCAACAATGGGGTGAAACCAATCCTAATATTTATACCAATCTAAGCATTTGAAGTAAAAATATGAAGAATTTTATAACAATTAGACTTCCCTTTAACTTCTTAGTTAGGAGTGTGGTAATTTCATTAAACATTACAGAAATAAAATACTTAACAAACTTGAAAGTAAATCAAAACCTTAATCATAAAATTATAGTCCATTGTTGTGCTTAAGAAACATTGTGGGGATGATTTGGAGGCTCAAAATTTTATCTATTCATGCAAAAGGAAAATACTCATCCATAATTGGAGAAATACAATGGTTTTTCGTGACAAAATGAGGGGTTGAAGATAAAAAACACCCTACCACAAGGTCATTTTCTTCCACAAAATACCGTATAAACATTTGAAAGTATGAAAGTGCTAGGACAATGAGATTAGAGGGGTTGAATAATCTTTTTTTTTTTTTAAAACCTTATAGATTTGAAAAATATTTGTTTGTGATTTTGAATTTCTTCGCTTAAACACATTGGACAATGGATGAACCAGAATACAAAACTCGCTCTAACGAGATCTCAAAATTACAACCACGACCTTGCAAAGTCGAACTCGTCCACAACTAGACTTCGACAAGTAATGAAAAACATTTGCTGTTTTGTCTAATGTCTCTCAAATATATAGATTAGAAAAGTTTTGGTACAAACTCTTTATAATTCTTTACATTTTAGATATGAGATCTCATCATTACATGTATGAAGGTTTGGGGTGAGAAAGAGTTGTATCTGTAGGGATTTAGCAGCCTTACTAGTCTTGCTCTTAATCTATAATCAGCGGTAGATTATAGTCATTAATCCAATGTAAGAACTAGTAACCCTTATAGCAAAAAGTTCCACTTTCATCATCATTTCATTTATTTTCTCATGAACACAAACCGCGACAACCCATATAACATTAGCAGAGGTTCCTCATACGTTTCTTAGTGTCAGCAAAGTGGAGGTTAGCAATTCGAGAGACAAATTTGGTTCTTGCTCATCTTCAAGATCGATAAGCTAAATAAGGTCTCATTGAAAGTGCCCTTCACAATACACCCGTTAGTCTGAAATACCATAAATGATGATTAAATTAGGTTCCATATAGAAAACTATGTGTAAAAATAAAATATTTTGTGTGACAAAAAAAAAAAACTTAATCACAAGGAAATCCAACGTTGTTGAGCAAGCTATTGAGTCAAATTGAAATAAGAGCAATATGAAGGATATACGATTAATATGTTTTAATATATGACTTTCATTTCAAGACAAAATGTAAATGAGAGGTAAAATACTCACAAGAATTGAAAACGACAACAAGTTTGCTTGAACACGCATTTGATAATTAGTGTAAGGCATGGATAATGAAGGACTATGGGGTCGACATATTTTGGACAAAGGACTATGCCATTTTGTGAAATAGGCATAGGTTTGATGTGCGTTTTGCTCTATGACATTGATGAGGAATGACAACGTTTTATTGGTGAATGGTGATAAATATCTCGTCCATTATGACCCTGTAACAATAAGAATTAGTAAACATTAACTTGAAAAAATGCTACAGATGAAAAGTGAAATTTCTCGTGTTGGCAGCTTTGTATCACTTAGAGACATTGTCGGACCACCAAATATGCAAGAAATAAATGTTTTTATTTTATTTTTTAGACAATTTTTCTTTTATGGTATAATATAATACACACACATATATATATATATATATATATATAAACTCTTTTTTCTATCATATGTATAATATTTATTTCTTCAGCCAGTTACAATTCGCAATGGTAGAAAATAGTAAAGAAATTATAATTACCGGGATACCTACTTCGAGAGGACTTCCAACTTGCATCAATTACAATATCTTAACCATATCTTTCGTCTTAATTTGTATGAACAACCAATGTAAATTAGTTGTCTCTATTATCACCAAAAGAAATAAAATATTAGTTAGTAAAACAGTATATATCATCGACAATTTAGTATTATGAAAACCAATAAAATTCTCTAGTCAAGCAAACCACAAATATACATCTCAATAAGCAATGCATTTGATCCATGATGACTAGTTCTACACTAAACAAATACGGAAACATTAATTCTAAACAACACTAAGCTAAGAATTGAGATTAAGCAAATCATGACTTTTTCAAGGAAAAAATAAGGGTTATTTTCAACTAAACCCACAACCAAATCCACACCGACGTCGCTCCATCTTCTCAAATCACAACCCCAACACCAACACCACTCTCTTGAACAACACCACCTCCACCCTCCAAAAACTTGTTTCATCTTGTTGGAGGGTCACAATGATCATATATAATGTGTTTATGTTTGGATGAAATGAGTTGTATGATCAGCTTAAATATGTTTATGTCCTTATTTATGTGGATGGAAAATGTAGAGTTTGTTTGAAATATGTGAAATGGAGTAGAGATAAGATACATGTAAGCAGCGGCGGAGCTTGGATGTTCACAAAAGGGGGAGGGGGCGGGCAAAGTAGAGGGGCACAAAATAAATAGCAAAATTCTAGGGGGGCAATTAATTAAGTACATAAC
Source organism: Berberis thunbergii (assembly GCA_003290165.1). Taxonomy (NCBI): domain Eukaryota; kingdom Viridiplantae; phylum Streptophyta; class Magnoliopsida; order Ranunculales; family Berberidaceae; genus Berberis; species Berberis thunbergii. The sequence goes on along the minus strand of QNQO01000855.1, from coordinate 272,081 downwards.
TATTACCCACAAATCTGACTACTATTCACTATAGAAAATAAGAGTTTGAAAACTTTAGGGGGGGGAGCAATTGCCCCCAATCCTGTATGTGGCTCCACCACTGCCTGTAAGGGTGGATTAGATTGCATTACATTACCACGAATGACAATTCAATTGAGTCTAGTCAAAATCAATTGAAAGCCAAAATCAAATAGTAAATCCCAGCAATGGAGTTGATAAACACAAAGTTTGGGATTGTTTGTAAATTTTACCATTAGTTTTTTTTTTTATACCCGAACTATGTTTTTCATCTCGAGGTTCTTAGGGCCAATTAAGATCTCATCGTGATTGACAATTTTTTTAAAATCTAGATTATTAAATTTTCTTAAGGGCATTGTTGTTACATTAAAAATGTTTGACAATTAATTGGGTTGACTATGCAATTTGCAACCAAACTGAAATAATTTTCGAAACGTACATCAAACTCAATTATAATATATCAAATGGAACCAATACTCAAAATAACCCAAAATAATCACATAGATAAAAATAAATACCTCATAATCCATGAATGCCTACTAGTTTATTTCTACTAATTTAGGATGGGGGAATTCTAATTGGCGAGGAAACGGGCAAGGGAGGGAGATGGAGGGTTCCACCCCCCTCCCTCGCCTGTTAGACAAGCCCTTTAGGATGATTGCAAGTTTTTGTGAAAATGAATATCACAGTGGACAAATTATATATGCACAACAAAATTAGTCATATTTATCTCAAACCAACAATAAAAAAATACTCTAACACTCAAAATGCTCATGCCAAATGAGAGAAATATTTAAAAAAGATATTTTTTGAAAGGCGAGCATGCCGTCAGTGCGTATAAAACCCAAGATGTGGAAGTTAAACCACCACAGCCTGAACTAACCAACCAGACAACTATTTGATTTGATAAAACTTATATGATCAACATAAAACTAGAATTTGTTTTGATCAAAACATAAAATGCTAGATCTGAAATTGTTCGAAACTTCTAAATTTCAAACTCACTTTGATTTACAAACAAATCAAAAGTTATCACAATCACAATATTTCCATGTAAATATAAATAAAAACGAAAAATGATACTTACAAAATCCAACAACGAGAAATGAGTTATGCACACGATTTCAATGATGCTTCTGAAGAGATGATGACACAAAATATTATGTTAACAAAATTTGGTAAATCACTGAACCGACTGTGAATCAACATTTCGACGTTACATTTGAGTTTGAAATTCCAACATTCTCAAACATACATATAAAATGGACACGACACGAATGCGAACAACCAATCTCAAACTTTATACACAACTAGCCTTACCCTAATGTTAAAAATATCGGGATATATTCTCCATATATTCCAATTTATATCTTATATCTTCTTTGACTCCTTCTAGAATCCAGGCTATTCGCACCCAGATAAAGTGCTATATACCACCACCACCACCCCAGGAAACATAAACACACACTGGTCTTGTCTTCCACTCATCTAGGCAACCTCTCCAATCACTAGGGTTCCTTCTCCTTCCTTCGATTCTTCTCCAATCGAAGCTTTGATTCGGCGATCAAACCAAAATGCCACGGTGGGTTCTCTCTCTTTTTCTCTTTACTTCGTTTGAAAACCTACTGAGTGTTTGTTTAACATGTTTGTTTTTGTGGATTGGCAGGTACTATTGTGACTATTGTGATACTTACTTGACTCACGATTCGGTGAGTCGCCATCTTTGATCTCTATTTTTTTCGAGAAAGTTTTTATGAACTTTGTTTGTGAATTGGAAATTTGTTTTTAGGTGTAAAAATTACTTGACAATATGAGATTTATTTTTAATAATTTTTTTAAATTTTTGTAGAAAAATCTGTTGAATTGATGAATTAAGAATAGTAATATAATGGGGTTTTAGGGAAATGATATAATATTGTGGTTGATCAAAGGGAAGTAATCAGGATCAATGGAAAAAATAAGAGAAGAGTAGAGGTTGTGTCAATGCCACCCCAATGCTTTGAAAATAGATTCCTTATGATGTTACCTCAATTTGAAAGCTATCTCTTCATTCAAACTGCTACAAAGTCGATCAAATAGGGGGGTATGGAGTAGGACACTATGAGAAGATGATCGTCAATTTGTAGCTTCTAGCCTGACCTTTAAGCCTTACATGAGAAGAAAGTTGATAGTCAATTAGAAATTCTGAAAGTTGATCGTCGATTAGAAATTATGAAAACTGTAATTCTTGTAAGCTCAGCAATGAAGGAAGAGATAATGTCCAACAACCCACAGAAACTTCATCAATATTATTCCTCTTCTTGCCAACACGCCTCTCATTTTGTTTTTGCTTTTTTGGCTAGAGGGTTTCCTTGGCATGTTCTTCTTGTGTTACTTATGGGTTTCGCCGTTAAGATGTTTCCACCTTTCATCAATTTAAAAAACAGGAACGTAAAGGTTGAAATTGGGTCTCGTTGTGAAGATTTAAAACGTTAAGTGCCTGATAATTTATGAATGGGAATGTTACATGGTACTATGGTAGTATCGTTATCCTGAAATTTATGCTAGGGGTCTAGAAACATGGTTTTTATTCTCTACAATGGTAGACAATGGAAGAATGTGATTATGCAAGAGAGGATGGACTTGAGGGAATGTTATGTTCAGTGGCATAATGGAAGGTCCATGTACACAATTTTGTATTACCATGATTGACCTTTGGCTAGAGTGGTTCGAGTGCGAGTTAGTTTAGAATAAATAAATAAGGTTTCAGGAAAGGAAAGCAACCGAGAAGTGTCTAAATTGAAGTATACGTGGTAATTGATCAATTCGTCTGTTTTCTACAGTTGTTTTCCGTCAAAATTTATAATCCAAAATAATTTGTTTTAAAGGCAAATATTTTTTTTTGTTTTGTTTAAAGAATAGATTTGTTAATAACAGTGAGGTACTCACTAAAACAGAGAACAAACAACAGCTAATTTTGCAAATAATTCTTTACACATGGTCACATGTAAGACTACAGAAATATCACGAAAAGAGTTGTGTGGTGCAACTTGCATTATGTCGCACAAGAAAGTTGGACAAAGAAGTGTTGAATTTGACAAATGACCTGTACAATGTGTAAACATCATATATGCAAATCAGTTGCATATGTGTAGCAAGTTTGTCACAGGTCTCGTTGCAATCAAAACCATTTGTCGAACTGGTTGAGCAAATTGAAATGCCGAACTCAAGCATGACAACTCATGACAATAATCTGACTCTGACCCTTGATCTGATCCAATCCATCCGTCCAAAGAGTTCAAATTTTATTGGTAAAATGTTATCAGATTGGCAGCGGATCAGGATACCTATTGTTCTAGACTTTATGAGAGCAGTTCGGGTGGTATTCAACCCCATTGTCTCTCATCATGGGTGTATTAGATGGTGGGAAAATATAAATCCAAGTTTCAATCTCAAGTCTCTCTTGAGGTAAATAATGGCGAGAGTGTGTTTTGTGGAGACAACTTGGCTAGCTGAAAAGCTGTTGCAACGGATTGTATTTTTTCTTGGGGAAATTTCTTTTGCATTAGTACGCTAATGAGTGTACAGATCCTATCATTCTGACTTCTGAAAATCCAACCAAATCATCCTAGATTTTCCTTTATTTAAACTTCATAATTTTCACATTTTTGCAAGTGTGGAGTGTGGTACTTGTCAAATCTATTTTGATTCTTGACAAGTTTTCAACTCATACTGATGTCACTTCATCAAGTGAATTTCTAGTTGCTTTTATATTTTGCTTACACATTTCTTATTATTTTCCTTATGAAATAAACACGAACAGCTAATGCTTGCATGTTTTATTATCTTTCTGAATTTGCAGCCTTCTGTTAGAAAGCAGCATAATTCTGGTTACAAACACAAGGTAAACATTTGGGAGTGGTGATCTTATTGGACTTTTTCAATTTATTTAACCTCTCTTATGCTGTTACCGCTTGGCTGACCTGAAGTTTCCTTTTAGGCGAACGTGCGTACTTATTATCAGCAGTTTGAGGAGCAGCAAACTCAGAGTTTGATTGATCAGAGAATCAAGGAGCACCTTGGGCAAACTGCAGCTTTCCAACAAGTCGGTGCAGCTTATAATCAGCATCTTGCTTCTATGCCACGGCCTCGCATTCCTATGCTACCAATGCCTGTTATGCCAGTGATGGGAGCCTCTCAAGGCCTTATGAATTCACCATTGGTCCCAGGGATCAGGCCACCAGTATTACCAAGGCCTGTTGGCCCCCCAGGTGAACATATATTTATATGATTTTTGTTTGTCCGTTTGCTTTCTTTCCTTGTGGTATATTTATTCTTTACTTTTCCTCGTGTAGCCTAGTATTGTGGGACTTTGGATAAATCTAAGCCATGCACCTTGTGGTCTGTAGGTAAATTTTTATTTTATGTTATTCACTATAATGTTTAGATGCTAGAAATCCTTGGCTGATTTACATTTTTATTACACTAAAAAAATTAAAAGCAAACTTCTTATCTCGTGTATTGTATCTTTTAAGATAGTTGAGGACTAAATGAGAAGCTCAAAGGTGATTAGAAAATAAAACGATGGTAACTTGTGCCATTAAGGCTTAAGCTTATCAGCTGTTTAAGAACTTTATGTCATGGCATATGTTTGAAATAATTGTGTTTTGAGGACATACCTGCAAATGAAATCAATTGCTGAATATATGTGATCGTCTTACGTACTAACAAAAACGCCATACTGCAAAAGAAACCCATTGATATTTTTAATAGCGGCAGACAACATTATGACATCCTTAATACTGGATCCCCTCATATATGCCAGATCTGAAAAGATGAAAAAAAACACTATTATTTATGCTAGCATGTGCTGTACTTTAGTTACTTCCTCTGACTGATTTGCAAGTCAAGAACTAACCTCAGGCAGATTAGACTAACCATCTAAGGCAGACGAGACTAAGGACCTGAAGTTTCAAATCTCAGTTGCGTATTTTTGTACTGTAAGACAAATGTTTTCCGGCCTAAAAACATTTTTAGCGTATACTATGGGTATGGAGTCAAAAGTGATATTAAATGTTCTTTCATTTCTTCTGTTCTTGTTTCTTGCACATGTTATATTTTGTAAGTTTTTTATGGTTATAAAATGCATTCTTTCCTGGTTTATAACTAAATATAAATATGTGGCTTCGTATTGGCATTTGCAGGTGGTTATACCGGTCCGCCAATGCAGTCAATGGCACCACCTGGTGCCCCTTCCATGCCCATGCAATTCAATGGTCTGCCAAGGCCGCCTACTGTTAATGCCCCAACATCAGCACCAGGAAGCACTCCATCTTCGAATGGTACTCCAACTATGAGTGCACCTCCTATGTATCAACCAAACTCAGCTGCACCCACATCTGGAGGATACGACAGTTATAACATTAATGCTTCCTCAGGATTTCAGATGCCAGCTTCAGGAGGTAGTGCTGCTCCACCTTCCAATGCTGGTTCACAGGACGAATTTCCTTATGGTCAAGCTTCTGAGACTGCTCACTAGTGTGGTCCAAGAAGTAAGTTAATTTGAACTTAGTACTTTTACCTTGTCTATATCTGTGCTGGATTTGTCATGTTTTACTGTTGCATGTCTATAAAATAGAAGATTGGGAGTCCCATCTGTTTTTTTTTGGGTTTGGTTGCATGCACAAATTATAAGCAAAGCCCTTCTTTATATTCAAACACGAGCTGGGTTCTTGATGTGAAAAATAGTGATTTCCTTCCTGTGAGAAGTTGAGCTTCTCATGGAATGAGAATATAGGTGTCAAGGCATGCACATTCTTGCCTCTTTAAAATTGTGCAATCAAAAGAAGTTAGATCTGACAGAGAACTTATTTAGTTGTTAGCAGAAGCGTTTCTTAAATACCAATTTGCCGAGTATTATTTGGCAAGAGGAGGCAAGAATGGTTAGGTTTTATCTAGTGGTTGGAGGAATGTTGATAGATCCCAGTAAAGCCTACCCCAGATGGCTTATATTTGTAAAATGAGGCCCTCGGTAATGAGACATAAATAGTGCTTTATTTTTTAAAAATTAAAAACTCTATCGAATAAACCTAAATTAAGACTATTAAATGCTAAACAAAGCAACATCTACTATAGTACACTATAACATCAAAAAGAAAAAGAGAGATGAATGGTATATTTGTATCAATATCTAGACTTTCTTTTATGTTTTATATAGCCCTAGATTAGTATTTGAATTGTGAATCGTGATGTGTTTCAGAAATTATCAGTTTGTGACCTTTTTTTTGTTGCAGATGTACTCAGTGCTCGTAATGGTAACATATGCTCGGGGTTTTGGTGCTTTTATTAGATGATGATGATTGTTATTTAGACTGAGAAGTTTGGCAGTAGGAATGGTATTGATGTATAACATACACAATTTGGTGTCGGAGGAGATGAATCCTTGGACTTGTACACTGTTTTGTTGTTGAGAATCATGATATTGAGGTGCACTGGTGCATTTTCAGAATAGTTATTGGAAGTAAGAGCATTATGTATTTTCGTCGACTCCCTTGTTTTTGGATGAAAAAAAGTATTCATATGGATATCTTAAAAGGGGGCTGCAAATGTATGCACCACATTTCATGAACCATTATTTGATGCTATAATAAAGTGTGAATACTGTAAATTTTGCAAAAATTCATACAACCATGCTCAGTTGTTTCTTTGGAAGGCTTAAAAGGCATCATACTGACCACCTTAAATTTGCTTGCATTACTCATGTAACATCGATTCTGTGATTGTTTTGTAACAAGGGAGAAGATAAACTGGTTCAGCTAGACTATGAGTATAAGGCTGTCAAGTGTTACGAGAGGGTAAATGACACTGTAAAAAATTATCACAATCTAGTAGGGTGGTTCCATAGCATTGTACTTTTAAACTTGGCCCTCTTTAGTAATTAAATTTGTGCGAGCATTGCAATAGCGTTCCATAACCTTTACCATTTCAATATAAATATGGTAGAGATGGCAATGGGGCAGGTATCCGTAGCAGCACAATGCCCAACGCAATCCAAACCCGATGCCACTACCTTCACTAAACAGCGATACACCGATTTGGTAGTTCTTCTCTCATGTCTCTCCGCGTTTGCCTCTTTGTTCTTTATCTTGGTAGTGTAGCTCAGGCAGAAAGTGCCCAACAGCAGCAAAATCAATGTCAATGTCAACTTGATGGACTTGATGCTGTTCATCCCAAATACAAAATTGAGTCGGAGGGCGGCATTACTGAAAACTGGGATGACAATGATCAGCAGTTTCAGTGCGCTGGTGTTGCTGCAACTCGCCACACCATCCAACCAAGAGGCCTACTTTTGCTTCACTACACCCATGAACCTCAGATTTCCTACATAGTCTATGGTACTTACATCAGTTTCTTCCTCCTTTTTTTTCCCCATCATTTCATCTCATTGTTGATTCAACTTTGACATACGGTGTGCATATCTTTCGGGTAGAGGTATCTTTCAGGGATTGTTGTTCCTGGTTGCCCAGAAACTTATGAGGTTCTGCAGTCCCAGAGTGGTGGTGAAAGCCGAAGCCAGAGATATATCCAGGGAGATCGCCACCAGAAGATCAAGGACCTCCGCAGGGGAGATGTCGTAGCAACACCCCAAGGAGTTGCTCATTGGTTCTATAATGATGGTGAGAAACCACTCGTCATCATCACCATTGCCAACAAAAACAGCCGAGAGAACCAGCTCAATCAAAACCGCAGAGTAAGAAACACTGAAAACCTTCAAATGTGTCGACCCATCTTTATAGTTAAAACCGCTTCCAGTTGGTAAGCTGTTTTCATTCAATACGATTCATAACTTGCAATGAATGTCAGGAATTCTACGTTGCTGGCAACCCTCAACAAGAAGAACAAGGCAGGCAAAGAGAACAAGAACAAGAGGGCTTCCCCAGCTACAACATTTTCCAAGGTTTTGATGACCAGGTTCTTGCTCAGGTTTTCGGCGTCTGAATAGAGACAGTGATGAAGCTGAAGAGTCAAAATGACAGGAGAGGGAACATTGTCCGGGTAGAACATGGACTTCAGATCGTTAGGCCACCAAGGAGTGAACAAGAAGAGCAAGAACAGCTAAGACGACAAGGACGACATCAGCAAGTGAGGGGGGGCAATGGCATTGAGGAGACATTTTGCACCATGAGGTACAGGGAGAGAACATCGGAGAACCCATAAGAGCTGATGTGTACACCCCACAAGGTGGTCGCCGCAGGGAGCATCAACAGCCTAACCCTTCCCATTCTCAAGTACTTACAGCTGAGCGCTGAGATGGGAGTTCTCTACAGGTAAGTAGAACTAATTCACAAATAATCTTAATCCAAGAATAGACTAGTTGTTCCTTGTCTTTGATCGATCCTTTTTAAATGTCCTTTTTATTGGATTGCATGCAGAACGCTCTCATGGCACCTTACTGGAACATGAATGCCAACAGTGTGATCCATGTGAAGGGGGGGGGGGGGGGGGGGGGGGGGGCTGGTCCAAATCGCTGGAACCTCTCAGAGACCTGTCAGAACTTTGTAGTGCTGAAACAGGCAGGAAGAAATGGGTTCGAGTGGGTTGCTTTGAAGACCAACGACAATGCCATGACCACCCCAGTTGTTGGAAAGACTTCCAGTCTCGCAGCACTTCCTCTGGATGTGTTGGTCAATGCTTACCAAGGCTTATCTAGAGAGGAGGCATTTAACTTGAAGATCTTCTCTCCATACTCCCAAGCACAAGAAGGCAGAGAGTCCGCTTGAAAACTGCTTTTAGATTGCACTATGTAGAGATACCGCTGCCTGGTTAGCTTGTATCTCTGCGAGAGTCACCACCTATCTGTAATAAGTGGTATTGTCTTTGCTGCCTGTGACTGAGTATAAAACAAGCTAGTTTTTCATAGCAATCTGTGTGGTCTCCAAAGGATTATTTATTATCACTGATCTAACTAAAAACAACATGAACAAACACAGCACAAGCATGCACACACGAACATCAATGGTTCACTTGGTTGGACAATCTGCCTATCTTCATAGATGGACAACTTCCATTATCATTTGCAATGAGATGGTAGTAAATCAGACAACTTGGCAAACACAAAAAGCAGAGAAATTGCAAACAGAGAAACTTGCCATGAAATAGAGAGGAGTCCTTCACATAGATTGGCTTTGGTTCATTGAGAAAGATGAGCTTCAAACTATTCTTTTGCATTGTAGAACAGATAGCCAGTAGTATATGGGAATCATGATTGAATTTCATCAAGTCGAACTTGGTTGTCAGATTTGTAATTATTTTCATGGGTTTTCTCTAGCCTCCTAGAAACTCTTCTCTGTTATAAACATTCACAACCCCACTACTTGAACCTGCCGCAAACAACCCTCCATTGGGGGAGGTACAAAGGGCACCAAACCCATTTGTGCAACCTTCATCACCAGCTTTATGGAAGCACGTCCTTGTTCTCAAATCCCAGTGGTAAACACGTCCATCCCCACCTGAGATCAGTAGTTGCTGACCATTATCAGCTAAAGCTAAAGATCGAGCAGTTCCATTCATCTTCAGTGTTCCAATCAGCTCCTTTGTTCTGCAAGAAACCAACAAAATACAACAAGTTCTTCATTTGATTGGAGGAGACTGCCATACCATTTATATTGTCATCATCACAGTCCACAAAATCTTCATCTTTCTTGAATTGTTATCCAAACTGAGCCCATTCAGTACTAGGATTGAGCTTAACATGTTGAGCCCGCAACCTAGCAACATAATCTGAACTGCTGATCAAATACTAAAAATTAAATCATTCAAAGATGTGGTGGAGATTGCACAAACTCCTTTGAGAATCAAGTGTTCTTACGACTCACCAAAACTACACATCATTTCAATTCTCATACAACATTTTTTTTTTACACAATTACACTAGGAAAACAGTATACCAGATTTCAATGAGAAATAAAAACTATCAAATGCAACGATTCATTCTACAAGCTCTTACTGCAAGACCTCACTCACCTTCCTTTGTACATAGATAAAGAGTAATATGAATGAACTATTGCACAACTTGTAGCTCAAAAGAACAAAAGTGCCCAAACATATCTGATTAAAATAGAGAATGGGTTGATTTTTACCTGAGATTTGGAAGGGAAGGCTTACTTAAAGGAGCCACCTTTATTGCAGTGCGAGTAAGAAGCCATGGAAGAGATGAACAGCAGTCGAGAAAGAAAGGGATAATTTGCACTTTGCCTCCTTTTATGTATAGCTAACTAATAAGTAAGATCAATAATTAATTACTAATACAATTACCTCATTGACTAGCGGTAAATGTTCATTGAGTGTCAATTTTTAAAGCAGATTATAAAAATGACCCTAAAAAATCAAAGGCTAAGATTGAATATTTTGTATCTCAAAGATCTCATCACGAGAAAAATCCTAAGGTCCAACTGAAATCGTAATCGTATCACGAGAAAAATTCAACAATTCTTCACTTCTTCCTTCCTCTCCTTCTTCATTCCCCCCCCCCCCCCCCCCCCCCCCCCCCCCCCCCCCCCCCCCTGTTTCACAACCCCTATAATAAAATTAGGGTTTCATTCCTCCACTTCCTCCTTCTTCCTTCTCCTCCCTCCTTTTTCCACCTTCCCCCGTCCTCCCCCTTCATCATCTCAAGTCTGTTTTGTTTCAGGGGACAAAATTAAATTCAAAATTATTTCAGGAGGCAAAAATAAATTAAAATTTATTCAGACGTCAAATTCCTTGAGATGTGTGTGCAAATAAATACGAGTCGTCAAATTTTTCTCGAGATGCGTACAAGATCGTTAGATTTTTCCTTCAGATGTGTACACGGATAAATCTGATCTGCCAGATTTCCTTGAGATGTGTGCACGAATAAATCGAATATGTAAATTTCCTCGAGAGACGTCAAAATTTGTCGAGATGTGCTAAGATGCTAGATTTCATCGAGATACGCAAAAACTCTAATGTTCTCGATATACGTGCATAATCAATTTTGGACCGTTAGAATTTTCTCGAAATTAGTAGTTTAAGATGAAATATTTTTTTTAAATCAACTGTTGAATTTTTCTCGTGATACGATTTTAATTGGGTCTTAGATTTTTTCTCGAGATAAGATGTTCGAGATACGAAAGATTCAATCTCAAACTATGATTTCTTAAGGGCATTTTGGTAATCTGTTTTGAAAATTGACAGTCAATGAACGTTGACCGCTAGTCAATGAGATAATTATAATTGTGATTAATGATGAATCTACTTATTAATTATCTATGTATAATAGGGGACAAAGTGAAAATTACCCTAAAAAATGTTCTACTTTAATTTATTTTAATGATATCAACTCAGCAGTAGACTTGAGGTGGTCGATGGAATTACAAGTCCAAAATTTGAACCCTGAAATCAGCATTTGAAGTGAAAGTAGTTGAGGGATTACAAAAATTTTAAATTATATAATAAATAAACTCAGCAAAAGTTAATGCGAGACTTGTCATCTTTTGCATTATGAGCATTATGACTACCATAGCAAAAGGAACCTTTCTTATTGTCGAGGAAAGGGGCGAGGAAACTAGTGAGGGGGATAGGTTTTACCACTCATCTCCCTTGAGATTTGCGCCGCTCCACATCTCAAAAGTGCAGGCGCACATCTCAAGGGGATGAGTAGTCACACTCCCCCTCGCTGGTTTCCACGCCATTTAGAATTTCTGCAGCAAAAGATAACGATGTCAAAAGAAAGAATAAAAGTTTCTATCATGCACAGATTAGATCAGTGTGCATTGATGTGCTCAAGTAAACGAATTAGTCAGTCTTGAGTGAAGATTACTTGTGGTAATTAATAGGGAATTGCTTAAAACTTCTGAAATTTTTTAGCTACAAGTAGTATTAAGATGGACAAGCCCAACTGAGGCATACGAAAACTGAAAATACTAGAAAACCGGGTTTTTGCAACCAGGGTGACTTGGCCTGATCTTCAAGTTTCAACTTCGACGCGGAAAAGAGAAGTGAAATTGAAGATGGTATTTTGATTCTAGGTTTACCTGCATAAGATTCTTAGGTCCCTGCATACATCATTCATGTCCAATATGTTGTGCAAAGCATGAATGCTCAACTCTCATGTGAATCAAACACCCTGCATAGACACTAATTTCCTGGGAATTGAACTCTTTGCAAGCAACCAAATCTATCCTCAATCACATTGAGGAAACTTATCCTCTGGAAATAATATGATCATATTCTTCTTCAATGACAAGTTTTCCCAAGACAACGTCAATGTACAAACTTCAGCTCTATGAACATACAAGTATAAACGATAATCTGCAAGAATGTTTAGTTACCGGCAAACAGAGAAGATAAAAGATAAGTATGTCAAGGCATTTGAATCACAGATTAGTGAATAACAAAGAAGTTATCTCAAATAGAAATGCAAGAACCACATGAATATGAAACATCTATCTCCGATAACTGAATAGGTAGCTGAAATATACAAGAATCTCATTTGAAGTCACAGATTATAATGGTCTGGATGATTAAAACTTGAACTTTTATGAAACAACTAATGAATTTACATCAGTGAGAGAATGGCTTGAATATCTCATAGAATTCATACAAGGATGAATCTACCATATCCTTTGTACTCTAAGAAATGACAGCATTCTAGGCTGTAGCAGGAAAGTAAGCGTTATTAAAATGTCAAAGGACTTGGGTGGATAAAAGTTGTTTCAAATGAAGCAGATGTTCCTCATTTGAAATGCGAAGGGAGAGACGGAGATTTGTTAAGAGGGACTCCTGCTCCCAACTTAAAGGACCAGAGGCATAGAAAGCCTGCAGAGTCTTTTTGTATGCATGTAGTTCTAGTGAATGGACATTGGCTTCAATTTCCTCGTCAACATAAGAGGATGATTGCTTTTCCCAAGAAATGGATGGACAAAATGACTCGGCATCATCATAATGATGACCATCTACCTCCCTAGATGATTTCCGTGAATTTTGAGCATCACATTCCTGGAAGTCATTACTACCACAACTAGCAACAGAGCACGCATTACTCTCTTCACTAATGAGTACGGGAACGGAAAGTGGGCACGAGGAATGACCATTAGTATTCTCTTTTTGAACATTCATTTTAGAAGATTCAAATGTGGATCTCTCAACTATATCCACTTTCTGTGAGGAAACGGCATTCACCTGTTTTGATAGCGGAAGCGTTCTCATGGGCAATCGATCACAACCTTCCACGTTCATAGTTGCTTTCCTTTTCCTATATCCAAACTCCACAACCGCGTCATCAAGTAAAGTACTAGAGTGATTGTCACGGTTTCTTTTCATGGTTCTCTCATGGGCACCTGTTTTGTGGCGTTCCAGCCCATCTTCCTCTGAGTCACGAGTTGCTTTGAGACTAACTGGTTGTGGACCGCCATTGTCCAAGCTTTGAGAGTAACTTGAAATATTGTGCTTAGTTCTATGTCGACTTTCTTCAACACCCCCAACCTGCATGTATATGTATGTACCAGATAGTTAAAAAATTGAAACAAGAATGCAGGAGGATTCGGTAGAAAGTACAGAAGCAGCATATAACTAAACATTGAACTGAAAAATAAATAGAAAACGAGTTTTCATTGCCATTAGATCATCAATGATTGCAATTAAATCAGCAAAATTTGATCAGAAAGTCTAAGAAAGAAACATTAACAAAAATTCGAAAACAACAGATTTTCAAATCCACATGAAAAGTATATGAAAGACTGCATTTTGCTCACTTAATGACATATTGCAGACTTGCAGTACCCAGAAACATTCGTAACCACTAGAAGTTGTGAGGAGTTTGAGTAAACATTGCACTTCACGGGATTGTGAATTCAAAGTTAAAGTCATAAGCTTATAGCATAAGCATGACAACACACAAGATGTTTGATGCACTTCAAGTCACAGCTCCGGTTGAAAAGGATTGAGAAGGATTGAAGACACAGATAATCATATCAAGCATTAATAAACTCACTACTTCCATCCATAGTCTACTGATAATAAGTTAGCAGAGATATGGGCCTAATTGCCATGAAAATATAAAGCGAAAACCTTTCTCAGAATAAAATGGAGGAATGAGAATCAAAATTAAATAAATTAGTAAAGATCTTGTTTTGAGGAAAGGTTCCCTGAAGCTCCAATCAACTTCGCTCAGTATAAAGTTAATACCACTAGTACGTAGAACTTCCGATCTCTGAACCCTGATGAGAATGGATAACATAACATAACATGAATTGCCAATATTAATGCAGAAGTGTGAATTCAAATTGGTATCGCATTTCCTCACTAGTGTTTCAGTCCCTGATAACTTGACTATTGTTTTGGGACTCCAACTAGTGATGCTTTATGTAATATGATGAAATTTACTCGTCATGACTAACAAATGACTAAGTTCCTCATTCCTTGTACTTTTTCACAATTAATTTTTACCATGCAATAGTTCCCAATCCAAGCACCCAAAATATAAATAAAATATTGGACAAGCTTAAGAAATGAACAAAGAAAACTTGAAGATCACAACAAACGATACAAGCAATAAAGTAAACGTAAGAATAAATTATTGCAAGAAAGCACAATGATATATACAACTGGTTACCTCTCCAATCATGACCCAATTGTTGTTCTTCCAAGCTTGACGAACCCTCAGATATGATTGGTGAAATTCTTTAAGCTGGATGGAACCAAAGAGTCTAATTACAAAATTGCTATTCTTCAGCACTTTCACAATCTTCCCAACCCTCCAACAATGAAGATGGAACACCTCAGCTATATCACCAAGCACCCATCTTTTTTCGTCCTTCACGAGTGGTGGTCGAGGTCTAACGTATTCCTGATGCACTTTTTCTTCTACTTGCTCTCGTTCAAGATTAAAAAACAGATCATACCTCACAATGCATTGATCCCCATCTACTGAAATTATTTTACCTGGAAACCAAGAATCACATTGCTGATCCTTTGTTCTTCTCAAGAACTCAACTTTATTCTCTCTTTTGAACTTCATGATTGGACAGTCTTCCCAGCTCGACTTTGATTCACCTAATACAAGTAAACAGAAAAGGAAACCCCATATCAGAAATCATCCTATTCAGACATTCAATGTAAAGAAAGGAAGACTATTTATATACCAAAAATACCTAAACAATTCCCAGTTGTTCAGCAGATTTTGTTGAAAAGTTGAGAACACTTTAACAAACTATGATCTTTCATGTTCTATGCTTCCCACTACAAGTTAGGGACAAACAGAAGCAGCTCATCTACATCATCAAATATCATCAAAGATGAATTCAAATTACTTGTAATACAAACTTTCCTCAAAGACCCAGATTCAAAAATCCCAAATTTAATCAGATTTAGCAGACAAAAAGTGAATCAAGATACCTATAAAATCTAAAAAATTCAAGCCACCAAACCCTCAACTACAAGGCTCTTCACCAAACCAAGAGAAGAACCCCATCTATTAGTTTAATCTGAAAAACATTAAAGTACTCACTGCTAACACCAACACATATACTAAATTCAAACTCATTCAATCAACATTTTATCATCAAGAACATCAACCCATTGTGGAAAATTTCCATAAAAAAAATCCCATACATGGATTTGGTCTAAAAATAAAGATAACCCATTTAACAAATTAGGACTAAAATCAAGAAAAAAAATACATAATGAGCACTAAAAATAGAGAAAAAAAATTTATATTGAGCAGAAAAAAAAATCAAAGAAAGAAAGAAAAGCAAATGAAGTGACCTGGGTTTGATCCAGAGAGTGGTGTGGTGGAGTGACTATTGCAAACGGATTCAACGCTGCCTTGTTATGTTCATGTCCACAATCATGTTTTAGGAGAGAAAATGGTGAGCTGTTATTTTCCTTGATTAGCTTTTTAGGAGAAGTAACTTCTTAAACCGGTTTTTAAGTTGGGATTATCACACAATTAGCTCTCTGTTACACCATCAGATTTACTTAAATGCCCACTTCTAAGGAGTTCTAATATAGGTAATGTTGATGATGATGATGATGGTTTTGAAATGTTAAAGAGGTATGTGTGGGGAGGTGGTGGCAGTGAGTGATTGGTGGGGGTGAGAATAGCATGGGATGATCGACATGGCTAAGGTGAAGTTTTTGTGTTTTCTTGTCTTTAGGTCACAGGACAAAGGAGAGGGAGTCGGTTTCATCGCAAAAGCATGATTTTCATTTCGACAAGAAATACAATTAAACCTCTATAAATTAACAATAATTCTAGGCTATCAGGGTTACCGGTCAATTTTGAGGTCACGGTTGGGCTCTTTTACATTTTTATCCCTTATATAAATGATGTTTGTGATTGTGTTTTAAATAGAATGGGTAAAAAAACCCAACCCTAATAAAAAAATTGCTGATAACCCTGACTGCCTAGACTTACTCATAAACTAATATCCTTGATACCAAGGAAAATTTATTAATTTAATGAATATTACTAAATTGATAAACTAATACCTTATGAATTTTAAGAACTAACAAATTTATATATTGTTTAACCAAGTAAATTCATGAATCTATTTTTTTTTCTTTTTTCAAAAAAACTTCAATAAATCATTTTATAAACATTTAATCAAGTAAAACCCACATCAAACCTTAAAGTCTCAAATGAGATGTAAGCTAACATCAATTTCAAGAAGAAACAAATAATGATTGAGTCATATGTTAAAAAGGTGTCGTAGTTGAATATTTAAACACTATGTATCATAAAATTATTTATTTATTTATTACAAGGGATGAAATTTTTCTATAAATTTAGCAAATAAATGAGCATTTTTCACATAGTTGTTAGTGCTTGTTGCGAGAATTTAGACATCTTTATGAGGGTACTTTTTCATGTTTTAGAATGTCTCCATGCCATAATAGAACATTTGTTCCAAGTTAGCTTCAGAACAACTTTGCAATGATTATAACTGAAAGAATTCAAGTGCAAAGTTTGCAAGATTCAAAAACATCACATTGGCAATCTGCAATCATATATGTTTTCAGCATTTCAAATTGAGTAAAGCTAATAACCTACAGTTCAAATTCAAAATTCAACAAAGCTAAAATCTTTAGACTCTAGACAACAAGTGCCTCTAAAGTTTCATTTTCAACAGTACACTGAACCGAAAACCTCTCAACTACGAATCCATCTTGTCACTAGGTTGGGGATCAAGCCAGGCCCACTGATCTTACTTCAAATTTGATTGATCTAGCGCAGTTGTAGTGTGATTGAACAGAGGAAGAACACAATGGGCATATACATTCATACATGGCTTCAAGAGGACGAAAGTTCTTTTCGCGGGGACTGGTTCATTGGGAGCATCTGCAGTGATTCTTGGGCATTATCGGATGCATTTTATAGACAGCAACAATATCCACAGTTCAGTGATATTTCCACAAATGGTGCTCTAAGCTCCAACTCCATGCCTTCACACACATCTCTATCATCTGGTGATCTTGATACTGGCAGGAGCATTGCGTTATTGGTGTCACTAAGGAGGCTTCATTATTGGGTCACCGTACCCACTACCTGAATGTCCTAGGACAGGTACATTAGCATTGTTTGTAATTTGATTTGATACTCTGCAAGCTGTAAGGCGTGAATGACGGTTTGAGGAACTTGCTTGGTTTCGTTTTGGTATCCTTTCGAGACAACAATACTAATCTGAACCTGAGAAAGTGATTCTGGGTTGCAACTATAGCGGACTGGTTAACTGGCTGTGGTACCTGGTTGAGATTTTTCTGAGGATGCTACAGGCCCTTTATTATTCTGTGCAGATTGGCTGGTAGAACCATCCACCTGAGTCGACATGCAATACAAAATTTAGAGCAAATAATGTATGAGATGATCCATATATCATGAAAATAGAGGGAAAATAACACAAGTTTTACCTGATCACAACCGTGCCAGCAGTAGCCAGATTTATTGCAAGCTCCCAGCCCTCGTACAGAACAGAAAATTGAATCCGGATGATTTTTGGCATTGAACCGATGTCATACAGATTTGCCTTTCTGCTCCAGTGACTTTCCCATCAATCTGTTCGTAAAATCATTCTACACAAAACATTAGATGCATAAACTTTAGTATTTTTTTCTCATTGGAAAATTAAACGAAGAATGGAACTCATGGAATAGCATTACAATGAAATTCTCGCTATCTTAGAATGTGAATGCAGTAAGGAAGTGAACACTGGTGCGATGAATCTCTAAAAAAGGAGTGTGATGACGATACAGAAGTTGATGAATATACATATACATATGTATGTATTCTTTTTATTAATTTGTCTGTACAATATTTTGTATTTGATCCATAATCTGTTGAGAACAGTGAAATAATTTAAAACAGGAGGTCCATAACCACAAATCAAATCATTCAATTGTTACTGAAGATTCAGAAGTTCCCAAGTTGCAACATCTATGACAGTATTCATCAAGTGTTGCACCCAACCCAGACAAGCAGACCATACCAGATCATTGTACTATCTAGATACTGTCCTCCGCCTACTAAAAATGGTAAAATGGCAAACCAAATTTGGGGCAAAGGTAGCCAACATAATGAAAAACTTCTCTTGGGAATCAAAACTCAAAAGTAAACAGCTCAGTAAGGTGGAAGGATCAGCAAAGCAATCGTCCTTCAACAAATCTGACATTGATATAATTGATCCAGGCTTTAATTGAATGTGTTTTGTGACACTTTTCCATTGGCAACGAGATAAATCACTAGGAAATATGTAAAAAATGTTCTTTTGGTAACTCATCAAAATCGATTTTGCTTACCTCATTATACAGTTGGGCCAAGTTAAGTGATCAGTTTGTCATCACTGACAACCGCTGATACTTCTTTTGGATCTGCATGAATAGGTTTACATTAGTTTCATAGCAATGGAACTGACAAGTGGATGAACATTTTGAAGGATCATACACTAGAATTAGAAATTACATTTGTTATATAAAGAAAATGTTACATTTTGGCGACCATTGAATGAAATTTGGATTATCTTTAGCTAATCCAATTGCATAACCGCAGTCTGTTAAACCATCGTGCTACACAGATCAAACAATCAAAAAGAAAATATGGCATTTCATGTTACCAGTAAATAATCCATATTGAAGAATCCACAAAAACATGACAATATAACAATCCATCAACAACAAAAAGCAAAAGAATAGATGAGAAATCAGGATATAAAAAATCACGCATCAAACCAAATTTATACAGTATTTAAATAAATAGAAAAAAAAAGAGGGGCATTCCGAGAATCGAACTCGGGACCTCTCGCACCCAAAGCGAGAATCATACCACTAGACCAAATGCCCTGATATGGGCTATTACTGTCATGAATCAAACTGAAACCTAATAAGTGTAGACACAAAGATTGTATGATAATGAAACTCTCAAAAAATTCCATTTAGACAAGAAAAGTAGAACACGGATCACTTGAGATTAAAATGACCATATTCATTATTCTATTTATTTTGTAACTATACATTAGTAAATTATTCCTTTAGGAAGGTCTCTCTCTAGCTCTCCTCCCCTCTTTTTTTTTTTTTTTTTTCACGAGGGTTTCTTCAACTTTTTCTTCGAAGCCCAACTTAACTCAAGAAATGCTTTTGTGACTTACACTTGATCAAAGAGGTTGAAACTCTCTTAGAACTGTTTGTATGCATTTATTTTACAACTCGATGAGAGGTTCAAAAGAAAATTTGCTGAAATGATCAAAAGTAATATCGAAAACGGGAGAAGAGGATGATAAAATGTACATTTGTGATTTTTCATCATGGTATGACTGTAAGCTTATTAGTTCATACTAGGAAAATATCCCTACTTCATCCCTAAGATATTTATTTATTTATTTGTTCATTTATTTCATTGGTCAAGAAAACCAGATTTCATTGAAAAAAATGAAAGCTTACAATATGATTTTCCCAATTTTAAGACACATAAGGTCGAAGATAAGTTCATCTTCAACCTCAAATTCTAGATTGGCTGGATGCATCATTTATCTATGCAGTCCATCAAATGCCATTAAAAGCATACTTAACCTCCGATAAATAGCAAAATTGGCTCAGAGGTGTACGGCAAGCAAGGTGGATGATTAATTAGTTTGCCAGATTTTTTAAAAGAACTTATTTTGGACTTTGCTAATATTTTTTGCAACTTAGGACAACATAGATTTAGTATATATCATACTAACCTGGCGGCCTTCAAAGTCTAATCTCCCACCAGCATGACAAATCAAGCTTTTACATATGAATCTAAACCACAAAAACCTGCAGAAGTAAGAAGTGTACCAGTGTTACAAACTAAAGGTTGACAAAATCAGAGTATCATTGGTTAAGAATAAAGAGAAGCCATAGCAGTTACTTACACTGGAGCTAACTAAGAGCATCTACGGTTGATGGCCAAATTATCACAATGAACAGTTAAAGCACCCAACACACTGCATTCGCTGGCCAAAAGGACAATTATCCACACCTAACAGGCTACACTCACACACTGTCTAAGAAGATAGAACTCGCCAACTACAGGAATCATAAATCTGTATAAAAAATCTCCACAGAAAATGAGATCATGCACAAAATTTAACCGGTTTACAATAATATCTTTAAAATTTATCCACCAACAGTTTTTTATTTGGAGGATAACTCCGCCAAAAATAACTGCAAAACTGTTTGACAATAGCCAAAGAATGATTGGGCACTTGCTATTCGGTTCTGGCATGACACATCAAGCCACAAAGTTTTCCAAATACAGAGATCTGTTACCCATTTCGAATGAGATCATCCTGTAGTTTACACACAACACATTTAGCTCAATCAGCAATCACTCAAACCATCAAACAAAACCCCAAACGTAACAAGTAGAGAAAAGCAGAATTGAAATGAGGAAGGGAGAACCCAACCACCACCGTGAGACAATGGTTGCCTACAATAAAAGGTTTGAGGACCAAAGAATCCCTCAAGAAGGCGAGAACCCTCCTTACATAGACCATCAAAACTGCCTCTATGTAAAATCCAAGAGAACAGAAAAGATTTGCCACCCATGGCTGAAAAAAATTTGCCTAGACAAGAAACTTATACCCCATCTCAAACTCAAAGATCATCACAGCCTACAATACGTTATGATTCCTTCCTCAAATCTTGATTGGGAATATGGAATTCTTAACTACCAATCAGAAACCAAAGTTTTTATTTACTCAAATAACGATCCAGAGCACAAAACAACATAAAAATGACGACTTCAAGATTTCAATAGTCTGAAACTACAACACCAACTGTATGTATCTATAGCCAATCTCTGTGTCGATTTCTTTCTGCCCACACAACTTTGAGCAGAGGCAGGATTACCAATCTATGAACATCCAAGTGATTGAATATATTTGCTAAGAACAAAACAACGAAAAGAAATCAATATAAAATATATAACATAAATAAATTAATAAATAAAACTGAAATCAACTCAAAACATTATCCTGAACAAGTTTTACTATTGTGCTTCATAAATTGAAACAAAAAGAATGGGAATTATGGGGAGGCTCAGATTCGCCTTTATTCAAACAAAGGAAAGCATCCCACCACCACAATTGAAGAGAGACATTGGTTGCCCATGACAAAGGAGCCAAAGGAAACCCCAACCACCCTCCCTCATATAGACTTTCCAAGCTACCTCCAAGTAATAGTGATGGAGAAATCAAACCTTGGGTCTGAAGACCAAAGTCACATTTTCATCATCATAGCCTTCACAAAGGGACTTACCCCAAGAGAGGAGAAAAAACTTCCCACCCATGGCTGCATCACCTCTGCCTTGCCAAGAAATGTGGTGAATCCCCTCCTCCTGAGGTTGAAAATAAATAAATAAATAAATAGGAATTGGCACAGGAGGATGAAAAAGCATTTTTGGACACAACAAAATGAGGGAAGGAGGCTCAGATTCGCCTTTTTACAGACAAGAGTAAGGAACCCAACCACCACCTGGGTGAGACAGAGGTTGTCCATGAAAAAGGGTTGAGAACCAAAGGAACTACGAAAACCATCCTTACATAGACCATCCAAACTGCCTCCTTCACCCCAAGTAATAGTGCTGGAGAAATCAAATCCTTTGTCCGGAATCAAAGTCGATATTGTTCATCACAGCCTCAAAAAGTGTTTTTTTTTTTTTTTTCACTTTAGCCATCTTATCCCCAGAAAGAAGTAAATTTCCCACCCATGGCTGCATTGCATTTGCCTTGCCAAGAAATGGGGTGAAATTCCATCCTCCTTGGGGAATGCATGTTGGAAACCAAGGATTGTGATTTCGTCTTTCGAATTAATTTTGGTCTTCTAATTTTAAGAAATATTTCGTAAAAATTTCGAGAATATAACAGAAGACAAAGAGAAAACCAATGCAGGGCTGGGAGGCTCAGATTCCCGTTACTCAGACAAAGGGAAAGCACCCAACCACAATTGGAGAGAGACAACGGTTGCCCATGACAAAGGCCCATGACAAAGAGATCGAGGACCAAAGGAACCCTCCAACACTCCTTATACAGACCTTCCACACTGCCTTTTTGCCCCAACTACAGGTAGTGGTAGAGAAATCAAACCCCAGGTCTGGGATTAAATCGAAATCGACATTGTTTCATCACAGCCTCAAAACCAGGTTATTTACTTAATTTGGCTTTAGCCCCCAGGCTAAGACGCAACTTAATCCCAGAGAAGAGAGGAAAATTTTCCCACCCATGGCTGCAAACAACTTGCCTTGCCAAGAAATGTGGTGAAATACAATCCCACCTCTGATCACAGCCTACAAGAACATCATCATCATCATCATCATCATCATTCTGAGATTCAGCCCCCGTGTCAGCATCGATTCGTCCCTCCCTCTCAACTCCTCTAAGCAAAATCTCTCCAAGTCTCGCAACACATTCAATTAAAAGCACCCACACAAGCAAGGCCCCAAATTTGAATGCAAATATAGATGAAAGCAAACATAAAAATGAATTAAGGATGGTCGCGATTCGGATTGCCGCTATAGGATGAATCATCCAAACATAAGAGTTGTTTATTTTTTTATCGGAATGTATTGAATCATAGACTCTGAAATCAGTGCAGATAGCATTGGCAACAACCCAAACACCCACCCATCTGACTGATCTTTCCAAAGCCTCATACATAAACTAATGAGAGAAAGGGAGTTACTATGTGCACCAACAAGACAGGGAGAACAACTATCAACTAGGCTCAGAATCTCCTTTTTTCAGACAAAGGAAAGGAACCCCACCACCACCACCATCATGGGACACACAATGGTTGTCCATGCAAAGGGGTTGAAGTCCAAAAGAAACCCCAACAACCCTTTTGACACAGACCTTCCAATCTGCCGGCATGTAGCAAAACCAGTAGTGATAATGGAGAATCAAACCCATAGTCTGGAATCAAATCAATATGTTCATCACAGCCTATTTTAAGGAGGAGGGGTGGGTAAGGGCTGTTAGTTAGATTTTCCAAAATCATTGGCTCTTTCTCTGATATGATCAGAGTTCAGAAGGGAGGCAACAACCCTTAGAGACGCCCTTTACATTTCCCTTCTGAGTTAGCCTCATTCTTCACACGCAAAAAATCTAGAGAGCCAGGCCCCTAGTGCCAGGACAGCGCCAGGGGAGCTTTATGTGCGTGTGATTGTGTTCGATTGGGGCATTATGAGCATCTCTAGGATGATGGAGGGTATTGGGCCTGGCCTGGCACGGGCCTGGCTCTTTAGAATGGTTCAGAGTGTACCTTCATATACCCAGAGGAGAGGAGAATTTCCCACCCATGGTGCAGCAACAAGCTGCCTTGCCAAGAAATGTGGTAAATTTTAACCCTTCACTCTGAGCCTGCCAATGTAGAGAGAGATACCTCATCACAGCCTACAAGTACAAAAGCAGCAACTGATACATCAAATAAGACCATCATCACGACCACCACCTGGATGAGACAACATTGATATGAGGGAAGGAAGCTCAGATTCACCTTTTTTTCAGACAAAAGGAACCCAACCACCACCTGGGTGAGACAGTGGTTGTCTATGAAAAAAGGGTTGAGAACCAAAGGAACTCATCACACCCATCCTTACATAGACCATCCAAACTGCCTCCTTCACCCCAAGTAATAGTGGTGGAGAAATCAAATCCTTTGTCTGGAATCAAAGTCGACATTGTTCATCACAGCCTCAAAAAGGGTCCTTTTTTTTCACTCTAGCCACCATATGCCCAAAAAGAAGTAAATTTCCCACCCATGGCTGCATTGCATTTGCCTTGCCAAGAAATGTGGTGAAATCCCATCCTCCTATGGGAACACATGTTGGAAACCAAGGATTGTGATTTCGTTTTTCGAAGTAATTTCAGTCTTCTGATTTAAAGAAATATTTCGTAAAAATTTCAAGAATGTGTCAAACATATATGAATGGAAGACAGAGAAAATGAATGAATGGTTGAGAGGCTCAGATTCGCTGTTATTCAGACAAAAGGAAGCACCCAACCACGATTGGAGAGAGACAACGGTTGCCCATGGCAAAGAGGTCGAGGACCAAAGGAACCCTCCAACACTCCTTATGTAGTGGTAGAGAAATCAAACGCTAGGTCTGGGATTAAATTGACATTGTTTCATCACAGCCTAAAAAAGGGTTATTTACTTTATTTGACTTTAGCCCCCAGGCTAAGACGCAACTTAATCCCAGAGAAGAGAGGAAATACTTCAAACCCATGGCTGCAAACAACTTGCCTTGCCAAGAAATGTGGTGAAATACAATCCCATCTCTGATCACAGCCTACAACACATTCAATTAAAAGCTCCCACACAAGCAAGGTCCCAAATTCGATTCAAATATAGATAAATGCAAACATAAAAATGAACAAGGATTGTAGAGATTCGGATTGCCGCTATAGGATGAATCATCCAAACATAAGAGTTGTTTAGTTTTTATGGGAATGTATTGAATCATAGACTCTGAAATCAGTGCGATAGGATTGGCAACAACCCAAACACCCACCCATCTGACTGATCTTTCCAAAGCCTCATACTTAAACTAATGAGAGAAAGGGAGTTGCGATGTGCACCCACAAGTTCCACTTTCATCCCAGAGAGAATGTATGTGTGTGTGTATGTATGTATGTGGAGAGGAGGGTCAGCTATCAGCTAGGCTCAGAATCTCCTTTTTTTCAGACAAAGGGAAGGAACCCCACCACTACTACCACCACGGGACAGACAATGGTTGTCTATGCAAAGGGGTTGAAGTCCAAAAGAAACCCCAAAAACCCTTTTGACACAGTCTGCCTGCATGTACCCAAACCAGTAATTATAATGGAGAATCAAACCCATAGTCTGAAATTAAAATCAATAATGTTCATCACAGCCTATTTTAAGGAGGAGGAAGAGGATGGGTGGGTAAGGGCTGTTAGTTAAATTTTCCAAAATCATTGGCTCTTTCTCTGATATGATCAGAGTTTACAGAAGGGAGGCAACAACCCTTAGAGACACCCTTTACATTTCCCTTCTAAGTGAGCCTCATTTTTCACACAACAAAGCAAAGCAAAGCAAAGCAAAGAAAAGAAAATGAACGATTCTTAAGAGCCAGGCCAGGCCCCTAGCGCCAGAGAGACTCAGAGTGTACCTTCATATACCCAGAGGAGAGGAAAATTTTCCCACCCATGGCTGCAACAACAAGCTGCCTTGCCAAGAAATGTGGTGAAATTTAAACCTTCTCTCTCAGGCTGCCAATGTTGTGAGAGATACCTCATCACAGCCTACAAGAACAGCAGCAGCAGAAGAGATCACACAACAACAACAACAACAATGACAAGAGATACATAGATAGATAGATAGAGAGATACAGAGCAGAGAGAGAGATAGAGAGGGAGAAGGGTTTGATCCCTAAACCCTCCCAAGTCCCAACAAACCTTACAACTCGAGACGAAAGTAAAGGTAGAGCTAGCGCAATTACTTTCTAGCCTTTTCAGCTTCCCTTTTTTACCCCTTCTTTTTTCAAGATTTGAGGGTACTTTTGTCTATTCACTTTATTGAGTTATTAAAAAAAAATTCTGGATCATGGCATGCAACTTTTAATACCTCGATGAACTTGTTATTAAAGAACCCGTAATGTGTTTTCGAGATCAAAACACGGTCGCACATTTTTTATCGCTGTTGTATTTTGTGATGATTTCGGATGTTCAACTTTGTTCCCACAAGTAAATGTATGCAATTTCCTTCAAGGATAAGTAAAATACAAATGAGACAACAAGCTACGAAACTAAATCCCTCAACGCATTTTGGATTCGGATGTTTACCGACTAATCTAAAACAAAATCCCTCCCGATCACAACTTTTCATTTCAATAAACTATCCAGAAGGGGATTTTTTTTAGACTTCATATGCTCCTCAACCATCTAAAGCTACAACTGCATCACCTTCCTTTTTTGTTTGTTGTTCTACGTCAGCATTTTCTGTATCTGCATCAACCATTTCGACATCACCCGTTTTTTTAGGTGAAGATGTGGGTTCTGCAACAGTTGATGATTCCGCTTCCGTTTTTACAGGAGGAGGTGGATCTGATGTGCTTTCAGTAACCTTCAATGGTGTATCCATCTTGTTGGTAGGTTCGGGAGCAGGCTCAGCCAACTGATCCGGTTTAACATGTGATGGTTCCGGAGTGGTTGTAGTCTCATCCAAGGGGGCAAGAACCTGATTTATACCTTCATAGACAGTTTCAAGAGGAAGAAAGTTCTTCCCGACTGTTGCAGATCTGTTCTCTGAGACTGTCTGTTCTGATTCTTGAGCATTATCGATAACAACCTTACACATCTGCCACCAACAGTACAAGGATGGAGGAAAAAAAAAACAGCACCAAATCAAGTTCCCATTATTCGCAAATGATCTGAATTGATTGATAATTAAAAATCTTTTTTTTTTCATTAGTTCTTTGAACTTTCCAATCACGGTCTCACGCCTAAATGTATAAACATGCTATTTACCTTGTTATATAGCCGGGCCATTTCCAAACGGTCGGGTTTGTCATCACAAGCTGCTGCTGATACTTCCTTCGGAGCTGCAAAAATAGTTTCAAATTAGTTTATGCTCATAATTAAAGAAACCTTAAAATTCCAGATTCAACAATTTGCCATGACTAATTTAAAGAACAAGTGACCTTCAGTTCTGTATCTAGCACTGGCAGTCACTTTTGTACTAGAACTGCCTGGACTATGTTTTGCTGGAATGGAATACTGTAGGGGGGAAATTGCTTGCAGCTCATCCTAGAGTTACCAAGGCACAGCGGAGGGGTAAGTGAAGCACCCATCACACGAAAGGGTGCAGGCTGAGTTTTGTGTTGCATTGTGGTTTCCTGATCTCTTTCTTTTCTTAAAATGTGAATAGCAGCGTACTTTCTCAAGTGTCAGAGGTCATGTTTACCACAAAAATCAAAAGTACTGGATTTCAGTAGTAGTGTAGTTTGTTCTGGTAACTTTCTTAACCCGGTTAGTTTATTAGCTGCATTGTACTTCTTCATCAGCATCATTGGAAATTTTGAGGCATGGCATCTTTATCTGATCATAAAAATTAACATAGATAACCTAAAAGAACTTACAGATAGGCTCTACAGAGGGCAAATTCTCGTTTACTTGCACATCAGCCTCAGTGGAGGGTGAACAGTGCGAGTTTACAGCCTCCATCTTATTTTTGTGATCTCCATTTATTGTCACATGTGGCTTGACCTCACCCTACAATTTCCAAACAAATTTGCATGAGGCAATGAAGTGATATTGGCATATTGCGCCTCCTAAAAAACACTGATTTTAAAACATCAAATAACAAAGTTCCCAGAAAAAACATGTAAACCAACTTACAAAGTAGTCTTTCTGGTACTCTGCATTCAGCCCCTTCTCCAAAAGGAGTACTCTCTTCTTTATGAACTCGACCAGTCTTCTCAACCACTCTCTGAAACTATAGGAGTGTGCAAGATCCTGATACGATGACTGAACCTGGTTTGCAGTTGCGGTTGCAGTTGCACCACTTGCAACATCGGATCCAGCGGTCTCCTTTAACTGATCGCTGGAGGTTCCTTCAGGATTAACCGTATCTGTACCTGGATTTGTTTGAAGAACTCCGGTGGAAGTACCATTCATAAAGGGCAGATTCAGCTGCTGACAAATGACTTGTTGGATCTCTAAATCCTTGTCTTCAGCAATTAATTGCCATTTGCCGTATCCATGCCTAGTGAACATGATTATTAAAATTAAAAAAATAAAATGAAAATGAAAGAAACTAATAGGCATAAGCTATGATTATAGTGCATTAAACACACCGACCCAGACAACCATGCGCACAAACACAAAAAGAAAAGGGTGTTTGAATAAGAATAACCATGGCTTTTCCCACAAAGGCACAAACCAACCCTCAGATATAAAATTCATAAAAAAAAATGTATGGTTAAATATTAATTTTCTCCAAAAAATGTCCTACTGGTTACTTTTGTTGTTTCATGATTTCATGCAAGTTGCATGATTCCCTAAGATAATGGATTCCTGCATTATTTTGTTATTTCCTCTTAGTTTTCAAAAATGCCGGGATTGCACTTTCCAGACAACTCATTCGCAGTAACATACAACTTCAGAAACAATCACAATAAGATAAAAAGAAAAATATAATGGAAACAGCAGGTTTTAATTAAATTAGAACCCAACTAAATGGATACATACTTCAGTATTCCTTGCAATAGCTTCAAATCATGTTCCTCTTTCCATGACCTTCCAGCTCTCAAACCCGGATAGCGCAATACAACATCTTCGGTGAAGAGGGCAGTTCTTGGCTTTTCTGACCGGAATTTCTTCACCTAAAACATTCCCAAAACTGGTGTAAATATGCTAGTTCAATCAAGTCAGGTTTGAAGATGGAATTACAAGACAATATCAAATAATATACCAGTCTAGACTACCATTACCTGAAGTGTAAAAGAATGTGATTTAGAAATTATTGCATTAGTGACTATACCTTGTCTCTGATCAAAAGTAATTGGGCAATCCTAACAAGTACATCATGTGGTCTTATTCCTTCTTTAGGCACACCATCTATGCAAAAACATAACATTAGTAAACAACTGACCACAAACAAAGAATCAGATAAATACAATAAATAAATCCAGAAATATATGCAATCCATGCAATAAGGTAGATCATAGATGTGTTATGGCTTATTACCTGAGAAGAACTCGGAGTCTGTTATAGCTTCAGCAATGTGGGATAAAAATAGTGTTCCATATCTAATAGAAAAATGAAAACCAGAGAAATAATGAATTAACCAAAAACAAATGCCTAAAACTTTCTAAACGAAAGTCTCACTTCTAAAACAAGCGAAGTTGTTGATTTACATTCCAAGTCCTAACAACATACTATTTGTAAATTTAGTTTTTTCCCCTCTTTTTTTAAATTGCTTAGGTTTTACCCTATAGAGCTACAATAAACATCTTCAAGTAAAAACACTTTTAAGTTCCTTATCTATTCTAAAAATAACCTGAAAGAAAATCCTTATTGGCAACTACCTTCTTTATAAGAAACAGATCTTAGACCTTCAAAAAAAAAAAAAAAATTGGAGTGCAAAATTATGGACAAGAGTTTAGAAGACATACACTTTAATCTCCTCAGGGGTCTTCTGCTTCACTCGATTTGTAAAGTCTCTCCAATCAAAGTCACCAACTCCAAACCTGCAAAGTAAATTTACATTGTCGTGAACTGCAAGAGTATCCTAGGGTAGCAAAAAAACAGAAAAAGAAAACCTAATTAAGACAAAAATTTCAACATAACCAACCTCATCAATGTCAAGACAAAAGCAGTTCGCTGCTGGTGATTAAAGCCAAGAACTCTAAAGGATTTCCCTTCACCTTCCATCAGAGGAGTTGGTGGAAGCGGCTCCATACTCTCTAATGCTGAAATTAGAAGGTTATTATGCTATGATAAAAAGTAAGCCGAAGGACATAGTTTGTCATATCTCATGGAAAAAATAGATAAGATACCACGAGCTCTCTTCTTTTGTGGCTTTCTTCCAGGTGCTGCCCCGGATGACACAAGGTCAGGATCAGCCCAATCAGCTTCGTTGCTATCACCATCAGAACTCACCTCTTCCATACCAGCAAGGTCGTCCTCATCAACAGATACCATCTAAACGTATACCCACAAAACATAGTAAATGACATATTACCATCCAGACAGATATTTGCAATTAACCTTTCTAAAACATAATTTTTGCCATCAACCAGTTTTAATTAAAAACTTCAGTTTTTGTCCATGACTGTTAAAAACTATTCTTAAATTTCAATCACAAGAAATCTAACATTCTTGAGCAAGATATCAAGTCAAATTGACACTGTAAAGGTGGTCAAGAAAAGACCTCAGAACCTACTTACGGCTTCTAATGACAGAAAATGTGAGAACATACCTGCTTACGGCTTCTCTTTCCCTTCCCCAAAGCAGTAGTCTCTTCAATTTGGTGAACTTCATATCTATCCCTCAGCAATTCTTCCCAATAACGTTTAGACTCTGAGATACTGTCGGTTGGTTTATTTGCAGTGGATGCTTTCTGCGCTTCCTCCACAGCTGCAGCTCCCACTTCATCTATAAATTCAAAATTTGCCACCTAAAAGAAGTAACAAGAGCGTCAACTCATAAATCATAATATTAACAATACTACGATAAGAAGAATGAAATGCCATATTATGCTAGAGAACACATTTGTTGTTCAGGGTGCCGTCATACCAATAATTACAAGAACAATGTATGCTTGTGAGTTTTATACAATCAGATATGAACTAATCACCAACACACACACACAAACACTAAGGAAAGTATACATATACAAAAGAAAAATCCGATACAACACCATATCAACCATAATCAGTATGAACCATGAAAAAGCAGACATAAGCTATAGAGTAATGGCACGCACTAAATACAAATAAACACTTCAAGTTACAGAGAGCCATTTGCAGAAAACAGAAAATGCATGACTAGCAACAACTATCTGATTCTTCAGAGCTTTTCTTTTAATCAAAAAGATGGAATTTTATTATTGAAGCATCACCAGGTGATAACGTCATATATATATGTGTATGTGCATGTACACGTAAAACAATGCTACATGTCTTAAAAATTGCTACAAAGAGCAAGGTAGCAATGTTTGCTTTGAGCATGCTTCCTTTCTTCTTCAATTTTATCTTTCATCCATCCATCTAATAAGCATCAGCAATACAGTAGTTCCATACATGTCTATAGAGAAAGGGAAACATCTCAATCAGCTTTTCCAAATGTGCCCACCTTATTACAAGTTAATAATGAGACCAAGGAAAAACATATATAACAGGAGGGAAAATTGCAATTGTTTAGAACCTTGAAGGCTTTCAGAAAACCACCATCTTCTTCATCATCATCCACGGTTGCCTCCTCCTCCCCAACTTGCTCACGGTCAAGTAATCTATCAATGGTAAAATTCATATGTAATTACAATTTAAAATAACAACAATAAAAAGGCATACTCTACTTTTTTTTTTTAAGTATAAGTATGTTAACCTATCTATTGCAGCATCATCGTAGTGAATTTGGCGAGCTTTTCCAGCTTCATCACTATCATCGGCGAATAACTCCTTCGAACCATATCTTATAATGTCGTCTAATTCTTCCTAGATGACAGATTCAAATGTGCATGAGAACTATCATCTCATATTTGATGCAAGTAATTAGTAATTCAAAATTTTATTCTTCTTGATACAGCAGATACTGTACTCTGTGCTAAGTGATGCCTGAAACTATATTCAGATAATAGGAGAAAGTTCACAGAAATTAAAAAATATAATACGGACATACCCAAAAGTTTGCAGAAAGAGGAAATGTATCCAATAAGTATTGGCAAAATGACATGTGTTTCTTGTTGCACTAACAGAAAAAGGAGAGATTGTATCCTGAAGTTCATAAACTCAACCTAAACAAGCCAATCTAGATAAAATCACAAGAGAATGTATACATCCAGTACATGGAGCTCTTCTTTAGATAACATGCCAAGATGGACAGTGTTTGCATTCTATTACAACATATGCATACAGAGTACCTGATTAATATTTTGTGCTTTAAGCTTCCCCACAACAAGATGCTCTAGAACCATTTTTTTCTTGGTCATTTGCATCATCCTTTCCTCAATGGTTCCACGTGTTATTAATCGATATATCATGACCTATGACATTTGACCAGAATTCATCAGGAAAAGGAAAGAAAATAAATTCAAGAATAGAACTTCTACAAACTTCAACCAAAATAAAGAAAAGTTACTCATCTACAAGAAATATATTCAACAAATATAATATGACCTTATTGGTCTGACCAAGCCGGTGAGCCCTAGCCATTGCTTGCAAATCAGCATGAGGATTCCAATCACTGCAAATAGACAACAGTTAGTAAATGCAAATATGGTCCATGTTTCGTGAAAAAGGGGGGAAAAGGTTGTACAGGTAAAAACCTGTCATATATTATAACAGTGTCAGCAGTTGCAAGATTTATTCCGAGTCCCCCAGCTCTTGTAGAGAGCAGAAAACAGAACCTAGTCGAGTTCTTAGCATTGAACCGATCTATACGTATCTGTCTCTCTGCCCCACTAACTTTGCCATCAATCCGTTCATATAACCATTTCTATACAAAACAATAACACTAAGACAATTCACAACAGCTACAAGCTCCTCATAAAAAATCATATCCAAAAGAAATACAGATACATAAATTCAACAAAAAAAAATGAAAAATTGTTTATTAGTCATACCTTGTAACAGCAGTAGTCCTCTAGTAAATCCAGCATGTGCTGAAACTGTGTATAGATGAGAACTCTATGGCCTTGCTCTTTAAGCTTGACCATCATCTTGTCTAACAAAGTTAGTTTGCCAGAAGCATCCACCAACTGCCTGTCACAGAACAGAAGCACAGAACACAAGAAACTAAGAACCAGAAAAATATGGATAACATTTCAAGACATTTAAAAGAAAATAAGAGATACATAGAGAGAATTCCATTTGTACAAAAGAAGCGAGACATGATTTAAAGATAATGCATTATAGAAGTCCATAACCTCAATCGCAATAATAAGAAATAAAACAGGCTTGAACTAAGTTACGTACAACTACCTATAAGCTTCATCCACATCAGACAAATCGGGTTCTACTCCTTCTAACATATAAGCGTGACAACAGAGCTTACGCAGTTCCATAACCACATTTATGAGCGATATCTGTACAGATAGTATTAATCACAAGTTAACTTCACTAAGAACATAGATACTTAAAAAAAAATCGGTTATGCAACTGTACCTGTGCACCACCCCGACGAGTTAGTATCTCGTAATTACGGGTCAGAATGGCCTTGTAGAATTCTTTCTGTTTGCTACTCAGATCTACACGTAATATAAGCTCTGCTTTGGGGGGCATATCCTTCAGAACATCCTTCTTGACTCCTAAGGTTGCACAAAATTTATCAACCTGGTCAATTTTTAACATAAATAGAATAACTAATATACATAAAATACCATCATAGAAGTAAAAAAACGGAAACACGTTAAACTTAGCTGCTAACTCAAATTCATAAACCTGTAATAACAAAATACAATAGTAACGATTTGATACAAAGTAATATGTCAATATCATGCATTTCTGTATTTATGTAACCTATGCATCAACTACATACTTAAACTCTGCTTGTGCAAATATTCTTGTTACCTGCTTATGATAACAGCAGCTTGGATAATTTTGAGATAATACCTAAATGAAAGAAATAATTTAACACAAACACATTTGACGGTAAAAGATACAAACTTCTGAGTAGATGTGGGGCAAGCATTTTATGAAGCCTGGCAATCTGCTCCTCTTGATTGATATCCTTGAATTCCTCTTGAAACTCCTCTAAACTTGCAAACTGCAAGCATTTAGCAACAGAACTGGTTTTAGTTCAGCCAGCCAAGATAAGATCAAGAATTAAGCTAGTAAGAACGAGCTGAGATGAATAGGACAGAGAGGGCTGATTTTTCAGCCTTATGTTACAACTAACCCTTTCCAAGTGGTGGTTTGGTAGAGATAAGAAACCAATACAGTGATGTGTTACGACATTATAAGTTATAAGGAGCCAATCCAGTGATGCATAGCACAACTAAGCAGCCTAGCAACCTTACATCAATTCTTAGGTCAGTTAACTCTGTAATAAGCCAAAATGCCAAACTCATTCAAGTTCAGTACGCCAACCCACACCCAAAAAAGAAAAGGTAACAGAAAGTTACATGAGGCAGGCCTCACATCAAAACATTACTTCACTCTTGAAAAAGCTCTTAAACTGCAGCACCCATGGTAATAGATACTGACCTTTCCAGCATCAAGGAAGTGCATAAGCATGAATAACTCGTCCAGATTGTTCTGAAAAGAGCATAAAAATGAGCTGTTAATAGAAGTGAAAAGTGAGACATGGGTGTAATAGATTAGTAATTCCTACAAAGAATTAAAACTGACAAAAAAATCTCTATGACGGAATCAAGAGTATTAAATGCATTTACAAAATCTGTTTCAACGGAAAACAAATTGGTAGCATTCCACACAAACATGGTAACTCACAAAAGTTGTAAGTAAAATTAACTAGAATAAATGAATGACCCAGACTTGGTAAAAATTCCAAAAGAGAAGACATCCCAATGTCTAAAATAAATAGATTAGAATCCATATCAAAGAGACCAAACCTCCAGGTCAGGATGTCTGGTTTTGGGAAGGTAAAGGACCACAGCAGTCTAAAAGGTCAAAAGGACCTACCTTGAAAATAAAACATGAAGTAAACCACCAACTCATATTGAATTAATCTCTTAATAACAAGCAGAGGCAACCATTATTGTGTTTCCTTAACCGGGATAGGAGGCAATGCTTGAATCAATTGTTAAATATAGTTTGGAGGTCCAACAAACAATCACTTGCATATGCTCAAACATGACATCATCAATGGGTTATTTCGTCAGGAAGCTGTGAAAAATGGAACAGAATCAAGGAACGTGATTTTACCACCACAAATTTCCTTAGATGTATGCAAAGCAATCAGATCAAAACAGGCAAGCCCAAAAAAAGGCACACTTCCAATATGTTCCATACATTTAAAAAACCATGTCTTTGATAGAAGTAAATATAGGCAGATAACAACAGAAGCACAATGTGATATATTATCCTCAAAAAACAAGCATGAAGTTCAATTAGAAAAGAAAGCAACCTGAAGAGGAGTTCCGGTCAACAACACACGGTGACTGCTGGAATATTGCTTTAATGAAAGAAAAAGCTTTGAATCTTTGTTCTTGAGGCGATGACCTTCATCCACAATCTACAAAAGATACAATGGCAGCTAAGTGATGAAACACAATTTCTACAGATTAACAACTAAGTAAAAAGTGAAAGAATATTACCATACATTCCCACTTTATTGGTTTAATCGATGTCGAATCCAGGTTAATCATTTCATAAGATGTAAGGAGAACATCAAACTTTATTCTATCCTGTTTGCTATAACTAACAACATGTCCGCTCTTCTTTTTCTTATGCTTCTTGAACTTGCCTTTCGGAAAGTAAAATTCATATTCCCTAATGACAGAACGAGCTTGGGAAGACCCAACATACATCACCTGCAGAAAGTTTAGTTTCATTTAGTAAAAGAGGGAGTGGAAGATGTTGTTCCTAGAGAAAAGTTTGACATTGCCATTTAGAATTCTATGCACATACCACATTCATTTGAGGCGCCCATAAAGCAAACTCACGTTCCCAATTGCGCAAAGTTGAAAGTGGAGCAACCACTAGAAAAGGTGAGATGTTTTCCTCGAACAGAGATGCAAGAAAAGCAATACTTTGTATAGTTTTTCCTGCATGAAACAAGAAGTCGCAGCTGATGCATTTTATTAAACTGACCATCAACATACTGAGAAAAAGTAAACCTTGGGAACAGATTCTATCACTGATCAACCAAGGAAGGACTCACCAAGACCCATCTCATCAGCAAGGATCACATGCGTCTCCTTAGACCAAGAATACCTCAAGAAATTCAACCCCTCAAGCTGGTAAGGGTGTAGTGAGCCTTCAAAAAATAAAACAAGTGGTAGATAAGTCTCTATCCATATATTATAATGCAAAAACTTGAGGATTCTCTGGCCAAAAAAAAATTTGGGTTTCCATCAAATACCCTAACATTGCCCTAATGCAAGAATCTTTCTAGAGCTAAAGTTGTCCAAATCCACCATTGTTAAAAAGTTTCTCCAACTTTCTCTCTCTATTTCCAAACTTAGAAACTCCACAAATTTTTAATCTCTCTTAAATTTACCCACTATTTTTTATATTCCAAGTTATCTCAATAAAAATACTATAATATTAATATGTTACAAAAAACAAAAATATAAATCTATCTTACTTGAATAACATAAAAGAAAAACGAAAATGAAAAATAACTAGAAATTTCTTTAAGATATTTTCATTAAATTTATTTAAAACTTCACGTAGATAACGACCATGCATAAGAATGAGTACAACACATAGTAGTAACAATAATAAGAAGAAAAAAAAGGTCAAACTATAAAACTAATCATATTACGGAAAAAGGAACAGTGAAGTGAATGCTCTTCCAAAAGCGTATACCTCCAGCAAGAAAATCAGGGCTATGCTCAAAACGTTGAAAATCATTCGACTTCTTTTTGGATTCCTTTGCTTCACGAATGATGCTTTTGTGCTTGCTGGAAGACGATTTGCACCTTGACTGAATTTTTTTGAACTTTTCTATTTCTTCTTGATAAATAGAAATATCAGATTCAAGCTCCCAATAGCATTCATCGTATTGAAGCTCTTTATATTTGACAAAATATTCTTTCTCGTCTCCCTCTCCCCTGTTGAATCACCAAAATAAATATATCAAACCATGATTTTAAGATAGTTTCAAAGAAATACAAGGTAAAGAAACAAGCTTGAGTGTGCATCTGAGGCAATAAGAACAGCTGAACTTGAACATGCCATGATTCCAATGCGAAGATGTCAAGCATATAGTGATTTCTGGAATATGGCACACATGTTTAAAACACTATAGTACAGATGTGCCAAAACAACAACATGTGACAAAACCTGCTAGCAAGAATCCTATCAGCAGTGGTCCATTCAGGCCGGATTGCAACAAACTCATCTCCAGTCTCAATCACTGAATTCTTTTGCCTATCAAAGTTATTAACTTTAGTCCTCAGCCTAGAATTAGCCCTATACGCTTTTATAAACTCCTTCTCTGGCACCCTGCAAAAGGTAGTACCTGCAGAGTAAGTAACTGAAAATATCCAGAAGCATTATTTACCCGATGACCAATGAAGCTTTTTTAACCAGTGAAGCTTTTTATTAAGTGGACAAAAGGCAATAAAGCTATAACAGAGAGCCAGCTTTGACTAGTGACACGGTGGAACAGAACAATATTAGCACGCGGGAGAGACTACAAAGTAAACCTTGACTTGACAGTGGGAAATTCTACTTCAAGTGATTGATGAACCCTCTAATTACTTATTATGAAATTGAAGGGAGGGACAAAAAGAAAATTGCATGCACAATACATTAAACCAGAGTACCATGTGCAATGCAAATAAGACAAGCCCTTCCACTTCACAAGATATTGTTTAACAAATATTTGGTTTGAACCCAGCTTCGAAGCATCACCATCATCAGCAGCAGTAGGCCGTAATTCAAAGTCCAATATCTTGTCAATGTCATTTAGAGGACTCACCTACAGCAACCAAATCTTGGATTAGAAATGATATTCAAACCAAGCTCAAACAAATTCACGAATATGATTCACTGCTTCATAAACGTACACATTCTGGGCAGCTCCAGCTCTCAGGTGGAGGTCCTTTCAATGGAGGAAGCAAACATTTGGAGTGGTATGCATAAGTGCATGTCGCACAGCAAAGAAGGTCCCCACTTTCTCCACAACCATGGCAAGAACCATCTTTCTGAAATATTTGGAATAAAAAATAAAAAGCATTTAGTTGTAAATGAATGTATGTCACATCACAACAGGACAAGAACAAATTAGCAGCTATAATTTAATTGTATCCTTTTTTTGTAGGGGGGCTACACGACTTTATTTCATAAGTCTAACTGTGTAAGACGCACATCTGATTAATAACCGAAAACATTTATTTGTTCCAACCCAATGAGAAGTTTTGTATAAGAATCTCATCCATTTCAGCGAACTGGGTAAGAACTGCTTAATTCCCATTACCCAGTTCTTAATGGGTACCTATAACAAGTGCATCAAGGTAAGTAAAATCTAGGTTTTATTCTTTCTCAAAACATATATATGTATATAGAGAGAGAGAGAGAGTAACCCAAAAAAAACCTGAAGCGACATGAAAGACTGAGCATGATGTGATGATAAAGCAAATCATGGAAACAACTCTATCTAATATGTCTACATCAGTTGAACACTTGAACTCAAACCTACATGTTTCCTTTGGTGAGTTCTGCGATGAAATCCTCAATGGGAATGAACCTTCCTCTAGTTTCAATAAACACCACTAGATTCAAACAAAGACCACAAAAAGTACCAGGCAACAAAAGGTACACTAGCTGCTATTAATTATAGTACCAGGCAACAGTTTCTAAAGAAAATGGATTAATTATAGTGAAAGATTGATATGCACACTAGCTGCTATTACTTGTTACATCACACATTATTTTGACAAACATCATCTTTAGACAGTTGGGCTTCTCCTCAATTGTCAGAAATCTAGTGACCATATTCAAATGTCAACATAGTTGCCACAAATCTTATCAACAGTAACCTTTTGAACTAAGGTAGCAAGGATCCCAAGTACAAAAGCTTCAACTTCACCCTACGAGGACTATTCAATTCTTTGGTGGACTCATACATGCTACTTAATATATTTCCATTTAGAACTAAAGCATTTTTATCAAAAATAAAAAAGCATCACCCAGAAAGACGCACATAAAACTTTTAATTAATTATTAAATGTAAAATTCATAATTATCATAATGTGTATCGTATCATGTAGTTAGGATACGCATATCGAAACATATTACGTATCCTAAGATAAGGTGCACAAATAATGTATAGATAGAAAAAATATATATAGTATAGTTTTAAGTATATAAAATACATAATGAGGGTTATTCAAGTAAAGAGGTGTCTTTCATTGATATGTGGCTTGTGTACATATACAAGTTGGCTATTTCCTATCATCCATCTATTCTTTAATGTCACTTATACAAGGATTATAATCCCTGCATCGTTTCGGTGCATCATAAGCTATGTATTAGTGTAGATCTAATTCACTGTATGCCAAATGGGAGCAGATAATCTTGAGACCTTAATGATTTTAAGATCGCCTATTTTTGTATTCGCTTAATAGTGTCTCAGCAATAAAAAAATAAAAACTACCTTTTACAAAAAAATTCCTAAACTTCCATAAGTAATAGAACTGCGTGTGCTTTCTCGTTATGTTGACTAGTAAATTGCCAGGAAATAATAATTGACAAAACACAGGAAACAAAATAAAATTAGGTACAAGCAAGTAAATTTTGATATTACGTAGATCTCAAATAGGTACAAATCTGGGAGCATTATGCTCCGGTGGCATCATCGTATGTGTATCGTGTCCTTCTGTCATTTAACTATTTAAGTTTATCTCATATAGAATATCAGAAACGTACAGTCAATGACTTCTACCTCAAAACGGTAATTATTGTTGAAAATATCACTAGCGCAATGATTTTAAAATAATCTTGGAGTTGTTCACTACAACCAAGTTTAATCCCAAGGGGAAAATGCATACATTTATTGTTACAAAGAAATCTCAGTGGATGAAAAATTCATTCCCACACACATAATCAGCAAATTTTATATAGATTGGTTTACTTGATTGAAGGTGCAAACATCAAATTTTGTAGACGATGAGTAGATGAAAAAAAGACAAACTCGGGCATATAACAACTTCCAACAAACAACTTCATACCAAACATAATTAAAATCCATCTTGAAAAGGCATAAACGCATGATGAAGAGAAAACATACCGCATCAGCTCTAATTATTCTTTCGGCCTTAGACTGAGATGCAGACTTGGATCCTTTCACAACAAGATCAGCCTCTTCATCTGATTCATCTATGTTATACAAGGGTTTCCGCTCGGATCTGATGCGAAGCCTTTCAACCAAACTACTCATATCCTACAAAAGAAATGGACACTGGTCAATAGAAAAGATCACTGAAGGAATAAAGGCGTGTTTGCAAAGGCTCTTAAGAATAATTTTGCAAATACCCAAGGAGAGACGTTAAACTGACAAATCTTGCTTTTAGACACTAGACATTGGCATAATGCATTGAGTTGCACAACCTACTAATAAGGTTAAAATCAAAACATTTTTCAATAAACTAAAGTATTGATAATTTTCATTTTGACACAGCAAAACAGTGAAATTGATGGAGAAAATAAGAGGGATATTACAAATGTGAGTAAGACACTCACACCACAAACAAGATTACCTAATTACAAGTTTGTAACAATTAAAACTGTTGAAATCGACCTCTTTGATTGTTTTCTAAAAGTATTTCCTCAATGCCATGGCGCTGCTTTAATTCGAAGTTTCCAACACCACAATTTGGTCTATGTACCCACCACTCCCATAAAAAATCATATATTCCAATTACCCAAAGGCTTTTCAATTCCACTAACTCCCTTCTCATTGACAATGTGATTGAAAATGATGGAAACAAACTGGCTGCAAATATTGTAGATTCTATAAAGAACTCTACAAAGACAAAGAACCTTTGAGACTGAAGCTCTTAGGGATCTCTTTCAAACAGCTACCTGGTAACCTTGCTTCTCTACTAGAGGCCAACATCACTGAAATAGATATCATCACAGCCCTCAAGAATCTCCAAAAAGACAAAGCTATAGGTATGGATGGGTACACAGTGGACTTCTATGTTAAAACTTGGAGAACTATCAAAAAGGATTTCATGGGAGTCATTGTTGATTTCAACCTCAATTTTTCTTGGATTGGAGGTTCAATACAACCTTGGTGTCCTTAATCCCCAAGAAAAATGGGACTAAAACCATTTCTGACTTCAGACCCATTAGCCGCTTGCCTCTAGGTTGAAATTGGTGTTGCATCGCATCATCTCCCCTTTTCAAAGTGCATCTATCATGGGAAGGCAAATTAGTGATAGCCATCTCATGGCTAATGAATTGATTGACTTCAGAAAGAGAAGTGATCGTCCATTTCGCTAATGATGTTTTTTGGCAATATTTGGATTTTATTCTGCAGCAGATGGGTTTTTAGCTTAAAATGGAGGTGGCTCAAAACTTGTAGACATTCAGTAAATTTCTATGAAAATCAATGGGGACACTCTAGGTTTCTTCTCAAGATCTAAGGGCCTTGGGCAAAGTGACCCCTTTTCTCCCAACCTCTTCACCATTGCCTCTGAAGGTTCTTAATTCTTATGATCCAACAAGCTTGTAGCAAGGGCCTTCTCAATGGGTTTAAAGTAAAGGAAACATCACTCAAATCTCAATTCTACAATACTTTCATATACTATTTTTTTTCTATGATGCCAAGAGTGAGAAATTGAACACCCTCAAAACAATCCTTCCTATTCAAGGCAGTTTCTAGCTTGCAAATCAACTTCCACAAGTCTTCTTTATTTGGATATGGTGACGTCCCCACTCTAAACTCTCTCTTGTTGATGTGCTTAGTTGTGCGTGTAAGAACCTGCCTACTAAATATTTGGGGTTCCTTTGGGTACAAACTATAAGTCAAAATCTGTTTGGGGTGATGTGAATCGTGATTGAGAGAATGGAAAAAAGGATTGTCCACTTGGAAAACTAAGTACCTTTCAAAAGCTAGAACAGTCATCCTCATTCAGTCCACTCTTGCTAGCATTCCTATCTACCTCCTCTCCATGTGTACTATTCCAATAAAATGGAGAAAATCAAGAGGATTTTTCTATGGGGATCTATAGGTGATAAGAGGTCCATTCATCTTCTTTATTGGGATAAAGTGTGCATTCCAAAGGAGAAAGGTGGCATGGGCATAAGGAGAATAAAACCTTTCAATGAAGATCTTCTTTGCAAATGGCTATGGAGATTTGAAAAGGAGAAGCAAGCATTACGGATAGAGTTGATAGCTGACAAATATTGGCACACTTTGGGAGAATGGCACCAAAACACTAAATACACCCTCTATGGCTTCGGAGTTTGGAAGAGATTTTTGGTTCTAACCAATAACTTCTACACATTCACCTATACTAGGTTGGGCAAAGGAGACTCCATCTATTTTGGGAGGATAAGTTGTGTGACAGATACACTCAAATCTATCTTCCCAAATTTGTTTAGTATGTGTGAGAGTAAGAAAGGTTAAGTTGTTGATTTTTGGGACAGATACAATGATACACAACAATGGAAGTTTAATTTTAGAAGAGAATCAATGATTGGGGGCTAGAAGAGTTGGGGAACTTGTTGTCCATTATCCAAGACATTCAGCCTAATGACAATGACGACGAACTGCTGGGAAGGAAACAGTAAGGGTTTCTCTGGAAAGAGAATGTTCGAGCTACTCACTGATGGTGACTGTCACTCATAGTTGCCCTTTCATTGCTGATCACAAGAAGAAGATTTGATTAAAACACTACCCTCCTAGGCTCAATTTCTTCCTTTGGACAGTGATACCAGGAGAACTCTCACTGTGGACTGAAACGAAGAGGAATGAAGATCCCAAACCATTGTGTTCTTTGCAATCAAGATGAAGAATCAATTGAGTAAGATGACCATGTCTTACTCAACTGTATCTATTCTAAGGGTATTTGGAATGCTTTCCTTGGGGAATTCAAGGTGAGACGGCCAGTGCAGGGACCTCAAAATTGGTTATCCCATTGGAAGCATGTCAATTGTTCTAGAATGGTAAGATGGATTTGGAGGAGAGGGATCCACTTTGTCACTTGGACTTTATGGAAAGAAAGAAAGAAATAGGAGAATTTTTTTAAGGGTTTTTTTTCCTTTTGTTCCCTTCCTTGTATTGTGAGTTTTCTCACTTACTTTTCTTTTATCAATAAAAATTCTTCGGTGTGTGTTTGACTCCAAAAAAAAAATTGTTGAGTTATCACACAGCCACTCCTTCAATCACTCAATAGATTCACCCGAAACACTGCCAAATGCACCGAGCATGCACACACTGAAGAAGCAAGTGCTCAATAGATTCATTAGCGTTCTTATACAGGTAACAAACTGTAGCTACTTGAATGCCTTGACAGCGAAGATTGTCAGAATTCTCCCATACAGGCAACAAACCTTATCTACTTGATGGTTCAGTAAAGGATTTTTTGGTGGAGGGTTCTTCTACTCCAACATGGACTCTACCTCTTAGGAGGGCATTTAATGATTGGGAAACCAGTACAGCAGATGACCTTATTAGCACTTTAGAGCATCAGACACAGAGTGATGGCATGGACAGTCTTCAATGGAATGGCAACGCAACTGGGTACTTAGTTAAAGCGTTTTATGACATTCTATCAGCTCCTTTCAATGCTTTGGATTCCAATGTCGCTGACCCCGCTAATAGGAAGCTTGTCTGGCTTAATAATTTTTCCCCTCGCATTAGCTTCTTTGTTAGGACTGTCATCTAATTGAATAATTATTACTCACAATTTACAATCAATACGAGAATGAACTTTATAATCGTACTTTGATCTCCTCGTCAAATAGCTCAGATTCCATCAACGATTATAACTTTGATCTCCTCGAATAGTTGAAATATCCATCAACGGAATAGCAAACGTAACTTGCTCTGCTAAAGATGATTAACTATAAGATAGAACTTACTCAAAGTATCTTCCTAACACCACTACGGGTTCTCTTGAATTTTTTTTTAATAACATGCTACCATTGTTGAGATTGCTCTGAGAACCTTAGAAAAATGAGTAGAAAACTTTAACATAAACTGAAGTTGATTGATAACAAAGACCTTTATATACATTGAAATCAAAACAAACTATTTATCGTAGGGGATGGGACTAAACAATATGCAAAACGTAAACCTAAAACTGAGATCAGAAG
Source organism: Berberis thunbergii (assembly GCA_003290165.1). NCBI lineage: Eukaryota > Viridiplantae > Streptophyta > Magnoliopsida > Ranunculales > Berberidaceae > Berberis > Berberis thunbergii. The sequence continues at coordinate 227,908 of QNQO01000855.1, read as the reverse complement.
AAGAAAAAGTGAGTCAAGGAAACACCGATGCTTTGAAAAATTGATCATGTATGTCTCTAATACGTGTCGTACATGTGGGGAACGAGTTGGAAAATCTGACTAGAGTTAGATATAGCCTGAGCTCGGTTGTGTTTAAATTGATACAAATAACCAACAGCGACAGTGTTTACAGCCCATTCTGATGAGATACATGAAGGAATCAAAACTTTAAAAAAAATTTCAAAGTTACATATCAATATATCATTGGAGCTAGAAATTTTTAAGTTGTGTTATTAATAAAACATAACTTGTGATGTATAGACTTCCGCTTTTGGGTTGTGAGTTATGACTTATGAGCTCCGTGGATGTTTACAAATTATGCATTGTGATTTGAATGTAAATTATATATAAATGATATTTCATTTTTTTTTAAACATATATATTGTAAAGATCAACATGTCCTAGCTTATTGGAAATTTGTATTTTCGTTGTTTCAGACATCATGTCTGTACAGAAAACCTCCCTAAATAAGATTAAGATATATATATATATATATATATATATATATATATATAGAGAGAAAAACAGTTGCAAGCTTGCTGATTGCTAATAAGCAAAGAAAAATTAACTAACATATCTCCCTATGTGCTAAACCACAATCTAAGCAAACCCTAGATCATGAAACAAGATGCATTCCAAAGGTCTCAGTTGTACACATACTGCAATTCTGAATAATCAGGTCAATAATCGGATCGACTACTAGCCAGGTTATGAGTTGATAGTCATGAGATGAAAATCTAATCAAACCCTAAATAAGATAAGTTAATAAGCACAAAAATATAACCTTTCGTGTAATAATCCGTAGACCACCTGAATCTACAGCCCAGTGCACTGTCCATCAAGATGCGCAACAGCACTCAAAGAGATCTACAGATTCCTACTGTTGTCCACTCAGATACAGAATCGACAAGAACTACAATTCTCCGGATTCTTCGGACACGAATCAATAACAAAGATCTAGATGGTTTAATGACTCGGTACAAGTACCATCTATGATCTTCTAACCATATTAAAATTCATTAAATCGATCAAAACGTGTTAAGACACTAAATTTTTCTTTTTGATTCCATTTCAAGACATCATAACATGAATCATCATGCATCCAGAATGGCGACTTGAACAAACGCCTTATAAATCTTTTTATGACAAAATGTGAGATTTTAACCTCAACCTCACGTTTGCAAAATATAGAAAACTTTACTATGCGAAGCCAAAGCAAACAATCAAACTCTCGAACACGAAATAACAGTAAACAAGACGGGAGTAAATGAAATCAAATGCAGGGTTTCGGGCGAGTGGATCGCAGTTCTCAAGCGAAATTCGAGCAATCAAGTTGAATTAATAACGATATTATGAATTGCGAGCTTAAAATCGAAACCCTAGAATTAGAGCTTAAAGCACACTGTTTAGTAGAGAAGAATGCGAAAGAAGAAAGAGATGATTCGTTACCTTTGGTGGGAGAGAGAGAGAGAGAGAGAGCAACAGTGAGAGCGCGAACGAATGAGAGAGAGAGAGAGAGAGATGAAATTGAAAATGTGACAAAATGCAAGAATTTCGATTTGCTTTAGAGATCCCTAAACGGTGGGTATTTATAAAGAGAGACCGTGATCAAGAAAATGCCCTTGGTGTTGAGGGAAATCACGAAATTTACCATGAATAATGTTTAAAAAAAATCCGAATTAATCGATCGAACCGATCAAAACCAAACCTATAGGTTTCAGTTCGGTTTTAGAAAATTTGAAATTGATATGGTCGATTCGATTTTCAGTTCTGAAATGATTTTAACCGACAAAAACAAATCGATCAAATAAATATAATATATAATATGTATTATATGTAAATAAAAATAAAAATTTATATATATTTAATTTAGTCGATTGGTTTGATTTTATGTTTGTTTTTGTAACATTTTAGTCAGTCGATTTGGTTCGTGCTTTATGTAAACTAAGGTCGGTTCAGTTTTCTTGATGTTCAATTCAATTTGCCATTTGTCAAATCGATTGATTCGGTTATGTTAACGGTTTCCATCCAAAATCGAACCATGAACAACCCTGCGGATGAGAGTCCATAAATGAAAAAATCAGTGGACTAGTCTAGATTCTTAAAATAGAAAGTTTGTATATTTTACCTATGGTTGTTTATAGTTGGGTTTGGTCTGTAATCTAAATCAAATCTAGGGCTGCAAGTTGGATTGAAAAATTCGAATCCAATCAATTTCGAACCAAAAATTTATTGAATTTCTGATTTCTGACAAATTCAAAATTTGTTGGAATAGAATTTGAATTTGTTTGAAATATTTGACAAGTCGGTGACTTGCATCTTGCATGTGTATAGTCTAAATCCACACTATATGCTCTATAACACATGTTTAGCCATGTTGCGTGCATTATATTTTATATCGTACACTGTGGGTTTGGTCATACACTCACTACAACATGTCTATCAATAATATAATCAACAAGACAACAACAGACAATCAAAGTGTCGTTTAATCCATCTATTACATGTTTATGTTTGGTTTTCATGGCATTAATCGTGTATCAGTTTATACAAATATTTCTAACAGCAAAAGCTACATATTTTCATAGTTTTGGATATGAGCAATACCTCTAGTGTTGTAAACATTGTTAGATTGTTGTGTGAAACATGAGCTGGACGCCTAGGGAACATAATATTGGTAGACGCAAAAACTACAGAGTGAAACATGAGCAGGGTGGGATGCTAAAAAAATCATCTATTTGGGTATGGTGTTCAGGCTACTTCTTTCATGTATCTGAATTGTAAACCAATCTTTATCGCGTCTAATTTCTCGTGGTTCTATCTAACTAGTTGGGAAAAAAATTGCTCCTTGCATAATTGGCCAATAAGATCGTGACGTGTGGCATCAATACCAAGTAGTTATTGCACATTTGGATTTAAATATTTCATCTATTTACAACCAGCACCATCCATGTAAGCATTCTCCCATTGAACAATGACATAAGTAGTAAAAATCCCAATGAGCGTAAAATTCTTCATAACACTTGATCATTAAAAAAAAAAATTAATAAAAAAAATACTACATTAAAAATACAAAAAACAACTTTTAAGGCTTAATTTGTCAATAAGTATATCATTTGTATATCGTAGTTGATGTAATGGCTAATTTGTCTATACTTTTATACTTTTATAACTAACAATAATTTTTTATTAATCCGGGTTAACCCATAAAGTTATAGGATATTTTTACCCTTATTAAACAAATATAAAACCTAATTTTGTACTAGGGTTGGAAAAAAAATCGATCAAACCGATCAAAAATTGAACCGATTAATTTGGTTTAAATTCGTTTGGATTGGTTTCGATTTTTAAAAATTCAAAACCGAAGTGGTCGGTTCGGTTTTTGGTTTATATGTGATTTTAACCGAACCAACCGAATATATGTAATAAATAATATATATTATATATAAATAATATAATATGTTTAAAATAGTCGGTCGGTTCGATTTTATTTCGGTTTTTGTTCGATTTTAGTCGGTTCGGTTACGGTTAGCATAAATTAGAATCGGTTCGGTTTCAGATCGGTTTTGTTAATGATCGATTCGGTTTTGGTTTGAAATTTTTAAAACCAACCAATTCGGTTCGGTTCACAGTTTAGGTGAAAAATCAAATCGACGGTTCGGTTTTTAACCCTATTTTGTACTTTTTATGACCAACAATGATTATTTTATTATTAATGATGATGATGATGATGATGATGATATTATTATTATTATTATGTGTGTGGAGAGGGGGGCGGGGGGCGATTTCATATTTAAGTAGATAATATTCATTACCTTTTAACTCGTTCATTTAGCCTCAAAACTAAAACTATCCATTTTTTTTAAATACAAAGTTATCAGTTTGTTATTCAACGCTGCAAACCGCATTAGACTATATAAGTTGATTTTCGTCAATTTACATTTTTCAAAACATACTTAATGGAGCAAAAAATACACTTATTTTATTTATTAAATTTTTTTTTCATGATTTTGCCTATAAAAAAATGACATTGTTTACCTCTTAACTCATATCATTAATAGCCGCAAAACTTGAACTGCAAAAAAAAATCTACATGAATAATAGTCAAGTTTTTAGTTTCTTACAAAGATTAATATTTGTAAAACAGATAATGGACTAAGCTACCCGTCATTGAGGATATATCAAAGCAGCCAAATTATTTTCAACAAGTTACAGTTGAAGTTGAGGAATTATCAAGAACAACAAAAAACTATGACTGATAATTGCAATAAGCTACAGCGGACAACAACAACAATAATAATACTAAGAAAAATAATTATAATAGTAAATAAAAAGTCTTTGTTGGTTATAAAATATTTCTATTTATTTATGAAAGATAAAAATGTCTTATAACCGTATGGGCTAACTTGGGCTAATAAAATAGTTATTGTTGGTAATAAAAGTATAAAAATATGCACAAATTAGTTATTACGTCAATTACGGTATCAAAATTTTATGTTTTGTGAAAAAATAAGCATTTTTTTAATCCCTTAACCCCTCCACCCAAATGTGACCGGCTGAATTCAACCTTGTGACTTGGTGATGCCATCGATCACTGCTCAGCCACCGAGCCATTACACTTTTGGTCATTGTCCACTTAATGTGAACCAAATCAACTCATGGAAAATGGGAGTTGCTACGTGTACCCGACTATTTAGCTCGGTTGCACAAACTCTTTGTTGCACTGGTTTTTTGGATGTTTCGCTTTTATTGCACCAACTTAAAATGCGTAATACCAATTTACCTTTTTTTATGAATACAATTTTATTGAATGCCGTTATTTATTTGAGCAAAAAAAAAAAAAAAATCAATGACATTTGAAATTGGGTTCATACATGTACATTGAGTATGTGCTAGATTTGGAAGTTTTTTATTCACAACTATTGCAATGCTCCTAGAAGTTATAAATACATCTAATTTTTTTTTTCAATAATTGGAGTTGTGAATCCATTGTTTGGTTGCTCGAAAAAATAACTACCAAGTCGATGAATATAGAAGACGGGGAGGGATGCTAGAAGTCGTTTTTCTTACTCATTGTAATTGAGTATTGTTGTTTTAGAGTTAAAAAATAATGGTTGGGTACATGATATTCACATAATTATTACAGAATATATCCCTTAATTTGTACATGTTAGTGTTTCGATTATTATATTTTATAGTAATTATTTCGTTTTAATATCTTTGCAGGAATTTGAGCTTAAACGATAAATCCATATTAAGCAGTCACAAACGACAATTAGGCAATTTCAATGGTGGTATCAAACAAAACACAAACCTACACCCAACACCTAACTCTTAACCTAAAATCCACAAACTTACACCCAACACCTAACTCTTAACCTAAAAATCCACAAACCTACACCCAACACCTAGCTCACAACCTAAAAATCCACAAACCTAAACCTTGAAACCTAATTCATAACCTAAAACCCACAAACCTAAACCTTGAAACCTAATTCATAACCTAAACCCCATCCATAACCTAAAACCAAACTCAATCATACCCTCATTGATGAATCTACCCCTCATCTCATCCCTATTCATCTTGGCTATTTTCTATAAATAGAGGATAATGGGGTGAGAAAAGGGGGAGAAAAGAGAAGGGAAAAGAAGCAAATTAGGAAAAATCCAATCCTCTTTCTCTCAAATTCACCACACCCTCACCACCACCACCTATCCCTCTTCCACTCACTCAGCAGTCACCTCTCCCACTCACTCACAGTCCCCTCGCCATCGCACCACCGCGCACCACCGTCACCACCGTGAAACAGGGGTGTGACAACCCTGTTTCACGTCCAATTTTTTACTCCACCACCACTCTCTGCTCCTCTCCCCTGTTCACCTCACCCTTGCCACCGCACGAGCTCCACCACCGCACGAAAATTCGCGACAGAACCACCGCAAAAAGCCGCGAAACAGAGCCGCACCGCGACTCTGTTTCGCCTCGCGACAGAGTCTGTTCCTCTCATTTCTCGGCCTCTCTTCGTCTCGAGCTTCTTCCTGACTCCCTCTATCGCGACCACCGTCACGACCAGGCCAATCATCACCGCCACCACCTCGCGAAACAGCGCCACCACCATAAAACAGGGAGCTCCCTGTTTCATTTTCCTTCTCTGTTTTATTTCGGTTTTGTAGCTGTTTCCTCACCCTCTATTTTCCTTTTTCAGGTTCTGGAGATGAATTGAGCCCGAGGACGATCACGGGGAGCGACGGACAGCGGCGGAGCGACCGCTGTCGCGCTGGAGAAGACGGTGGCGCGTCGGTGGCACTGTAGCGCGGGAATTTTAAATCTGGGTTTGATTTTTGGCTATTTGCACCCCCGTTTCTGTAAGAGCCACCACAAGCTGTTGGACCAGTTTTCTCGGGATTCGCGTCCGTGCAGAGATGATTTCCACCTCCATTGACGTTGTGCCCACCGCCACCATGACCAGCTAAACCATTCGCCAAGGCTACGATGAAACCACGGGATTTCCTAGAGTTTGTGTATTTAAATTTATTATTTTCTTTATGCTTGAACGTTAAACACATTTGATTTATGATTTTTAATAAATTGCTTTCACCGATTATATCCTGATTAATTATCTAGACTAGTCGGTAGTTAGAAGTACCCTTTGTTGAAATTCAAAAGTCTGATTTAATCAATTAATCTGAATCTGTGATTGTGTGTGCCGTAAGAAGACACACAATGCTAGGGATTAGGATTAGTTAAAATAAACCTGTGATTGTGTGTGCTGTAAGAAGACACGCAATTCTAGGGGTTTATACCTATGCTTAAATCAATTGTGAACTTAGATTAATCTTTAGGTTAGTCATGTTAAATCTTGAAAACAATATCTTTGATTACACAAATCTCAAAGAACCTGTGGTGGATTCAATGCCTTGGCTTCCTTTCTCATATTATTTAAAACTTTTTATTTTGTTTTTAATTTGATTTTTAGTTTACATATTTTAATTGTTGTAACCCCAATTTTAAATTAGTTTAATTAAATTCTAAAATTTAATTGCATCCACCTTCCTCGTGGGATCGACCTGTACTTGCCCTTGTCTACCAGTTAGGCACCGTGCACTTGCGGTTATTACAAGTGGGTTAAATTAACCTGTTAATTTAGGTTAGTTAAATATGCATCAGTACACTAAGTAATTTTGTAAATAAATATGTAAACTAAAGTTTGTGCAACCGAGCCAAACTGTCGGATACACATAGCAATTCCCTGAAATTTTTTGCACATTGATCGAAAAATCTGACCACTCTCATCAACAACCACAAAAATGTCCAAACACTTCATTCCGTTCCCTAAAATCATAGTTGATTTTGTCAAACAAAACAAAAACTTGAATCTCCAAGCTACATTTGACCACAACATCATTTGAACCATCACACATCTCTAGATCAAAATATATTGTTTATATTGCATTATACTTATTGAGTGTTAACAGTAAATAAAAAAACAAAGTCAAATTAAACTAAAAATATTTATACAAATCTCGTAGTTGTCTAAAGGAAAATAATGTTTAGATCAAACTAGCTACAAACATCAAACCAATAAGTAAAATAAAACTGAGATGAAGTTCACAAAACATGGAATAGTGGAGCTCACAAAATTATGTGTAGTTCTTCCTCATATAATATTTGATCTGCTGAAGAATGGTCAACTAAGCTGGAAGGTATGAATCCAAGCACATCTATCTCTGCCATTATCAGTGTTACCAATTACCGCCATCATGTTGCCATTTTATTTTCTGAATATATCACCGTCATATATTTTTGCAACATGCTGCAATATATTTATGTGTGGTTTCACCGCGTCTAGATATAATGAGTTTATACCATAATTTCTGACAACTTGAATCACATGTCTAATACTATTAGCTTTGCAACCAAAAATTTTCATGGCATCAACCGGATAACAATGTTGTTTCATCGTTTTGGATATAAGCTATAACATCAATGTGTGTATAACTGTTAAGTTGTTTGGAATTTAAAACATGCACATTTTATATTCTCAAACTAAGACGCGATAGTTGGATAAAACACGAGTGTGAACAGTTCCCAAGTATGGTTGTTAAAAAAATATTTGTGAGGTTAACTCCACTTTTTTCTTCATATATGAATTTTAAATTTCTATTTATCTCATTCTAATTACTTGTGGTTATGGATTATTTAATTACTTGTGACTACGAATTATCTAATTACTTATGAATATGTTTAGTTGGTAAAAAAACGAAATTGATGTTGTCACGAGAAATTGGTGCGAACAAAATCATGAGCAATTTAGTCACTTGCAAACCAAAACAAGGTTTTCTAAATTTGTGTGTTTGTGATAGGACAAATTATATTAAAGTACACAAGATTGTATTTGTTAATTTAAAGTACCCCAAAGGTTTCATCAATTTCATATGATACCAACTTAAGTTTGATCAAATACAATGACTAACCTCAAATTTCACAATAGATTCGTTTGTTAAGAAGCACAATGTACCTATAAGCTATATCAGTGTCCTTGAAAAGGTTTAAAACTTGCACCTTGAGGCTCGTTTTGATGCGAAACTCACCTAAAATACAATTTGAGGTGAAACTCACGCTTCGATGGCTGGAACACACGTGAAATGTAAAACCTTTTTTCCTTTCATGTTCAGCGCATCACCTCACATTTCAACGTCCGAAACACACAAATCTACAAACAATTTTTTTCACTATAATTTTGTTCCATATTTTATTTAATTATTTGTAACTAGGGCGTCGATGCGCCTTACGTGTGTAGATATTCATTACTTTTTTATTTTATTTTATTTACGACAATTCAATAATAAAAAATTATATTATTAAATTTCTAAATAAAATAATTATACATAATTGTAAGGGCTTATGTATAGTTTATAAATAAATAATGTGTTTCAAATAATTTTGTTAGGACATAGGTATAATTAATTAATATTTGAGAGATGCTGGTTTTGATTGTTAAAATATGAAATGCAAAGGGCAAAAATGGAAAATCTAAAAGGTTATATATAATATATATATTATAATTTACAAATAATTTTAGGGCTTCAAATAAATTATGATAGGGATTTAGATATAAATAATTAATATTCAGAGGGACTAGCTTTTAATTGCAAATAATATGAATTTGAGAGAGCAAAATTGTAAAAATCTGTAATAATAGTTTTGTTGTTTAAAGACACAAATACCCTTTATTCCCTTTTACCCACATTTTGATTTTTATTGTAAATATGATAGAATAAAAAAACGCTTTGAAACTTGAAAATCAAGTTGAAGACATTCATTCACTCTTCATTCGGTGATTCTAAATGGTGAGGAAACGAGCAAGGAAACGGGCGAGGGAGGGGGGCGTGACCTTCCATCCGAGGGAGGACCCCCATCTCCCTCGCCCGTTTCCTCGCCATCTAGAACGACTCCTCTTCATTGGCGTGAATTGTACTTATAGAGATTAACTAAATTTTTGTTTAAAACACTTAATTGTAAAACACATTATTACTGCCACCAAATCAAATCAAATAAAATCAAATGCAAAATCTAACATTGATGGAAAAATTAGATCCCCTCATCATGACTCCAGTCAGTTTTGTTAGGTAGTCAGGCTAGCCAGCCATTTTGTCAGGGTTGAGTTTTTCTTTACAATTTTACCCATTTTATTTAAAAAAATCATTTATAAAAAGAATAAAATTGTAAAAGAGTCGTGACACAAAAAAGGCTGGCCCTAGAATGGTTGAACTCCATTTCCAAAACATGGCAGTCAATCACACAGCCGACACAGGCCATTAAATGGTTCCTTATTTGCCAAAATATTCGAAACACCTCCCTCTACATCAACAAAATGTTCAAACACCTCCTTCCCCGTTGGGTCAAACCACAGTTGACCCTGTCAGACAAATCTCTAAGAGAGCCAAAGGTGCTTAGACAAATGTGAACAAAAATGGGTTTCGTCTTGTTGTCTCTTCACACAAGGACACCAAACACACACTTGAGAACCTAAAATACAGGTTCAGAGTCTGCCCTTTTCATCACTAAGCACTGAAATCCACTGTTTCTTCTTCTGTTGAGTTCTGAACAAGTATTTTTCATTATATTTTGATTGTTTCTTTACAGCTCTCAAAATGTACCCAGATGGTGGTTTTTGGTGCCATTTGTGTGGGTGATTTTGGGTGTAAGTTGAATGTAGATGAATTGTTTGATAATGTGTCTAGGAGAGACGAGTTCTGACTATTATGTTGTTTTCGTGTGTCAGGGAATGTGTTTTGTTCAAAATGTGGAGTTTGCTGAAAATAGGCAATACCCTTTTGTAAAGGTGATCACTTGGTGGGTTTATATTAAATTATTTGTTTTTTTTTTCTTGAATCTCTTTAATTTTGTAGTTTAGCATTTTATGTTAGAGATTTCAACTTAGAGCATGACGCTTTCGATTTTGTTGTATTTTGTAGTGAGATTCTTTGCCAAGAGACAATTTTGTAAGGAGGGGCCTGTTGAAGGTAGTCATGTACTCGTGTTCTTGTTACACACCATAAAGTTTGAAGCTTTCATTGGTTTCTTAAGAGTACATGCTTCCTTTGCACTTTTGTTAAAATGTCTTATTTTCACTGCACAACCTTTTATATAGTGATAGTAGAATGTGGGTGCTTTACGTGATTCAATGAATTCTATTATACTACTTATTGAATTTGATAGTTATGCATGTCACTGTGAGGATCTTGTGGCTCCATTTAGTGATGATAAACACATGATCACACGATATGCCTAAAATGAGGTGCGAGAAGCCGAGAAGGCTCAGACGAAGGTACATCATAGGTATTTTTCATAATAGATTCAGTGTAGGCTTAAGATATAAATTAGACACATAGAGTTGTTCAGGTTAAAGCTTGAGAGGGCCTTGGATTGATTGTTACAACTTGCAAATATCTAATTGAGATTCTAAACTTGAGAATGAAGTATATATATATACCGCGAGAGAGAAGGCTATAAAAAGTGTTCAGAAGATTAAGAAAATAAAATTTTAGTTTATGACAAAAAGCAAATTTTTTACAAGTGAATGTACTGGTTTCGTGTGAAAGCAAAATAGTTTTAAAAAAATGCTACCTTGCTTTGGAAGCGCATAGCCAAGATGCTAAGATATGTTGAAGGCCTCGCTGACAAGCTAGAGGCATGGAATTGGCACATTGAAAGCATTCTCCAACGCCATTCTAACCTGAGTTAAAAGACATGGCTTCAACATGCGTTGTTGTAGCTTGTAGGCATTGAACGTGAGTTAGAGGAATCTGGTCATCACGCCACATCATGCTAAGATGAGCTAAAGACACAAGGTCACAACTTCAAGCATTGTAGACACTCTTAAACGAGTTAAGACATGGCTTCAACATGCTGAATTAGGGGTGACAAACTTAAACTCGATCAACAAACAAAATCAACGGTTTTTTGTTAAATCTATCATGTTGGGGTGATTGACAAGTTGATATGGCAAGGACAATAAGTAAATGGGTCGTCTCAACTAGTTCAATACACTTGCTTATCTTGTCACATCGACTTAATTAAGTTGGCTTTTTCTGTAATTTGTTGTATGCATGTTATGAATTTCAAACACCAAATAACTCACTGGTACAGTTAATGTACTTAATAGTTTTAAATTGGGTCATTATTGCCAATTACATGTCATTTTAATTTATTAATGCATTACACAATCGTACGAGACGTTAATGCATTGACATGGAAGTATCCCACTCAATATAGTTTAAAACGAGTCCCCTTAAAGGCATAGTGAGAGGGCTAGAGCCTAGGTGAAACCCATAACATTCATGATTATCGGATCTTTAGAAAGGAAAAAATCTTGAAACACCCGATTGTTCGTCGCTTGCCAAGTCACCCACAAAGTAGCATATGGAATTGAATGAGGGACCACACCACTCCTTCCTTATCCTGAGAAAAAGTTTGGCATTTTCATTCATGAAAAACATCAACAATAGAGCGTGACAACACCCATTGTACCTTACAAGCATAAACAAAGTGGTTTCACACGGCTCTAGCAAGGTCATACTTAAGAAGATGGTCACGAGAAAATCTAACTCCACCTCGGCTATTGACCAAAACCTCCCTAGCGACAGCAGTGCACGATTCCAAAAGAGCTCACACACGTAGAAAGAAATCTTAGGAGACACTTTCTTCAATCAATCAAGGATGTGTGGCAGCAAAAATGTTTATGTGAGTTTTGGGTGACACATTCCTTCTTTTTTGAACTCTGGGCCTCCTCCAAAGCTGATAGTTTCCAACTTATGGGTTTTGGATTCGGGACAGTTGTTGCATGCTTTTACTTGGATCTTGTGAAGGGAAAAAAATAGTGTTTAGGAATTTTCATAAAGTAGTGCTATGCACTGGAGTCACCTGTGGGTGTTGAAAGATACTACTTTCTCATATTGTAAGTTTGGTTGGGGAGAATTGTGCATAAATAGCTACATATGATGCATACTTTTGTTGCCTGTAATAAATCGATTTTCTTCCAAAGGCTTTTTCCCATTTGATCACTTGTATTTTAAGGCTTTTCCCCATTTGCTCACTTGCATTTCTTCCTAGTATATCTACTTGATTTTACTGATAAAAAAAACACAGAAAACTTTCTCCAACCAATCGATGCTTCAAGAGGCGACCTCTCCTCAAACAAATATTAGAAAACGAAGAAACCAAAACAGACCCACTCAAATCCTACTTCCATTTCCACCTACCCTCATAATTACCCAACATCATCAATTCAACTGCCATCGTCAAATTCATAGCCTTCTTTTCTTACCACTCATCCACCCCCTCCTCCATTGGGGCTTTTTGCGTAATACTATTGCACTTTCCTCAAAATTGGATGCCAAATATTAGAGACGGGGAAACCAAAATGGACCCACTTGAAACCCATTTCCATTTCTACCTACCTTCCTAATTATCCAACATCATCAATTCAACTGCCACCGTCAAATTCATAGCCTCATTTTCTTACCAGTCATCGACCTCCTCCTCCATTGGGGCTTTTGGCGTAATACTATTGCACCTTCCTCAAGATTGGACACACTATCTAACCTCGGATGGCATCCTTGAGAGCAATTGTACTGCACCATTTCTCAGCCAAAATATGATTTATTCCCTTTACCAAGAATATGTTTCACCACCATGTGGAGAAAAGGCGGTTGTGATTTGCCTTTTCTAAGCCACTCCCACTTCTAAACAAACCAACCAGCCACCGGGGCCCCATTAACCATGATAGGAAAATGTACATTCGATAAACACATACACATACACTATCCACCATGTCCACCTTTCCCTAAAGTCAGATCCTTCCAAGACAATACAATAAAAAAATCCCAATCCACCCTGTGATAGGCTTTTTCAAAGTAAAACTTTGCACATCAATCTAGGAATACCTGTCCGACACCTAGAGTCGATGGCCTCATTAGCCGCAAGAATTCCATAAAGAATCTGCCTATCCTCCACGAAGGCCCCTTGATAGATCCAAAAACACGTGTCACATGCCTTGGCAATGATTTTGTAGAAGCTTATATTCCATACCAATTTTGTAGAAGCTTCATAGGGCTTGCCCCCCTTTGTAGACCCCAATGACATGCTATACTTTTCTTAAATTGACTTTTGACAGAAATACCAATTACCATTGTTGTATGAATCGTGGAAATTGGGAGATTTGACTCGACTCGGTCTACAACCGATCTGAATCACCAAATAAAGTGGGTTTCACACAAATCGTCGTGAATCGACTATGATTCAAAGCTTAAAATCGCGATTATAACTAAATCGACCAAGTTGTATTGAAGAAAGAAAGAAGAAGAAAATAGGTACAGAAGAAAGAAAAGAGGAATAAGAGAAGAGGAGGAAGAAGTACAAAAGACATACCTATGGAAAAAAGAAACAAGTGTTTCCACGACTCTACCACCCGGTCAAGTCACGATGGCAAATTGCCTCCCATGGCCATATGAGTTTTTTCTTCTAGGAGCGACAAATATTCATTGCCCACATGATCCACCACCTCCCTCAAATCTTTTCTTTGCCTGTCTTCAAACTATTAATTGCTTTAAAGGTTCGAGAACGCCAAGATTACCGTGATGAAGAATGGATCCACCAAAATAGTTTTCCACAAGATTCTCCATTTCAAACACAAATCTCTCACCTTATCAAGCACAAACTTTGACTATCTTTGACCAGTTCAGAGAGAGAATGACTCTAGAAGAAGAAGAGGGCCAATGTTTGTTTAATAATGTTAGTTCTGGAGATCCTCTTACAAATTTTTTATTTGAGGAAGAAGATAATACAAACCCTTTTGTGTACGAGGACCGAGGCCCAATTTCTCCACTTTTAAAGCCCAAATTCATTTCTAAATGGACTGGGACCTTAATATTTCTTTCATCTCAAACTTTTGTAACTCTAGCATTGAAACTATGTTCCTTTAGCAAAATGATCCCTACGCACTAGTTATGCAAAACACTAAGGTTTCCTCTTCCTCCAACTACAGGGTTTGGTTGGCACCCCTTATGAAGCCGCCACAATCACCATGATTTCCTCATGGAATTGTCGTGGATTGTGTGCTAAGCCTATGGAATGTGAACTCTAAAGATAATTTAAAACAACGCAACCCAGATATCCTTTTTTTAATAGAGACTAACTACAGCTGAATCAAGTTTGATTAGTAAATAAACGTCTTTGTCATGGTTAGTTTGCTAGTATTGATGTTGATGGGGCTTCGGGCAGTCTTGCACTTTTTTTGAAGGAGGTCTCTGCAACATTGCTCTAAGTCTTTCTTATTTGAGTACATCTCTAATAGTAAAGAGAGAGTGTCATTGTCTTGGTTGGACAACAATTTGTTGAATTCCTAAAAGACCCCTACCCACCAACCAAAATTACAAGCTTTGCCAATGAGCCTTATAAGATGAGATTTAGCCTTAATTCACAATTCAAGCAAATTCAAAACTGTCCTATTTTCTTAAAAACTTACAAATTCAATGGAAATGCACTCTTACATATTCAATTTTTCCTTTGTGTGTAAATTATGAATATTTATTAATTTAAATACATATATTTATAGTATTATGAATCTTACGATTTACAATTTGATTTACGATTAAATCAAAATCTTACCCTTTTTGATTAACTATACAATTCACGATTTACTAACACTTCAATTACCATATACATCATATAGTCCATACCAATTTAAGAAAAAAAAATTCTTAGTCCTTCATTTTTCACATAGTATACGGTTTTTAATAGCAAAGTATAGCATGAGGCAAATCTTGAATAGTCTACTAAGAATTATTTCTAACAAAATAATATATTTTTTCTAATTATCTCTTAGTTTATTATTTTCATAGTTTTGTATGTTGCTAGCATGTAAAGGATTCTGATGTATATGTATCAATTTTTCCTTCTTGGAATAAGGTATAGAAAATGGTTTGCATATAAAGAAAAAAGTTCATCACCTGCCCATTCTTATATAAATAGTGTCTATATATATACATTCTCGTTATTACACACACACACACACACACTCACACATATATATACATATATACATTCTCGTTCTTAGTTTACATATAATTTTTCCTTCAAGTGCCATTAAATGGGGTTAACAAACTTGGAGAGTATTTTATCATGGTGCATGGAACATACGTAGGACACGTGGTTTCCATTTTCTGATCAAGTATCTTTAGTTGGCGTAATTGCTCAGTTCATTTACCTCTCTCTTTAATCTTTATAGGTTTCTCCGCCTATCTCCCCTCACTTTGCTTTATCATCAGCCCGATAGTTCTAAAGAAGCTTGACATAGGTTGTATCGGCGATTCTGCTGTGTATGCTACTCTTTCCCTTCTTCATTTTTATTTCATTTTTATGGTTTCATATTGTCATTTGGTTTATTTTTGTGATGAATACTGAACTTGCATCTGATTGTTATTGTTCTCGAAATTGGCATTGTGGTTGTTATTTCTCTTAAGGTAGATAAGGTGTTTGCTCCTTTATTTGTTATGGATCTCTCACCAAAATACTTTAGCACTAGAAACATGGATGAACTCTGATGACAAGAAAATAATATATAAGGGCATAGACAGAAAGGTTCGAAAGTCGAATAGGTGTTCATTTTGGTTAAAAGGAAGTCGATCTAAGCCACCAATATATCACCAGCCCAATCAATTTTAAATTCTTTGGAATAAATTGAAGATTGGTTGAAATTGATCATAAATTCTGGCAAATCGCTATAAATTGGTAAAAATGAACAAAATATTGTGAAGTTCGTCAAATCAAGTTTTTTTTTTTGGAATAATTAATGACTGTTATTTGGACCGTCAAATCATGAAATTCTACATGATGTAATTTAGTGGTTTGAGGGGATATTTTATCACTTCCCTTTTGTCCATTTTGTTCTCTTATCTCAATAAATTATGTTTCTTGGTTTGTTGGAAATAGAAAGAAGCTTTATTTGGGATTTCATTTAATGTGAGAATGATATTTCCACATTTCGAATGCAGCTTTCTACCTTTAACCCTGTGCTAAACAAAAATTAATTTACTGAAGCCTGTTGTTATTTGTAAAAAAAAATCCTCCCAATTATATCCATACTGTATATTTCTGTTAAATTACGTAATTATGAAATTGGCATTTGGTTCAAGTGCAAACTATTAGCGATAAGTATTGTTATAAATGATGGCAAAGACGGCTAAGGCATGACCAAAATTCTTTTAATTCTACTTGATCTTTTGTTATGGGTTTCTAAAATAGGTAATTTAGGGTTCATTTTTTTTGTTTCCCAAGTCATTAGTCTATTATAAATAAGGACATTAGACTGTCACAATTAAGGGTTGGTTGAATGTAAGACAGAGAGTTGAAGAAGAAATAAAAGTTAGTAGTTTATAAATTTGTGTAGGGTTTCAGATTCCAAAACCCTTATGTGTTTTAACTGATAGATACTTGTTTTATTGCTTCTGCACAAAACTTTTTGAAAAACTTTTTGGATCCACACAGTTTCCACCGCACTGAAATCACCAACTGTGAAGTGGTTGGTCTTGGCCATGGTTGTGTAGAATTTAAGTTAGTTTATGACATATGACAGTTTGAATTTGTTAGGCCTCACATAGAACATTGGTAGTTTATATATTTGTGTAGGGTTTCAGATTCCAAACCCTTATG
Source organism: Berberis thunbergii (assembly GCA_003290165.1). NCBI lineage: Eukaryota > Viridiplantae > Streptophyta > Magnoliopsida > Ranunculales > Berberidaceae > Berberis > Berberis thunbergii. Next base: position 210,654 of record QNQO01000855.1, on the reverse strand, counting down.
TGTTTTAACTGATAGATACTTGTTTTATTGCTTCTGCACGCAACTTTTTGAAAAACTATTTTGGATCCACACGATCTCCACCACACTGAAATCACCAACTGTGAAGTGGTTGGTCTTGGCCATGGTTGTGTAGAATTTAAGTTAGTTTATGACATATGAACATAGTTTGAATTTGTTCGGCCTCATATTGAACATTGGTAGTAAAAGAAAAGTTTAAGATGTCATGTATCTCAGAGTAGTTTAGCCTACTCGGTTGTATATGTTTTGCTAATGCACTGATAGTTGATGAAATTTTTACTACGTAAAGTTCAAGATTACAGAATTACTATAAATATTCTAAAAGCATGTTTGGTCTTGGAAGTATCTATTTGTTTTTTATTTTTTATTTTTTTTAAACAACATCGACAATGAAGTACCTATTCTGTCAGATATATATATATTGAGTGGCAGATTGGATAGCCGGTTTCTATTTGTTGCCATTTGCCAGGGAAACTTTTTTCTTAGACCAGGATTCGTGAGCTGCTATTCCTTGTTTTGATGCTCACTGTGTGACGATGTTTGTTGAATGCATTTTATTCTAAGGGTGTTTTTGCTTTCAAGGAAAATTTTCCCAACAAAAATTGCCAACAAGTGAGAAAGGAGAGAAAGGGAAGAGAAAGAGAGAACATGAATTTTTTGACGGTGTCTATGTCTTCTTGGTTTGTTAAAAATCGTGGAAAATATTTTCTTTTGGGGGGGACCGGTTCGGGATAGAGGAATTTTTTGGGCAGAACCAGTTGGTCCAGACCGGTTTGAACTGGGCGGAACCATGCCATCCCAGTTCAAATTGTGGACCACATCCATATCAGAACTGATATTTCATTTGGGTTGTATGGGCTTCAACCGAAGCCCACTTTCAAAACTTCAATACAGGGATTTAAATGGTTTAGGCTAAAGTCATTAGGTCCATGTGAATAGCACAAATGAAGCCCACACATGGAACATTGGTCCAAAACATTTTAACATAGATCCAATTTATCAAAAGGTTGGGCTAAATATTTGAATATCTAATGCATATAATAAACAATTTCACTAAACATAAGTGGAATCTCTCTTAACTGTTTCTTCTTCTTCGTGGGGTTAGCTAGGGGTTCTTTGTCTTTTGGCTTGGATGAAGGAGAATCTTTTCTATGTTTTTTCCTTTTGGGCTTAGGAATAGTCTTCGTCTTTTGGGTTGGATGTAGTATCTCTCCTACGACGCTTCTTCTCTATGTGCTTGGGCGAGGGGTCTTCTTCTTCCTTGCCTTTAGGCTTGGTTGAAATAGAATCTCTTCGAGGGTGATGCTTCTTCTTCTTGAGCTTATGCAGGGCCATGATCCAAGATGGAACCTCACAACCATCACGTTAGCTATGTTACAAAGAATTTTCACATCATCTTAGAGTCATTGCCTCCCCAGCAAGCTGTGTAAACCGAATTTGTGAAACCGATTCTGACCAAGACCGGGATGAAAATGGTAGAAACCAGTTGGTCCCGATTTGAAAAAGGTTGGACCGGGATGGTTGTCTTGCCCTATCAAACATTATAGTTAAGGCGTTGAGGCGCAAGGTGATGTGCACGGCTCAGTGACATGAGAAGGTCTTAACATTAAATTTTTTTTTAATAATAAATTGGAATATATCAACATAGTATACATAATCATTTTGATAAGTATCATATGTACAAAAGTCACACAACTACCTAGAATCAAAATAGAAACATAATAAATTTGCATAGCATAGCATAGCAAAACGATGCACTACATAAGTGTCAAGTAACTTGCAAATCATTAAAAAAAAAAGAGAAATCAACAACAAAAACATCAAAGTATAGTGTAAACTAGTTCACCAACTTCTTATTTCTCACAATTTCATTCATTCTCTTCATAACCCAATTCTTGATCTTCACAATTTTTATCATCTTCAAAATCAGTCATGTCAACCTCTAAATCCAGTAATCACAATGGTGTAGATGTAGATGCAGGTGTAGCAAAACTTCTTCTTGAGTAAGTTGCTTGGAGTTGTACTATTTCTAGAATTTTTACGTGGTTGTGTTTGTCTTTTACCAACTCCAACAACTTGTGTATATTGACCCCACAAAATCATTAGGAAACACCAATACATAATCTACATTTATTTCCTCTTGACGGCTGAAACCTTGTGTGATTCAAAGTCTCAAACCCCAAATGGCTATCTAATAATAGGGAGTGGGCTTTGGCTTATATATATGTACACAATCTGATAATGTAAAATTTTACTTATAATATGTAAAAATGTCTTGTGCATATGCAAAGTTAAATATAAAGAATAACCATGTAAAAATGCTCAAGGCGTGAAGCGAACTTAGGCGCACAAAAGCGCACACCTTATTTCACCGCACTGCATTGCCCCACATTAAGTCGGATTCCTGTAAAAACGCTTTGAAGCACAGGTGTGCCTAGGCGGTCGCCTTGACTACGATGACCTCAAGATTGAGAATTTTTTCCAACTTCCTCTCCGATTTATTTATTTATTTATTTTTAATGTTTCCATGGAAAATTTAAGTACTCCAAAAGTTGTATGTCTGGATTTTTATACTTCATGAATTACAACTTATATGTTTCTAAGTTTTTCTCCACTTGTATTTCATTTCTCAAAGAATCACATATCTTATATAATCTTTTGTTTCAGTTCCCCCATTTTAGAGTGTGATGAGTAACTCTTCAGAAGAGGATTCAGACATAAGTGAATCAGAGATTGAGTTTTATATTGAAAAACCATATGAAGAACTGAAGGCTGGAAAACTCAAAGTCAAGAATATAAATGGTACCCTTAGATGCCCGTTTTGTACAGGCAAGAAGAAACAAGAATTCCATTACAAGGACCTCCATCAGCATGCGTCTGGGGTCGGTAATTCGTCTAAATCTAATAGAAATGCAAAGCAAAAGGCAAACCACCTGGCACTAGCAAGGTACCTAGAAGAGGATTTGGCTGCTGAACCAAGGCCTGCACAGCCTAAAGTTGAGAAAACACCTACCAAGCCCCCTAAGCAAGAGGACCTATTTGTTTGGCCTTGGACAGGCATTGTTGCCAGCCTTTTCCCTGGATCAATTGATGGAGAGACATCCTCGGTGCAAAAGGACCTCCTTAAGTATAGACCTTTAAAAATGCATGTTTTACTGAGTGAAGGGGATTGCGAGGGAATTGGATATGTCATAATAGATTTCCATAAAGACTGGACTGGTTTCAAAGATGCAATGGCATTTGAGAAGGCTTTTGAAGCTGATAGGCATGGAAAAAAGAATTGGAATGAAAATGGCCAACCAGGTGGTTCAAGTAGTATTTATGGGTGGTGTGCACGTGCTGATGATTATAATTCTGAAGGACCAGTTGGGAACTATCTACGCAACAATGGAAGCTTAAAAACCATTTCTGACATCGTGCAAGAATCTATGCAAGAAAGACAAAACATTGTTGAAAGCCTAACAAATGAGATTGACATAAAAAATGAAGATCTAAACAAGTGGGAAACTAAGTATAATGAAAAGAGTTTGTCCCTAAATAGAATGATCGTAGAGAGAGACGTAATGCAGAAATCTTACAATGAAGGTATTCTCTCTCTCCCACACACACACATACACACAATCTAATATGCTTATACTTGCCCTCCTTTCTGTATCAGAGATGAGCAAAATGCGTCGTATTGCACGAGAAAACACTCGTAGAGTTTTTGACGAGAATGCAAAGCTGAATCACGAATTGGACTGTCGGAGAAAGGAACTTGAGCGGCGTTCCAGAGAACTTAACAAGCACGAATCTCTGAATGAACTAGAGAGAGAAAAACTTGGTGATCAGGTGATGCATTTTCATATCAAAACTCTATGTAGGTTTAGAACCCTATTTGGTATAATGTGCTTTAGAAAACTTTGATGTTGAAGTTCTTTCTAATTTTTTTTGGAGCTATAGTAGTGTTACGTTGTCTGAAAAATTGTCCATTTTCTCCATTATCTTTATTGAATGTCAATAGATATCCTTTGCCAAAGAATATTTTTGTTTTATTATAGACATTGGTTATGATATGATGAAAGTTCTTGTGGCTTTTCTATTTTTCTTTCCTACTACCCACCTGTGAGTATCTGATACAGTTCTAGGCGTCTTCAGATACTGAAATGAGATGTGGGGCTAGATCTTCAAGTAATTGACAAAGTAACAACATTTTATTTGAACTTTTCATATTCTAAATACAAACTCAAGTTGAACAATCAAAATTAAAAGGGAAATGGCGGTCGAAGTTTTGTAGTCCTCTCGGAAGACACCTAAGCTTGAAAAGGTACTCCCCAAATCGAAAAATAATATATTTAGAAACATTCAAAGAGAAACCCCTCACTAAAGAGTCATGCGCCTAAAGCCTTTGAAACTTTGTTAGAAACCACTCAAATTGTCTACTGCTGAATTTATAATTGTCGAAGTTTCTGGTTAGCTATATGTCTTTTCAAGTTCTAATGATTTTCTTTAAGATCCAATAATATTGATTGCAGGACAGCTAGGGGAATACAAAGAGTTCTTATAATGATGAAGATGTTTATTGTTGGTTCATTTACATTTAGATTTATGCATACTGGCCGTTCTTGTCATGTTGGTGAACAATTTATCCTCCATTTGTGCAGAAAAGCCAATCCCATTTACTATTTCTTAGCATTGGTCAACTAAGCTACTATGACCCTGTAGATAATACTAAAATTGTACAGTCACTGTTGCATAAATGCATGAATATCTGTTTTCTGAAAAGAAAGCTGAGTTCACTTGTCACTCACATGGAAGACTTTGTTGCTTATTTAATATCTTAAGGGCTGAAAAAAACTGACTGTACCGAACAAAAATGACAATTTAGGTTTATTTATTTTATTTTTTCGGTTTGGAAGATTTCAAAACTGTTAAATTCGGTTCGGCTCTCGGTCTCAAGTTAATATAATTGAATGAACTAAACCGACCAAAATTCTAAAACTGTGTTTAGGAAAAGTAAATTATTGTGATAGAATTAACATTTAAAATTGCAAATAAACGAGAATTGAAAATAAAACACAAATTGAAATAAATCTACGATAATTGAAAGACAAGTAAACAAAATTAATTCTTTTATTCAATCAACCAACTAATAATGAACAATCTACACCTTATTTATAGTTGACCTAACTACTCTGGCAAGAGATCTAACTCTAAACCTAATTGGAAGCCAAAACCCTAAATATCATGGGTTGTTACTAAATAAGCCCAATTACAATAATATTAATATTGCAAAAAAAAACCCCACTTTCATCAACCACCCCGGGTTGAAGAAACTTGTCTTCACAAGCTTCAACGGTGCACTCGGTGCCTTCTGCCTCTAAGGAAATGAGTTCGCCTTCACCATCAACCCGAGGGACCCAGTTCATAAATGCATGTTCATCAGCTTCATTCATCTGCAGCACAGAGGCTAGGTTGACCACACTCGAAGCACTTAGAGGGCCCTCAAGAGCGGGTTGCAGTGTGGAAGTGGAAGTGCATGGAAAGGGTGCCAAAGTCTTCTTCTCAAAGCGGTCCTGCAATTATAACTTCGTTATGGAAGTTTAGCCATGTTATCAGCTGCCAAAAGTATATCGAATTCCTCCAATGCTAAGACACATTGTAGTCGCGCATACAAACCATACGGAAGGCTGTCGTTTTGGTTCGTCGGTCTTAGTGCGCATACACAAAGTACGAAATTTTGTAGCATAACAGTAATTGTGTGCCCGTTCTGAGTAACATCCTTTAACCGTCCAAAGAGCTCGCGCTCAAAGTCCATAGGAACAAAAGCAGACTGCATCAACTCACACATTCTAATTGTTAACAGAGGTAACCTCATTGTTGTTCGACAAGCACATTCCTCTGTCACCAAAGATTTGCAATACTCTTCAATTTGATAGCCACTAATTGTACTGCCTTTCAGACCTCAGATGTTCTTAAAGTCAAATGCACGGTCAATCTCCAGGGACTAATCTATAAAATCATCACCCACGACAACTCAATCATAAGAAGGCACATCGAATTTAAAAATGTATCATCTCGTCGTTCCAATGCAGCTATCAGTCGAGCCAACCGATCATGATCAAAATAAGTACCTCCATCGAAGTTTTGATCGCCTAAGTTAGGTGGTCGAAAAGGAGGATTACCACCTCTGCCAAATCCTAACCTGATCTAAAGGAGGTCAAAACCATCCTCTCCTGAGCAGGCGATCAAGACGAGTTACGATTTTTCGACGGCTCTGTCACCCACTATCTGACATGATCATGTGGTAATTCAGTTATATCTGCAACAGAAAGTTCAGGGGAGATGTTAAACTGCACATGCACTGCAATAAAAGACTTAACGTGAGGCGGAAGAGTGGTGGAAGGGTTTTATGATGGAAAGTTGGAACATGCATGAAGTTGGTATTGTGGGAGAAAATCAGGGAGATAGAGACCAGCTACCCGAATTTGGGACACACACGACTTGTTTGAAAATTATCGGGGTGTTGTGTGGCATAAAGATTAAATGAAGGGTTTTGGGGGAGGGTGAAGGTGAGGGAAAGAAGTGTGGAAGGACTGTAGTTGTGCTGAGGGGTCTCCCAACAAGGTAGGGTGGGCGAGGGAAGGCGAGGGGTGGAAATAGTTTGATGATGGGGGTTGGTTAGGTGGGTGGGACAACTGGAAGAAGGGTAGTGCGAATAACATGAATGTGGTTGGGTGGGGCGATTAGAAAGCGGGAGGTGAAAATAGCAGACCGTGGGTGGAGAGGGGTTGTCGATGGCAGTAGGGAAGGGTGTTCTGGAGTCGGAAGGGTGATCGATCGAACCTATGCATCGACGGGAGAGGCTGGGGGGATGATTGAGGCTAAGAGAGGGTGTTGGAGATGTCAGTCGATTTGAGGTGTCGATCAACTGAGGAGGCAAAGGTGTTGTCGATCAATTGCAACAAGCTGGGTTGCAATTGGACTGGATTGGGGCCCAAGGTCTCTCAATCGACGTTGCGTTAATTGAATAGGGTTGGATCCAGGGGTTTTGATCGGTTTGGTTAGGCCTTGTTGATTGATCGACTGGAACAGGTGGGTTTTGTTTGACTTGGACAAAAGAGGGAGGATAAAATGAGGAGTGAGGCCATCGACGGTGGTGGCTGAAGTCCCTTGTGGCGCTGCCAGTGGCAGTGATGTTGTTTGGGGTCCATTGGCTTTTTTGCCGCCTGCCATAAACTCTGCCAACATTTGTTCCATCTTTTAACTGTATCTAAGGTGGTCTCAAACTTCTCTTCCATCCTTTGTTCCAGTCTTGCGAATTGGTTCTTCCAATCAGTTCTCCCTTTTTCAAACTTTTCTTCAATCTTTGCATCCACGAAACTAGTCGCAACCTTCCATTCTTCGTAGTTTCAATTGCCTTGGATCTTTCTTCCTCTGCCATATTCCTAGTTTTTCTTCTGCGTATATTTTTGATTTGTCTCCGTCATGCAAAAGAGCATTTTGGCTCTAATACTAGTGATAGAATAAAAATTAATAATCGAGAATTGAAAAATAAAGTAGAAATTAAAATAAATCTACGATAATTGAAAAACAAGTAATAAGTTCTTTTATTCAATCAACCAACTAATAATGAACAACCTACGCCTTATTATAATTTACCTAACTTTAAACCTAATTGGAAACAAAGCCATGACTATTATGGGCTAGTACTAAATAAGCCCAATTACAATAATACTAATATTAATATTGCTAATAAAACCCACTTACATCATATTGTATCTTGGTGTATTTTTTAAAGCCAAAAGGTAAAAGATAACTGGAAAGTATTATTACTTTACCTTTCTAGTCAGTCACTTTCATTGGGGTTTGAGTGGGACAATGGTCGAAGGACCCGTCAACTCTTGGTTAAACAATTATCTTTTCTTGTTCCAAGAATAATACATTAGTACTATCAAGAATGAATTTGAGACATTAATAAGGACGGTTGAGTGTTTTTTTTTTTTATGGTCTTTGTTACTCCCCATGTATAAGAGAGTGAATGGGGTTGATAAGGGGGGATAAGTGTTGGTTTGTCCGGGATCTCAAGATTAAGAGCAAATGTCATCAAAAGCTTCAAGTTGCAATTTTGAATAGTTTGTTTGAGAAAGATAAAAGATGCCAGAGGTTTTTCTTTGCTGTTGAAACTTTTGTGTTGAACTTCTTTGAAGTTTGAGAACCCTAAAATTTTAAAGGGTATGTAGAGTTGAGTTATTTTATGTTGTTTTTACAATAAAGTTTGTTCTTTATGTTAATTTCTTAAATCTCTTCTTTTTCTTTCGCAAAACTGCAAAAGGGCCATATGGATTAGCAAAAATTTGATACAGCTACTTTATGTATTTTCTAGATTGCCCTAATTAGATGTATGATTTGTTACATCTAGGATGATGTTTGCCAAGGTATTATATTATCATGGTGTTATTTACTTTTTATATTAATCATTTTGTAGCTTGTATTGAAGAAATTTGGTTGACAAAAAGAAGAATGGTTGCATCATAAGGTGTTTCCTGTTGATGGACATAGGATTCTTCCAAGAAGATTCTTATTTCATCATCTTAAAAATAGTTCCAGTGAGAACTCTGTGTGATTGTGTAGTGGGCATTTAATACCGTGTTAACTCATATCATTTTATGCCTTAAAAATGCATATGTGAACAACTGGTGCTCTCAAGCTAGTCCATGTGCAGTGTCTTGCTTTTCTCAATTAATCATTGTGATTTAATACACGAGTCGGTAATAGTGATATGAATGTATTTTTCTCTCATTTCAGAATGTTGTGAGAAACAGTTCACTTGACATGGCAACCAAAGAGCAGAAGAAGGCAGATGAGAATGTCTTGAGGAAGGTTGAAGAGCAAAAGGTGTGCCTTGACCCTTTAAATGAATTATGTTCTTCAGATTACAGGAATGTCTTCTTTTTGTTAGAACTCATTGACTATAACGATGAACTGCAGAGGGAGAAGGAGGCTGCTCTTAAAAAGATACTTGAACTTGAGAAGAAGTTGGATGCAAAACAGAAGCTGGAATTAGAAATTGTGGAGTTGAGAGGGAAATTAGAGGTATTGAAGTATATGGGAGGTGAAGATGACAAAGGAGTTCAGGAGAAGATGGAAGAACTGGCTGAGATGCTGAATGAGAAAATTGAGGAAATGACTGGTGTGGAATCTCTGAATCAGGCTCTTATTGTAAAAGAGCGTGAGAGCAATGATGAACTGCAAGAAGCTCGTATAGTGTTAATTGAGGTATGCATTCTTTTAATTTCCTTATGGAATTACTGTCTTAGAACACCTCAAGTTAGACTGGTCTTAGTTTAGTGACTGCATGTCTGACCCAAGCAATTAAAGAGGGATTGAATGTGTGTGAGAGAGATCAAATGTAAATTTGGGACTAAATATTTGGGTGGTCGAAATGAATAATAGCCCTTAAGTTAAGCTTTTTAACTCTCTCCCCGCCTCTTAGTTGTCTTTTTCAATTTTTTTTCTTCTTTTTCTTTTGCTCTCATTTTTACTCAACTTCTTCAATAACTTATAGTGAATGGTTGCATTTTAACATCAAACTAAATCCATTAAAATTTAAAAAATAATCAAAACCCCATGGTTACACAATAAGCTTACTACAAATGCTCTAAATGATATAGGGTTATTTTGAATTTGGCCCTCATTAGTTTATGTGCAACTCTGGTTGGTCTCCATTTTAAACTCTAATTAAGTGAACCCAAAATTAGACGAAACTGTGAAATCAGCCATGCTGACACCTCTTGACTTGATCCATCACTGAAATACTCACTTCCCAACTTCACCCCTAATGGTCAATTATGTTTGAATGATTTCTCTGTCACGAATTGCAATCTCCTCTTTGAAATCGGATGGCTGGGAAATGTTTTGAAATCAGATGTTGTATCTTCTTCTCCTATATATTCTTGAGTAGATCCAAGATGGGGAAGCATAAGTGAAGTGTTGTTTGTCCATCATGGGTGGTGGAATGAAAGGGAAAGGGACTGTTGTTTCAACCACATTTTCACCGACAGTAGTCACTTATCTTCTTCCTGTCTCCTTTACGATCTATTGAGGAAGATGAATATCAAACTCCAAATTCTATAAACAGTGGGGCCCAATTTTTTTTTTTTGGTAATTTACAACTGGAGGTGTATCTAGAAGGCTGTGTTGTTGGTGATTGCCCATGGATTTATGTTTTAGTTAGGTATGTTTAGTAGTTGTGGTCTTTGTATGGCATATTGTGTTGCATATTGAACCAGGTATTGTGCTCTTTGTATTTCAGATTGTTTTGGTTCAGATGATTATGGTGCTTGAAAGTCTGGGGTATTGTAAGAGCATTGGTTATGTTGTTTATGATTGGTTGGTGCTTGAAAGTGTTGGGTATTGTAAGAGCATTGGTTAGCTCGAGAGGATTTCCGAGGACATAGACTAAAATCTTGGTTACAAATTTTTCAAAACTTATTTTGTAGCCAAATCTTCTGCATCATCTTCACTACGAGGACTTGACTCGTGTTTTTCTTCATACTCCTGATAATCTCCTTGACCTGACATAATTTGTGTTTGATTGTTCTCATTTTCCCATAAATGTTATCTTCCTTGACTACATCCCTGCCGTATTTTTTTTTGTTGCTTCCTTCACTTTGTTGCCATTGTCATAGATAAAGAAGCAATGATTTTCCAATCCCTTGTCACTGGCATGTTGGAGTTTATTTCTCCTTACAATTCTACCATATTCACCTTCCGCAACATCCCAAAAGTTCCCATTGATGGCTTCTCCTTTTTGTTCTAGAATTTGCGCTTCATCCAAATTATCCTTCTCCATCATGTCAAATATGTTGTCGGGTTCCATGAGCCCCTGCTCTACATCCTGCAGGGAGTTTACTATCTGCTCTACATCCTGTGGTGAGTTACTACCTGCCTTCACTGCTTGATCCTCTGTCATTAACCTCAATGTTATCATCTACCAAGGCCTTTACTGCTTGATCCTCTTTGTCATTATCCTCAATGTTATCATCTGCCAAGGCCTTTTTAACCTAACTGGTGGTGTACCCTGCTCCTTTAAGGTCCTTATCGGCCAACCCATTGCTTACAACTTGACCTGAATCAGCAAGTTTCTCCGACGTTGGTGTTTCTCGCTCCCTCCCTGAATTTACCTTCTTCTGTTGGTGCATCTACCAATGCTGCATATGGATTATTATGAGTAAATCAATACCAACATCTTTGACAACACCCTCCCGCCAATGGGGTACTAGCTCAGCAGATAAATTGTAGTTAATGGTATTACAAATTTAGGGTTCGAACCATGCTGGCGACAGTTGGGTGGGATGGCTGGCTTAAGGGGAAAAAAAGAACAAAAATAACATCCTGGGATGGCTTAAGGGGAAAAAAAGAACAAAAATAACATCCTGCCCAACGTTATGTATGTTCTTGTCATCATCCTAATCCCTATGCGTTTAAACCATACTTGCATTCATAATACACCAAGTCAGCTATAAGTACATAAGGGGTTACCTCAATCTTCACCTTCAAATTCTTGGGGTTGAGATTACTCTTCTCCATGGTTGTTGGAACCATTCAAATCCATCACACTTGTGGCATTTGAAGTATTTTCTTCCATTTAAATTATCATCACTTGAAGTTAGTACCATTCTAAGGCCATCACCATTACGAGTGGGACAACTCAATTCATTGCAATCTACCTCACCACATCTAAGGCATGCATACTTCTTTGCACCTACAACACCAGAGTATGAACCAACATTTTCTAGAGGAGGTGTTTCTTATTTCTATTGTTCAATTGCTTCAAACAACTCTTAGAATATAAAGCATTTTCATATTGATAATCCAAATACTTTCTTTCAAGTGTTGGCTTCTTGGCTTCTCCCGTGAAGTAGTTAGAACCATCAATCCAGGGGATGAAGACCTCGGGCACGGAGTGTCAACCATATGGACAATCACCAACAACTTGGCCTTCTAGACACACATCTAACATACCTCTTATTGTAAGTTACAAAAAAGAGTTTTTGACCCCCATTGTTTTACATAATTTGGAGTTTGGTACCATCTTTCTTAGTAGATCTTTAGTGATGGACACAGGAAGAAGATGAGTGACTACCTTTAGTGAAAATGTGGTTGAAGCAACAGTCCCCTTCCCTTTAATTCCACCACCCATGATGGACAAACAATACTTCACTTCTGATTGTGCTTCCCCATCATGGATCTGCTCAAGAATATATAGGAGAAGAAGATACAACATCTAATTTGAAAACATCCGTCCAATTTTGATGGGGAGATTGTGACACGTGGCAAAAAAACCATTCAAACGCAACCGACCATTAGAGGTGAAGTTGGGATGAGGGTATTTCGGTGATGGATCGAGTCAAGAGGAGTCAACATGGCTGACTTTTCAATTTCATCCAATTTGGAGCCAAACCAAAGTTGTACAAACTAAGAGCCAAACAAAGTTGTACATAAACTAATGGGGGCTAAATTCAAAATAACCCAATGATGTAGGAAACTGAATCAAGGGTTCCAGGGATTGTGGCCCCAGTTGTCCAGCCCAAGGATTTCCTTGGTGGAAAGTCAAGCACATTGGACAACTCCAAACACCCAATCCACCTTATGTGAAGGATTTGTGCAAGAGTGTGCTTAACTGTGAAGAAAAGGGTCTTTGTTATCGAGTCACCTACCAAGCATAACCAGCCTTGTGCATATCCCTTGGAGGAAATTGTCATCGTTTTTTCGAGAAGTCATCAACTCTCATGGTAGTTCCGGAAATAGGTATTGCATATCCTACCCCTCCTAGACCTGGACTTGGAGAGGGGCTAATCAATTTGTGAGCTATTTAGTGTCGTTGAAGCTGATGTTGGTGTCCATGACATTCATGTGCCGCAAAGGGCTTGGACAGTACCATTTGAATATGAAGAAGTACTGAACTTTGGAAAAGTGCTTCAAGTTATATATATATATATATATATATATATATATTTAAGAAATAAAAATTACTAAGACTTATGAGGGCAAAAGAACAATCCGTCTGGCAGATAATTTTGCCTACAAGATCTTGAGTTGTATCCTTTTCATGATCATTGCTGGACGCAAACTTGCCTGGATATTATTTCTGTCAGCATTAATGCTTGAAGTATACTTATGAATTTTGATTGACTTACTTTATTCTCAGTGAAAAAGAGATTAAGAAATCTTTCTTTTTATTTTTAGGGTTTGAAAGATATGTTGAGCGGTTCTACTACAATTGGAATCAAGAGGATGGGAGAGCTTGACACAAAACCATTTCTGCGTGCATGCCAGCAAAAATTTCCGCATGAAGCTGCGAGCAAATCTGTTCATCTATGCTCTTTATGGCAAGAATACATGAAGAATCCAGAATGGCATCCATTCAAAGTTGTTGATCTTGGTGAAGGGAAGCACGATGTATGTAGTGTTTTCCTTTTACGCTGCTTGCTTTAGTTAAGATCAACTACAGTGCCACTATTTATAATTAAAACATAACTTGTTCCTAAAGGAACCAGCCCTAACTCTAGTTGAAATAAAAATCCCTAATTCAATTGAAAATTTTACTTGTCCAAGTCCACTCATTCAATTAATATAACAGTAAACAAAAATATTAAAATCACTCCTATACCTGTCAAAAGTATTGAGAGATTCTCAATCATACAGCTAACTCAAATACCAGTCTCATCTAATTAAATAAACATCAATTTATTGCTCAATAGAATCTTCTCATGATTCAAAAGTTCCAGTCTCAAGTCTCAACTATTTTGGACCCCACAGTAACATCAGTTGTATGATGATGATCATGTAAAATAAATTTGATTCCATAATATAAGGGTGCAGTTCGTGTATGGGTTGTACCACAATTTTCGTTCCACATCAGATCCAAAAAGTTTTTTTCCATTATGTAAGCATGCTTTTTTACTTGATCCTTTTGGTACTAAGAGCATCTCCAATGGTAAACCAAAAGCTAAATTTAGGGGTCTCCTTTTTTCTTCATCACTCCAACCACATCCCTTATTTTAACTATTTTCATCATTATTTAAATATATCTTCCACTTTTTCATCCCCTTATTTCCTTTTGTTTTGATTTTTTGTTTTGTTTTTAATTTAGAAATTAAAGATTTGGAATATTTTAATGATATTTCAAAATTTAAATATTTCAAATTTTAGGGGATGGTTGGTTGCCCCTAAATTTAGGGGGAAGTTGAATGTGAAGTTAAAATGGGGAATGGTTTAGGGGATCCATTGGAGCATGCAATTTCTCACATGAGCCCCCTAAAATAGTCAAAAAGCTATTTTAGGGTATCCATTGGAGATGCTCTAACAAAGTGACCAAGTTCCCTGATTTTTATTTTTATTTATTTATTTATTTCAAATCTTTGCTTTTAGCCTTGTAGGGTTGGTTTTTTTTATTTATAGTATATATATATATATCAGCAAAACAAAAAGATATTGCATTCATATCTTCAAAATGAAAAAATATCTGCAATATCTCCCCATTCAAATATGTCAAATACACATGAAGAGAAACGAGTATCTCTCAAAACACCCCATGTATGACCCCGAATCCAAAGAGTGATTTTAATCTCTACCCAAATGTGATGCATGTATCATACACATGCTATGCTATGCAAGATATGCTTGTAGGGGTATTGATGCAAGAGCTTGCATCATACACATGCATGTCTTCCTTTCCACATGCTTTTATAGTTTATAGGTGTTGGTCCATATGTCAAATTCTTTTTCCACAGGATTTGTTGTTTTATTGGCAGATTCCATAAGAATGGACTTGGTGAAGTCCCCTATTTCATTGTAGGGTTTGTAAGACTTGTGAGCCACTGTTAGGATAGTTCAGAACTTTCTGTTTATGTTGCAGAAAAAACATGTTAGATAATGAAGAACCCCTGTTTCAATTCACATTTATGTGATTTTCTTTTTATCAGATTTGTTTAGTGCTTTAACTAATAATCTAAATTGGAAATTATTTGCCTTTGCATTAATATTTACTCTACTTCAATGAACTTCAGAACTTGAATAACAAAATTCCTGCATATGAATTCAGTTTTATCATAATCTTTTTGTACCAAGTTTCAGTTTTGCCTTGAAGCTTTCTATTTACCAATATGAATTTAGAAATGCATGCCAACAACTCATGAGGACTGCACCTCTAAAGTTTTAGCAGGTGAAAGCATCTTCCCGCACTTCATGAATTGCTCTACCATGTGGACGCTTATTGGTCCCACCGACCAAATATCTCTTCTCCAAACATATGTGTTTCATTGTGTTTAATAAATATCCTGTCCGGATTTCTTACTCACGGTAAACACATAACTTTCAGCATAATGTATTCTCTTGGGCATTGCAGGAGATAGTGAATTATGACGATGAAAAACTGAAAGAGCTAAAAGAGGAGTTCAGTAACGAGGTATACAATGCTGTTGTTACAGCATTGTCAGAGATAAATGAGTACAATCCAAGTGGCAGGTATATAGTGAATGAACTGTGGAATTTCAAAGAAGGGAGGAAAGCGACGTTAAAGGAGGTCATCAGTTTCATCCTTAAGCAAATAACATCAAATAAACGCAAGAGATGACAAGACAAAGGTTAGTAATCACTCTGCAGATTCTTGAGCTCATTAGCATGCTTTCAATTTGGTGTGTCGCCAGGAAGAATTTGAGATGACCATGAATAAACTATATCAGGAATAAACAGAATGAATGCAATTTACTAGAGGTCGTTAATAATAGTTAACAATATGAAGGGAAAAAATGATAATAATAATAATAAGGCATTTCACAGCTTCTTTGTCAGGGTTGACATGGCTTATACTAGTGACGTACACTAAAGTGGTGATAAGTTATGTGCATGTAGAATATATTGGTTTGAATCAGGTCATTCACAAAAACATGATTGTTTGGCTCGTTTAACTTATTGAAATGGAGATTAAATCCCAAACAAGCAAACATGGCTATATGAGCTGAGCTATTTATTGTTAAAACCACATAAATCTAAATTTAAGGTGGGGTTATAGTCGTACACAATGAAGACAAAATATTTAAATTGTATTTAACTGATAAAATTAGAGAAAATATGTTTTTCATTGGTTTATAGGATTGGTCAACAGATCAATCAACCCGGGTAAAATTGGTTTATTTGAATAAGGAAAGACAGGAATATACTTTAGAAACATTTGAAGTTAATTTTCTGAGATTCTGTTCACACCCTACATAAAATAATAAATTCTAGGGCCGTGCAAGGTGCAATATTCATTTTCTCGTAATATGTTTGCTTCATTAAAAAGACGCCTGTTAAGCTCTACTGATGCAGTCTGAGATACTAAATGTAATGCATTCACATTTCACAGCCTTTAGAAATCATTGTCGTTGTCACGTGAACTAAACTTTTGCACTTTGGGATCACATGCCACACAGTGCTTCCCTTGGAGATTATTCATTTGATAAAATTACACGAGGGAGAATATTTTCATTGGCAGATTTTCTCTGCCAGTTTAACTATAATGCTTGCTTCTTGTGACATATCCTTGTTGCATCCTATCATAGATAGGTTTACTTGTAAATCTAATCTCTGTTTTAGTTTGTACTTTTGGGTTGGTCAACAAAAGGATGCTGCTAAACACAAACAAACAAGTTAATATTTTAAGTACTGAATTGTGCTTTTAACTATAAGTCTATAACTGTATTACTGTTAAATGGATGAATGGCAAAATTGAAAAAAAAATTAGGGAATGGTATATATGCATTGCAAAAATTATTACAGTTGATCCATTGTGTACTTGTGTTTCATATTGATTGGGATGCCTTTTTGCAGGTTGATAACAGCAATGAAGGAGTTTAAGAAGGCATAGATCAAGTAGTGGTCAAATAATTGGTTGAACATGATTTGTAGCAAATTTCGGAAAAAGGTTAGGTGATGATTCTGCTGAGTGTCCGTATTGGTTTTCTTTGTATGTTGAGACATCCCAATTAACTTTTAATGACAAGTGCACTCTGGATATTTAAATTTACTGCTGGAGCTTATTGACAGTTTTTCATTTTTTTTAATCTCATTCAAGGGAATTATGCCCCAATACTACTTTTCTCCCACCTCTTACTATCTTTGTTTCAATAGGAGACCAGAAGTTCCCATCAGAGAGTAGTACAACTTTGTCAACTCAGATCACCTCCTCACTTAATCCACATATTCCACCATTGCCTGCCCCCTGTATCTTTTATTTATCCAACCCTTACCCTTACTGTCCCTCTTCCACTGTTACCCTCCTAACTGGGGTGCTTGGACTGTCAGGAATACAGGCTAGCTTTGATCCTTGTTTTGCTAGCCAGTTTAGGCATTTGCGAATGTAGTGATGGGGATGCTAATGGTGGTAGTGGAGATGAGAAGAGATGCAATGTTATACGAGGGGGAAAAAATATAGTGACTGAGGTTGTTCTCTTAAAAAAAGAGTATCTTAGGGTTCTTCAAACAAGTACTTAAAAGAAATAGAGGATTGTCAGTTTGTTTCCCGCATTGCTTTTTATTTGAGCTACATTCTCAATATGAAATTCTCTTACTGAGTTTGTTTCAGTTATTGTAACATGTAACTACTTTCATGTTTTGCTTCGATCGACTTCTTTGATACATATTACTATGAAGTTTCAGATAAAAACATTGACATGTTAAAGTAGGTACATTTAACGTCAGACATTATATGCAGCTCTGAATATGAAACGTCATATTTAATATGGTTATGCTGACCTTACACAATGGTTAAAGTTAAGCTTTGCATGCAGTGGTCGAATCCTGAACTTGTAATTCCATCCACCCCAAATCTACCGCTAAGCTGTTACCTCATTGGCTCCCCTTTGACATGTTTAGTTTTGCTCAAGTTGGCGATTGAATGTGCATGGTTTTAAGCTGTGTGATCATTTTCTCCACAAGTGAAGCATTTGATTGCAGACCAGTAGGTGATTGATAAAAAATTTCACCTAGCACAATTATATGAAAGCTCAGGTGTAACTTGAAAAAGTTGATGTTTACAAATGAGCAAAATCCATGTCTCCGGAGGTTGTTTAGTCACACTCTCTGTACAAGAAAATGCACCAGGATACATGAAACTGACCGAAAATTTTCCTCATAAAACCCAATCGTCGTACAAACTCCAGTTTGTACTCGTTTCTTAGATTACTTCGATGCATTAGATTACTCATACAACACTCATAGGAAATTTCCCCCAACTTCACTTGTCAATATTCTTTGTATTCATGAAAAAAGGTCTATTTGAACACTTTTTACATCATCTGACAATAGTTTTTTTTTTTTTTTGCTGGTTCTGATGATTCCTCTCAAGCATCCATGTCTTACAAGTTTTTCTTTTATAGAAAGTTTTATCATCCAAACAAAACAAAACAAAATTATATACAATGGACATAGGAAGAACAAATGTAACACAAAAAGCTCATAATAATATCATAAATTGTTCCTTTCTTGCGAAATGGTCCATACAATTTGCATAGGGGATGAGAGAAATACTACCCCACTTCTACCATTGGAATAAACTTGGCATTACCAATCACGAAGCACGTCCAAGATGATCCGCGGCATCACCCAATCACTCCCGCAGCTATAATGAAGTGAGAATTCAAGATGAGAGTGATCCCTCAATACTCAACACCACCTTGTCACATAGGTATAACTCACCTCTACTTCCATTCCACTACTAGCTGAGAACATCCCAATAAGTGGCCTGCTTCCATTCCTCTGCTGGCCGTGAAACTAAAACTCAAGTCTAATATTATAAGAAATCTAACACCACATAGCAGAAAAGTGGTACAGAGAATAGGAAATAAACAGAAAAGTGATACTGGGACTAGGATGTAAACAGAAAAGTGGTAAAGGGATAGGAAATAAACAGAATCGATAAAGGGAAAATGCACAAGATAAGGATGTGATGAGAGCCAAAAAGAAAACCTACACTAGTGTTATCAGTAAAAATAGAATCCTTCTTACCTAGTAGAATGAAATTGATGTGATCTCGGCAGAAGCAAACAATGTTGACAATCAACAGGGTAAGCATAATTGCGAACAACGATTTTCCAAAGGAAAAGTTTTAAAAGGAGATTCTCTTTGTTCAATCCAAAACTCGGGCATTATTTTATACTACTACATATGAGATGACCACATGGCCTTTTATTAAAGGATGTCTCTTAATGAACTCATGGGCAAGCTCGTATTTAGGCAGTGGCGACCACGAGTCCATGACAGAAACATAAACACTTCAGCTCGTAATCGGTAATAAATGTAACATCGCTGTTAAAAACTCTAAGTAGACTCTAGTGCCCCCAATAAATTTTTCTTCATGCTAAGTCACTCACCCTACACCACAATCATGTGTACTCAAAATTTTGTATAGAAGCTTCAGTATCAAGAGTACTAAAAGTCTGAAACATTACCTCCAAATACCTTTTTTTTTGTAAATCAGGGAAAGTACAACAGAGTTTTCATTAAAAAGAAGCAACCCATGAGAAATTTTTTAGCCTGACAAAATAAAATGTACGTACCTGATCACCTAGCTAGAATACTTGCCCAATTAACATACATGAAATGGGTGTCTTTTAGAATACCCCAGGTCATGCCTCAGAACCAAATCAAGTATGTGACTCCTCTACTGAGCGGTTGAATCTCTATTCTTTCCTTCGAACACCCTCATGTTCCTCTCTTTCCCTAACCCCCAAATTGTAGCAACTAAAATTCAGTCACAAACCCTCATGTGCCTCAGAACCAAATCACTACCACTCTCAACAACCATGGAAGTCCGAATCTGTCTTGTAAAAGAACAGGTGAGAAAATGTGGTTACCGGACTCTTGTTTGCCTCACATACTGCACTATCTAGTGATGAGAATACCTCTTCTATTAGATTTTCAATGGTTAAAGTTCTCCCATGCGCAACTGCCCAGAAAGTTGATCCTTTGAGGTAACTGGCTTCATCCAAAGACCCTTGTCATTGAATTGATTGAAGTTCTTACCCTGCGGCTGCCGTGTAAGTATAGTTCCTGGGCACAAATAGAAGAGAAGCAGCTTTTAACTGAGAACTTCCCAAATAATCATCCCATTACCAGGAGTCCTCACCGGGACCTAGCTCTGTCAAATTAAGCAGATCCCACATCTTAAGCAATTGAAGAGCTCTCTTTCCATTACTTCACATCTGGGGAAGAGATTCCAGACCTGTGTTCCAAGTTCACCAAGAGTTCAGAACATGTCAGTCTACTAGAGAGATGCGTACATTTCTCTGAATTCTCATTGAGAATTAGTGGAAATTCACTCATTCCAGAGACCTTTCTCCCATCTCCACATTATTGAGACATGCTGAAATTGGACTTCAAATTCCAGAGATCTTTCTCTCCATGGTCAACAACCATATGGAGTACTGGCATGTCATAAAAACCGACCGAATGAGGTGGTTCCAAACTTCTCTGCTCTTATCAATCTTCCCAATGCACTACCGTCTTCTACTCCAAAAATGCCAAAGCCGTTTAATCAAGAGAGCATGGTCAAGAACTCAGTATCCCACAGGTGTTAGCTCTTTCGTTCTACGACACACCATAATCTCAAGTCATAACCCCCTCCTGATCTAATCATTTCTCAGCAAGACAAATAAATCTTTTCAATTTTCATCAGTAGTTGAGACCAAATCGATGAATGTAAGAAAAACCATACAGATTACGCAACAAAACAAACAAGAGCATCTTTCGAACATCCAAAACAGCATCTGAGACATAAGAAATCTGTAAAGGATAGAGAAACAAATTTAAAAAGTCTTAAATATAAAAAACAAGATACAAATGGTGAACCCCATACCTTTGCAACTATATACGGAATGCCCAAAATGATAGAGAAATGTTGTTGAACATGACGCCTCTCCTTCTAGCTGACTTATCACTTATCATAAGCAATCTCAGTAACAGGGATTAGGCAGCTCTTCATGTCAACATGTCTCCAACCACTTGAAGTTGCATTCTCATGTGTCAATAAATCCCATTTCTAGGGCTCAACTGATCTAGTTTTACAATGAAATGAGAGAAAATAGCCAGCCTACTAAATGCAAATTAATTACTGGATACTAGAAAGGCACCATTTGCATGGCACAACACACGCCATTCACATGGCATAAGATGATGTTGGAAAAGCTCTATTAATTGCTTGTTAGTGGCAATTTCCCCACTCCATGGGAAGTTGCTATCACCAGTTGGATCGAGTGCATAAAAATTCAACAGTCAAATAGGAAGCAAAATACCTTCACGAACATGACAAAAGGAACACCTGGCACAACAGAGTAACCTTGTGCAACATGATTACTCTGCGAACATATCTAGCACCACTGTTAACATATCTAGTAACCTTGTGCACCTAGACTCTAAAGCTCCCAGCCGCCCAGTAAACGTTTTAGCTACGTTATATCACTCCCCATACAACATAGCAATGGTGCTGAAAATTTTGAATATGGCCTCTGTTAATAAGAGTACTAAAACGTTGCCCCCAAGTCGTAACTACCCCATGCATTATCAACTTCCATCAATACTCAATAGTCGAGACCCCTTAAATATGCGTAAGAAAACACCAATAGATTAAAAAAACAACCAGTGTATTTTTGCACATCAAATTATCTCCTGTAACAGAAGAAATCTACAAGTAACAAACCAAAGATAGAAAAACACATTCGAGAAGTTTTAAATACCAAAGAAAACATATAAATGGTGAACCCCATACCTTTATGAAGGTGACACGAGAAATACCACCTGCAATAAAAGATAACGACTGTTCAACATGATCATTCTCCTTTTACCAGATACATTTTGTTAGTAGTCCCAGCAACCCAGAACAGGTGACTCTTCATGTCCATTGTGTCCTAACCATTTGATAAAATTGTACTCCACCATAAATCCACATTCTTGTGCTGCTGAGATGCCTACTGCCTAGTTATAAATGAAATTAGAGAAAATATCTGGCTTACCAAAGAATGCAAATTAAGTACTAAGTACTTGAGATTAAACTACCATCCCCATGCCATGTGAATACAAACATAATCCATTAGATGTTGGAAAAGTGATATCATGGAGTGATGAAACATAGATCTCTATACGACTTCTATAGACTAAACTGGAGATGCTACCAGGCAATTAGTGTTATGTACTAGAAGGAAAAAAAAAAAAAAAAACTGAGAAACTCACGAGGACCAGCATTTCATCGAACTTCACCTGAAATGTTGAACCCCATACCTTCACCAACACATGAGGAATACCTGGAATGAAAGTGGAATCTTCTCCAGCACGATACTCTCCTTGTACTCAAGGTTTTATAAGCAATCTCAACAACCAATAACTGGTGTATCATGATATCCATTATGTTGATAAGACTGCTGTACATAAATTTCCATTTGTTGCACTCTATAGATGCCTAGTTATGATACTTAAGATCAAGGCAGGCGCCACGCGCCTTACCATTAAAACATAGACAGAAAGCTAAGTGACAACAACTTCAGCTTTAAAGTATTTTAATCTGAATAAATCCACTACACTAACATGAACTATATCAACCCTGGTGCTCTTTTATATGCCATTGCTATCAGGTTGTGTCACCACACAATAACGCATAATCATAATTTTGACAGGATGCTTCAGCGTCAAGTCTTAAAACAATACCACTAAGTCAACCACCCCATGATCTCATCAATTTCAACTTCCATCAGTCCTTGAGTCGAATCCATTAAAGTTAAGTAAACTCCCATGCGACAACAAGAAGCAACAGTCTCTTTCACACATCCAAAACATTCAGTAAATAGTAATTTAAGAAATCTACAGGTAACGGAACTAGTAATCCCCATACCTTCAAAAACATGACACAAGGAGAACTCAGTACGACAGAGAAACCTTTTTCAACATCATCACACTTCCCCCAGAAATACTATAAGCAATCCTAGCAAAGAAGACACATGGATTTTGATGTCCATTATGTGTCCAACCATTTGATAAAACTGCAGTTTTATGTCTCCTTAAATCTCCAGTTTTCGTGCTCCAGGTATGCCTATTTATCAAATGAAATGAGAAACAATATTTTGCTTACTAAATAGTGCAAATAAGTCCTGGATGCCCAATATTAAGGCATCATAGCATGCAACAAAACATAAACAGAAATGCATGAGATGATGGAAAAGTGATACAATTGGGTGATGAAACACCAATGTTCAAGCTTGTTCCACAAAGAAAATGGTGACTTCTGAGGATATGCTACCAAGCAATTAAGTTAGAAAATAGAAAGATAAAAAGCATGTGCAATAAAATAAAATAAAAAGTAAAAAAAGTAAACAAAATGAGAAGAGAAACTCACAAGCACCAGCAATTCATCAAACTTTAATTTTTTTGTTTTATTAGATATTTAATATTTTTTTTTTCGATTCACTAAGTATTCAGTCCATTCTCAACACCCAGACCATACAACACACCAGAGTATTTCTCAGTAGAACCATTGAAGAAAGCCTCTTTCAGTTTCCTGAATGTACAAGAGGTGAGCAGACTGTCCGAACCAGCTTGGTGACAAATTCCAATCCTCTCAACATCCAAGAGCTCCGCCAGCTTGTTCAATCCACCATGAAGGCTGTTGCAGAACTTCATGAGATGCTTGATATCATAAACTACCGGGAAGTAAGTCTTGATCATGAAAAAAATTCAGTCTGGGTATCAGGAAGAGCCTTGCAAGTCAGAACCTTGAGCAAGTAACCAAAGTCATACCCACTGTGAAAGGTAACCCAATGAACATAATCATTCAGCACAATCCCGGATGACATCATGAGCTCCCCGAATCGCTGTGCATCAACACCAGACTCATTGTTCTTCTTAAAGTTAATCCCACTCTGGCGCAACAGCTCAATGGAATCATTCGCATAAACATCCTGCCCGACATTAAACTCGCGGAAATTGAATTGCCAAACACAATACTTGTCTGTTCCACAAGTGGGCAGATTGCCATCTTCATCAGAAAAAGTGAGCCCGAGCTGAATCAGCTTCAACATGTCAACATTCGCTTTCAGAGTCTGATAATGATAATCAGAGCTGTTCTTAAAAGACCCAACGGGACGAAGAACAACCCCAGGAAACTCCGTATCCATAGCAACATACGGATAATCATCAACAATCTGTCGAATCAGATCAAATTCAGCTTCCAGATTCTCATTCCACACATCCCTAATCTCAATCGAATCTTCTTTAGGCAGAATCGACATATTTTCACCTTAAAAATCCAATCTTGAAACAAACCATCAACAAATCACAACACCCCACACCCCAAACCTAATCTTCCTACACTAAAGATCTTTCCTTTACACCAGATCTGCAAAACCCACAATCGATTATCAATACCCAAACCATAAAAACAATTCGAGACCCTAAAAATCTTACAATCCGAACCAAATGAAGCACAAAAAACACATAAATGAGCATAAAAAGAGCAAGATCTGACCTTTAAGACGCGAAATCTGTGCTTTTCAGACACAGATCTTCGATTTGTTTGCTAGGGTTTCTTTCTTTCTCCCCCTCTGACCTTCTTATAAGGTTTTCTCCAAAGGCGGTGAAGAGAGAGAGAGAGACTTAAGTCAACAAAGAGAGAGAGAGAGAGGTTTTTGATCCGAGAAGACGAATAGAGAGAAAGAAGGGTATGTGATTAGAAGACGATTTTTGCTCTTCTGTGTCTCATTTTGTGAGATATCAGAGAAAAATCAGACCAAAATATCGAAAAAGAAGATTAAAAAAGTCGAGAGAATGAGATATATAAAATCCAATGGATAGATAGACAGTGTGTGTTTCTGGTGTGGCAGAGTGGAAATGAAGAATTGGGAAAAAAAAATAAAAGAAGCTGATTTGGCATATGAATGCTTTGCCAACTAGGATTGATATCGCGAAATGCCAAAATATGAAATTCGATTTTGTTCGAGCATTTGAAAATTTTAGCATTGACCATGACATAAATTTGAGGTGGCTAAGGTTGTATAGTCATAGGACTTTTATTTATTTATTTATAAAAGCTATAAGCCTAATTAGATAGATAAAGTAGTATTACAAACTTGTTGTGTTGTTGCCAAGCGATGAACCTCGATATTGAGGTCTCTACATATACATTTACATATCCAAAAATGGAGCAAAATGAGGAGCCTAATATTACAGATAAGAGGGCATCAGACCCAATTCATGACAAAAGACGGGTGAGAGTCGTCATTCTGGAGGAGATCAATAATATTTGTTGCATCACCAAAAAGCAAACCAGTTTTCCAGTGTTGTGCATGGATGAGGAGTAGAGTTGCCTCTGCCGCGTATCCCTCTGACATCGTGCTATCGAGCATGCAACAGTAGCCAGTACATGTCCAGAGATGTCGACCTCAATAACGCCTATGGTTCCCCGTTTGGAGGAAGCGTCATATTGACAATGATCGTGTCTAGATCCAAACAAAGGGGTATCAGCTGTAGATGGTTAGATCTCAGGGTTAAGGATGTGGTTTTCGGCAGTGACGGAGTCAGGATTTTTGTTGAGGGGGGGAGGGGGGAGTGATGTCATAATTAATTAAATATGATAAATATAATATAAAAATTAGTTACTTTAACATAAATATATATATATTTTTTATAACTTGAACAAGACATAAATAACTATACAAAACTTCATCTAATCTAATAAAAGATTTTCATTCAAAAAAATGATGAAGACCACTTTGGATATACAAAAATAGAGTTCTATAATTTCAACTTTTACATATCTACATCCATGAATACCAAAAAACTCTATCTCCCCCCTCCCCCTCCCTAGTTAGAATAAAAAAATATTACAACTGGCTTCGACGCGTTTTCATACCCTGAAATCGTTTCATGATTGTTTCGTTGTCAATGCCATCAAAAACTTCCCTTTCAATATACGTAACTAAACAATCATTCATCAAATCATCTCTCATTCGATTTGTAACCGACTCTTCACTATATTCATAGCAGAAAATGCTCTCTCAACTGAAGCGGTGGCAACTGGTAGGATGAGTGACAATGTTATGAGTAAATAGACCATGGGATAGATAAATTCCTTCTTGGTCTCAACCATCCTCTTAGCTGAACCGCTGAGTCCTTGACATTTGAAAATTCATTGTTGGAACGCATATCAATAACATAAGTTTCCAATTGATCATGAAGTACCATAAGATCTACATTTGAAAAATCAGCTGAATAAAATTGAGCGAGTCGAATCAAGCCGCTGACTACCAAAAGCTGAAAAAATCACTTGGATTTAAGCATGCCATACAAAGAAGCAATTCGGTGTTCACTCATCAAAGCGGCTATTTAGCTCTTGGAGTTGCATATCTATGCTGGTATAGAATAATTCAACTCGATAATGATATAGGTTGGTTAATTTTTCAGTATTGCGTCGTGATCTTCCTCGTTGTATAAATGTATCATTCATCTCAAGAACAACAATATCGTGTTTTGCTCAAAATGAAGCAACATTGTCCACAAGTATATTCCAACCATCTTCCCTCATCATTTGCAATCGTTGTTTGGAGATTTTAACTAAGGTCATCGCATTGACAATATCTTGATATTTTCTTTGTAATGCTATTGAAAATCCCAGATTATCGCCAATATATCCTTCATTAAGTGCAAATTGAAGATGAACTCAAAAGATTGCATAGAATCTAATAAAGCATATGTTTCTCCCTTCTGGTTTGAGTTTAAACCATGTTTCACAACAATTTGGAACACATCAATCACTGAAGAAAAATTAAGAAGCAAACTTATCAAGGTTTTATAGTAAGACTCCCAACGTGTATCACCAGGTCGTTTGAGATTGGTTTCTTGATTCAACCCTTGACCACTTGATAGTTCGCCACTATTGAGCTTTTCAAGAATTTTAACAGCTTGTTTGTCTCGAAAAATTTCCTGACGCTTGCATGAGGGTGCAACAATGTTCACCGCACTTGAAACCAAGTTGAAGAGTAAAGCAATTTGAGGATGATTCTTTGCAACATGTACAAGCGCTAACTGAAGCTGATGCGCAAAACAATGTACATAAAATTCAGACTTATTTTCCTTGAGAATCAAAGATTTAAGTCCGTTAAATTCGCCTTGCATATTGCTTGCCCCATCATAACCTTGGCCACGTAACTTCGTTATATTCAACTTATGATCAGAAAACATTTTTACAAGTACTGTCTTGAGTGAAATTGCCTTTGTTTCAGTAACGTGCATAATTTCAAGGAAACGTTCAACTATACATCCCTTCTTGTTCACATAGTGCAAGACAACAACCATTTGCTCTTTAACTGATACATCACGAGACTCATCAATTAAAACGGCAAATAATGCATCTCCAAGATCTTTGAGTATAACAAGAGTGGTCTCACATGCAGCTGCACGTGTAATATCTTTTTGAATATCAGGTGCAGGAGTCTGTGGTTCTCCGGAGCATTTTTTAGAACCACGCTCTTGATCTCTTCATTGTGATTAGTTGTTTATTGTAAAAGCTCCAAAAAAATTTCATGGTTAATTGAATTTATTGATTCATCATCACCACGAAAAGCCAATCCTTGTCGCAGAAGAAACCGAATGCAATCAACTGAAGCTGATAAACGAACCCGGTATTCCGTTTTCTCTGCATCGGATTGCTTAGATAAAAATGATTGGATATGATGTTTTTTATTCATTAAACTTTGACTCTTCATATAAGTTTAGGCATGCAAACTATTAGGCTTTCCGACATGAGTTGTAAGTTTTTTTTTTTTTTTTTTTTCCAATTACTGAATCCTTCACCAACAAAACAATCACCACCCCCTTGTTCACCGACACTTCTAAAAAGATAGCAATGGAGACAAAAAACATCCTTTGTTATGCTATACTCCAACCAACTCTTACACTCCGTAAACCAAGCTACGTTAAAACAACGTAGCGTACCTCCTTTTTTTTTGTGGGAATGTGTAGTTTATTGGCTGACAAGGACCCCTTTGCAAATAAGTTCTTCTAACAACCTCTTGATCATTCGGATGGTAATCAGAAATACGAATTCTTAAACCAGGATCAGTTGAAAGATTTGATAGGTCAACCTCTAAATGACTTTTCTTTGAGATTGGTTCTGATAATTATGATCATCTTTATTTTGTGCTGGAGGTGGTAAATCACTTACTGACTTTCTTTTTAAAAACTTATCCATAACTGAAATAAAACAAAAATTATATAAGAATGCATTCTATATATTTATATATTCTAAAACTTTAAATGAATAAACTAAAACCATATTTCCATGTAATAAACCATGTAAGAAATCATACATATTTCCAAAATAACAAATCGATATACATTTATTAATGAAGCACCACAATAGAAGTATCGCCACCAATAATAAAACGCGCAAAATTGAAGATTTTCAAAGCTGCAATTGACACACAAACAACAAACATTATTTCTTCTTGAAATCAAACCATGAAAGAACAGTTCAAGCAACAAAAAAAATTTCATATTCAAATTAAAGCCTCTAGGCAGACTGATCCATTCAATACCTATTTTGAACTCAGCTTAAGTAATGGTTGCATCTTGGAGTGAGTTCCATTTGGTTAAAGTTAAATAAAAGATGTTCTTTATAGCATACAATATATTTTACAATGTTCATTGTTGAGCTTAGCTATAGGAAATTGTAATCATAACATAAAGTTAAATACAAGTTTTTTAATCACTTGTGAACGATTTTTAAGCCCAATCGGCATAATAAGGAATATGTATAAGTGCACAACTCGGGTGGGATAAAAAAGCATCCCACTAAAACATGTTTAATATCATTGTAACAAATCAGATTCCATTCCATACATATCCTACGGATGGCATAAGCATTTTCAGTTTGTGGTCTCTGATAAATGATAAATCCAAAGATTCTTGAAATCATCTTATCCAAAAAGTTGAAGTTTATAACGTGAGTAGCATTTTGTTTTGAAATCATTTATCATTCTTGATTTGGTGATGACAAAGACTAATGAAGGGGAAATGGACAATACCATTGTTGGAGCTTTGAGCAACGACAAAACACGAAGATGAAGAAGGACTTTGAGCAACAACAAAACACGAAGATGAAGGAGCTTTGAGCCTGCAACCCTGCAAAGAGTCTGTAGCTATTCCATAGTTTTAATTAAAGTGGTAGACTGACAGGACAGCTGCAGGCTGCAACATAGTTTTGAAGGGGAAAGTTAAAAAGAAAACCTACTTGGGGATTTGGGGTATACATAAAAAAAAATCTCAAAAGCCAGTGGGGGCAAGTGCCCCTCTTGCCCCACGTGGCTCGGTGCCTGGTTTTCGGGCTGACTGTACTTGGGCATGGATAATATCTATGAAATGTGTTACTATCACTGAAAGGGGATCCAAATAGGCGTGAAGTTGAGAGATTGAATAGCAAGAGGCGAGTTGGTTGTCCATAACAGCTGTTTAAAAAATAAGGGGATCGATGGGAAATTGAGTGGTTCTGACCTAGTATTGAACAAGTGCTTGTGCTAGGATGACCAAGTTTTATGACAACTGGACAGAAGGGCTTGAGTGGAGACTTTGATTTTGTGAAAAAGTTGTTTGGTTGCGGATTTGTCATATGGTTAAAAGTATGGTCGTGAATTGGGATAACATCTCTTCGGTCCTCTCAGAGTGGGCTTTCACAGAGTCCCACAAAAATTCAAAAAAACCTCAAAATGGAGTGGGGATTGAGGCGTGTAACCCCCCAATCAATAGGCAAAGGAGAAATAAGCCAAATTTTGATAATGATTGGATATAGAAGGAAAAACTGTATGGTGCCTTCCTAATGATTATGACAAAAAATGTAGCGGTCCTCAATCAGAGAATGAAGCCTCACAAGATTGGTTATAGTGGGCAGAATATTTTGGTTGATCTTCCAAAACAAAAAGAATGCATCTGCCGAGGCTTTGATTATCTGAATTGCTTACAACTGTTTGGCCCCAAAGGTAGGAGGGACTAAGTTAGAGGTAGAACTCTCCAACTGTTCCAATGTGAATGCACGAGTGGTACTTTTAACAGAGAAATATATATATATAAATTTTTTTTTATCAAATGTTCAGATGAGCTTATTAGGACATGTTAATTCTTAGCCATCCTCTTTGCTAACCTTTATTGTTTGGTTTTCATTTGCACCATTGAAATCTCTGCTAGTGAAACTTTAATGATGGGCAAGTTGTAATTTGTGATTCACACACATCCACATTAGGACAAAGTAAACCACAAAGGCACCATATGCATTCTAGGGATACGTATGATATATGTCACTCGGTTGTAAGTACATTTTGGTTATACTTTTTATTTTTATCTTTTTTGTGTGTGTATATTATTTGGTGAATGTTATTCGATTTGTCCGCATTATTAAATCAATTGATTCCTCATAACTGAATCCAACAAAAAACGTAATGAAGGAAAAGTCAACTTTAATTCATAGGTTAGGTATCCTATTGCGAGTGAAACTGATCAAATCCATGTCAAGTTCTAATTAAAAAAATTGGTATATTCACGCTTAAAGCACAGACAAAGAGAGTAATGACTAAGAGCGATAATGAGTTCAAAGATGTCTGTTAGAGTTTCACTTCGCACTTCAAATGAATCGAAGATTTTGTTAAATGAAATGAAAAATTGGTGGGAATGAATCCAAATTGAATGGTGATAAATGAAAGTGAAACGAGAAAGAAAATAGTAGGATATAACCATAGCAATTGGGAAAACATATCAATATGTGTAGTCTTAACTAGTTGAGTTTTGATTTCACTTGCTAAGTAAAACACTAAAAAAAATGGATTGCCCTTAGACTCGTGTGTGCAAAGCAACTCGCATCAGTTCACATGCTATGCCACATAATAACACATACCAAAATCATACCATTCTCATCTATTCGCCTAGATGATACAACATTATTCAATAATATAAAAGGTGACCAAATGACACCACCAATTCTGCTGAATGACATCACTATTGCCCTACTTTTTGATGGATATCATCACCTTTCTGAATGATACTACCAATATTAACAAAAAACCATATCACATCTCTTTTCCTCTGTCCATCTCTTCTCCATCAAACAACACCCCACCCTTGCCACCTCCGGCAACATCTCTTATTTTTTACTCTTCTCTTCCTATTGGTGAAAAAGAAGAAAAAAAAAAGAACTAGAACAAAGGAGAAAAAGAGTGGTGCGATCGGCGATGGACAGGGCGTGGTGGTACGACTAGTAGCGGCGATGGTGCTGCTCCTATGAAAAGATAAGATAATGTGAGGGGTGGTAATGCCTTTCAGCAGATTGAAAAAATAGTGCCAAAGGTGTGATGACTCGGTGGTTGAGCAATGACAGATAATATCACTAGGTCACAGGGTCGAACCCAACCGGCGACATATGAGGTGGGAAGGGTTAAGGGATAAAAAATAAAAATAAATAGTAAGATGATGTTGTCCTTCGACAAAAGTGACGGTGTCATTTAGTCATTGCCAATACATAAATGGCACCCACTCACTAAAAATTATCCCGAAAGGCGGTGGGCCCACCATCAGGTTTGGGTAAATTTTGTTAGGATTAAAGCAGACTTTCGATGATAATTGAGCCTAGATAGGTAGGTACATTTTATATAACGAGCCAAAACATGGAATCTTCACTAAGAGGTTCTTGTACTACTGAGGCGAACATGCATGAGTTGACACCACTCGATGGACCGTGTATTTCTCTTCTCAAGATGTGTAAAAAAGTCAAGGTTCACTTATCTAGTTGTTTTCGTTTTATTTTCTATGTAGTTTGTACTGGAAGGGAGTGTGCAAGATGTTGACTGTACAAGTTTAATAACTAAATTGCTCTAATAGGTTCATAGATTAAACATAGAAAGTTGAAACATCATTTTGCTTGCTTGTTTGTGGTTTGATGGAAATAAAACATAGAAATGTGATCTGTTTTGGAATGCAAGCTGGGTTTTTACCAAGATCTTCGCGTGTCTAACTATAGTCATCAAGGGGTTGTTAAAAGTACGAGTGGTCTAGGAGCAAAAGGTGTGGCATTGGACATGATAATAGTTCAGTAATTTGCGTTAAAAATAAAAGCTTTCCTGTAACTCCGTAACCAAATCGATTTTTTGTTATTTGTATTTACAAAAATATAAAAATGAATAGATTGAACCTGAAATGTGTGGAGCTGTTGTTGTAAATTTGACTATAGGTTTTGGGTTGAGCCCAACCCGGAGTCTACATACCATTGCACATGTTATACTTAAATTCAAATATTAATTGGTTATTTTGTGCATTCACAAAGCTTTCATAGCTCAGTTGGTTAGAGCACCCGTTTAGTAAGCGGGAGGTCATGAGTTCAACTCTCATTGAAAGCAAATTTTTACTTCTCCGTTGTTCCACACTTCCACCCTAAACTTTGTTTTTTTTACAACCTTAAGATACATGCAAACTCTTTGTGGATATCATCA
Organism: Berberis thunbergii; assembly: GCA_003290165.1. Lineage (NCBI taxonomy): Eukaryota > Viridiplantae > Streptophyta > Magnoliopsida > Ranunculales > Berberidaceae > Berberis > Berberis thunbergii. The sequence continues at coordinate 178,105 of QNQO01000855.1, read as the reverse complement.
TTTTTTTGACATCACGATACATTACTCTGATTGTAAAAACCTGATTTCCTAGCATTTTTGAAATCAAAACTATCATATTTAAACATCTCTCGACCACATCGCGAATCTTTCTAATCAACCCTGAACCCCTTAATTAATCAAAATGAAAAGGACCCAAGACTTCATTATCTCCAAAAATACCCAAAATTCCAAATGGAGATAACATCAAGGAATTTTCAAATTTTCCAGCTAATAAATAACTTCTCAAAATAGTAAAAAATTTTTATTGTTTGAAGAAAAAACAGAGGAAAATTTTGGCAACCCAATCAGTTTCTGGACTTTGATTGATATTCATGAAGACATTCTGCCACGTGGCACTCCCCAAACCTAGGTAGTGGTGGTCTTAAAACTTCACAAAAAAGTCTCTTTCTCACTCTCAGATCTCTCAAACCCTAAATCGAATCTTCTTTCAAATCTCTCTCTCTCTCTCTTTCTCTGTACGACAAATCTGGGTTTTTGATTTGAAATCAGATCTGGGTTTTGATTGTAAGTGTTACTTCATCTCTCTTTAGTGTTTAATTGACTGCTCTGTTATTAATTTTGATGAATATTTTGATTTGTTTTGTTGGTTATGTTTTTATGATTGAACATGTTTTTTGTGAACTAAATTGAAATTTGAGTGATGGGTTTTGGTTAGATTAGAACATGCAATTAGAAAGTTTTGATCTTGATCAACTTTTTAATGGTAAGTAGAGGATCTCATTTTGTTTGAATTTTTGAATAATTTGATGAGAATGTTTGTTTGGAGTAGAAAGAAGAAATGGGGTATCAGTAAATTATGTTAGGAAGATGAAATTAGGTCATAATAATTTAATGTTTTGTTCATGATTTTCTTAATGGTCGAGGAGAGAGGAAGTAATTGTACTCAATGACGAAAAGGGTGATCGAATTTGAGGATTCTGGTTGTGAAATCAGTTTATTCTGATAATGGGTTGGCCTGCAAAAGTACTTGTAAATTTGTAATGAAGTATTGAAGTTTGCCATTTGAGCTACTACTCCTCACTAGTACTAGTGTTTGCATTACGAGGAGCCTTCTGTTTTTGTTTGTGCTCTATGTTTAATTCATGCTTACCCCTAAGGGTGGCAAAGGAGTGAGGAACTCATTATACTCATTTAAAAAGGTGGTTGAATATCGTGGATTCTGGTGATAGATCTTTACGACTTGTTAGGCATATGCAGCTGAATGTGTGATGCACGATTCTAACTCTTAGTTAAACAGGTCAGTCATTCATACATAGATGTGAGAAGTCTTGCAAATAAAAATGAAACAGGAAATTTGCTCAGAAATGTTAACAGGAGAGGAAGGTAAGTTGAATTAATACATGTAAAACAAGGAAATTAGCTACTGACAAGGATGACTGGTGTTTCCGTGGTGAATGTTCTACTTCCCCAAGGCATCTCTGTTGACTTTCTTATATCTTATTTTCTAGTAGGACATTTCCAAGTATTTTAGCTACATACTTGTTTTTGTTTTACTACATACAATCTCTCTGTTTGTCCGTTTGAATATCTGTATCTCTGCTGTACTGAATTATAAAAAAAAAAGGTTATGGCATTGAAAACATAGTTTACTTATTAATCATTCAGTAAAATTTTCCCAATGCGTAGTTTTTAGCAACATGCTACGGCAATCTTGATTTTTTCAATATTCTGTTTTTGGGTTCACTCTTGAATCTTGGCAAATAGCAAAATCCTCTGTGGATGTGTTGTATCTAGCTTTTGTTCATTCTTGCTTTTCCAGTCTGTTTCTTTTTCAGAAAATTATCATAGAGAAGCTGTCTTGTGATTTCTCATTTACATTTATATTTGAAATGACAGGCATACAAGCACCCGAACTTTCCATGATTTGTGATATTTGATAATCAAAGGGAAGACATGATGGCTGTGAGTTTACCCACTCGTGGATTCAGTAACTTTGATGCCAATGCAGATGAAGTCATGTGCATCTTCAACTCAGAGGATTGTTTTCAGACTATTTCCAAGGAACACATGGATCATATTCGAAACACAATGATGCGACACGAAGAACTTTTTAAGGAACAGGTATTTTCTGCTTACCCTTACATTACAGAATGACTTTTGTAACTTTTTCTCTTCTTGATATTCACTTTCTTCCCGATTCTAGATTCTCATTTCGTAGATGTATTTCATGTGTATGCAATCGTTTACTTCCTCTTCCTTCCTTCCTTTATTTATTATTTATTATTTATTAATTTTTATCATAATTGAGTAGAAGCAATCTGGTCATGGATGCTTTTAGTTAAAAGTTGCACCTGAATCAGTTGGCAAGTAGCATTGCTATGAAATTATTTCATCAAGTTACCTAGTTTTCATTACTATGCTTCATGTGTAGTGGAGTGTGATATCACAAGGACACTTCTGCTGCTATAGTGGTAGCTGCTGAAAATTGATGAAGTCTTCTATTCTTAGGTTTTCTTTATTTCACTTATTGCATTTTTCATCCTCGGGAATTATTATTGTTATTATTATTATTATTATTATTATTATTATTATTATTATTATTATTATTATTATTATTATTATTATTATTTGTAATTGGATATACTAAAATGAATTTTTTGAACTGACAAGAATACCAGAGTATGACATCCCAGTTGCCCTTGGGGAAGTATCTGTAAAATTGAGATCAAGATAAGAACAAGGGCAATAAGTAGAATGCTGGCTGCCCTTCGGGCATGCCTCATACGTCTTGATTCTTCAGTATGGCAGACTTCTTACCTTTCACCACTGAAGGCTATTGGTAGACGGTTTGAGGATGCAATAGAAGTTCCCAAGAAAACTAATTCCAAAATACTCTACTTGTGCATTCACTGGAAAACTTGCTAGTCCTGTTGGATGGTTAGGAGTGCGTGTTTTGGTATGCTTAGCATCTTCACTTGTTCAAAGGAAAAGACTACTTGTCCTGTTAGCTTTAGGTGGACTGGAACTCAAATCTTGTGGTGGCTGGTGACCAATGTGTTTACACCGACTATAATCTGTGTCTGAATCTTTTCCATTTGATTTCTTACCGTTGTTTGCTCATGTTTGAGTTTTGTTATATATATTGTTCTATAAGATTTGACGCTATGGAGTTTATGTTAGATTTCTTACTAATGCTTTCTATTAATTTTGCTCACGAAGTGCCTGCCAATTTCAGGTTCAGGCACTGCATAAGCTGTACAATATGCAAAAATCAGCCATGCAGGAAATAAGGAAGACACCTGGCTCTCAATCGCAACTGCTACTATTTAATTCTGATACCATCTCAGATCGAAATAGTCAACGTCATCGTTTTGTTCTGGAAGGGAGACCATTAAGGTCAGCTGATGTTACTTCTGGAAACTGCAGGGAAGAACCAAATATTATTTCCCCGCATCCTATTTGGGTAGCCAAGGAATTTGTTGGTTGTGGTCCCAAAGCATCTATGTCAATGAGCAGTACTGAATTCAAAGCTTCAACAAGCGCAAAACATAGACGCACAAGAGAAATTGATCTTGAGAAGCCCCCTGATGAAGATTATCTGGAAGAGACTGAAATTCAGGTTGAGACAAATGATTGTTATAAACTGGAAACCAGCAACCATTTATCTAACCGAAGTCAACATATTTGTCAAGATTCACATGTGGGAAGCAATTTCTCGTCAACCCTTCAAGCGAGTTTTCGAAATATGATCCAGATAGACCCAAGACTTCAAAACATGGCACTTCCTGAATCAAGACAAGTTAGTCAGCAAGATCATGATCAAGCTCAGGAAACAAAAACTGCTGAAGTCAATGCTCCAAAGTTCCTTAGCGTTCAGACTCTTAATGATGCTTCAAACAACAATACACTGAAGGATGTCATGTGCCATAATCTGCATTCGGAAAATTTCTCTGCCTGTGCTAAATCAAACCTATCACCTGATCCGTGTGCAGAAAAGCCTATATGGTTGGATCAGGTTTGTAACTTCATCTCATTCTGTATGGTCTTATAATTTATGTTAATCATACTAAGGATAGTTTGGATACATTGTGTTGTGTATTTGGTTGATCAATCCTGAAGAATATGGATAGCACATCTTAAGAAAGCCCAATATAAGATCAAGATCAATGTATACTTAGGATATATTGAACATAGAATCAGTGACTAATCCATAGCCAGCCAGCATATTGACCATCTGGACTGAAGGGCCCGTCGTGGACACAGAAAACAATGAATGCTCTCATGCATGGTTTTTTTCAGTTTTCCTCAGCAGTACTATATACCGTCGGAATAATCTCGGATGTGATATTTTAGTTGGAAGAAGTTAGACCTCATTCATTTTTCCATAGCCTAGAGGCCTCGTGGTGACTTGTTATCCCTGTAGTCGTGGTGTTACAGGGAAAATCTGGAAATCTTTTACCGGTCTTTTGTCTCCAATGCTAGTTATCCTTTATTTCTAAACCATATGCCTTGTCATTGATTTGAAATGTCACAAATATTAAAAATTTTGGTGAATCGATCCTTTTGCAGGGTGGATTAGCATTGTCAGCCCAAAGATTGGAATCGAGTCGAAGTACGATGAAAACCAAGCAGCACTTGGAGGTGACATCTGCTCAAGTCAATGATGGCAGTAAACCAATTCCAACTGAAGTAGGTCGAACTATTAAAAGTGACTCTATTACAAGGCCCCATTTGAAATTGGATGAACAACAGCAGAGGAACTTGCCTGATGAGATCACATCCCCAGGTACAAATTCTGGTGTAGGAAACAAAAACTTGGAATCATGTGATATAACATGCCACACGAGGGAGAATGGTGTGCACAAGAATCTGAATGTCGTTGAAACTCAAGTTGGCAAAGTCTTGAATGATGGCAACAGCATTTCCAAAATCAAGAGTGACCTCACATTTGAAACTGATCCTGATTTACCAAATCCGGTGAGCAAGGTTGCAGTTGAAGGAGTTAACACGGAAATTGAAGCACATCAGTTCACCAATGTTGACATTGAGCCTTCTCTTTCATCTTCAATGCCTGGTTTTAAAGCTGGCCACATGGATAAAGGTAATAACTCAGGATGTAGCCCGGAAATCATAGATGATCTGAAAGAACCCACTGCTATAACTGAGAGCAATGAAGGTACCGAATCAGAGGCTACTTTGGAAGAAAGCATTGCGGCTAAGATACTGCTCAGTTTCGCACCTGGTAGATTTCAAGATGATACTAAGGAGCATGAGGACCAGGCCCTGAAAATGGCAGAATGCAGTGGATCAAATAGAGATGCTGCAACTGGCCATGAAAGAAAGCGGAGTCTACGTGCAAGAAGAAGCATAAATTACAGCGATGGAGATTTTATAGATGGAAATGTAAAGTGGACAAAACCCGTAAAAGACAAAAAGAGGAGGACCGCAAAAAGACTCCGGTAACCCAAACCATCAGGAGAGAGACACTTCCTTGTACAGTTCTTTCTTTCATTTTCTGTTTTACTGTTAATCGTTGGGTGTTGCAAGATGTGTTCATTTCAACTTTAAGATTGCATAGCTTATGGTTAAAAGGTCTTGTTTCTTTCCTTTAAGTCAGAAAATGCAAGACCGATGAATATGCTTACACAAGTGTACATGGCATAGTTCTGTTATTTTTGAAAGGATTAATACATGTAGATGTTTTGTTGTTAAAGATGTTTTTGATGATCACTATTTTATCGCCTACATCCTCTCTTGCTCACAACTCCAGCGCCTTTGTTAGAGGTTGTCTGATCGAGTGACTCCAAGGCAGTCACTAAGTTGTTTCTCGACACTTGAGGCTTTACAGGAATGCTTTGCTCTCTCTTTGGCATTTGCTTCGGATAAATACTAATGTTGGCTATAGAAGGTACTACACAACTTCATAGTGTTTGGATTCAAAGGAGTTAAGAGATGGCAAAACACTTAGTGCCATAGTATAACATCCGATGATCAGAACAATTACTTGGCTCCTCTTCCCATCATTGGCTTGTACGTAGCAGGATCATCCCTGGTATGTTTATTAATATATGCATACAGATTTCCTCGGGTGTCATCTTCGCCCACATTTCACAGCATATCATAATCATGTTGTTGATGTTGGCAATGCTCAATTTTGTATGGGTTGTACTTGGGCCACTAATTTGGATAAGGAATTTAAGTCTGATAGAAAAAAACAAGTCTTTATACAAGGTAGAGGGAGTGTCGATATTGTGCCCAATTTAAACACGGGTGTGGGGTTTTTATCTTAAAAGGCCTCGTTGCTATTAAGGAATGGATCATCTCCTTATAAACCTTAGTGACGACTCATCCTTAATTAATTATTTTTAATTAGTATGATTTTAACATTTTAATAAGCTAGCAATAGACCTGATTAGATTCGGACCTGATCTGAACGGTTCCAAGATAGAGTTATGTATTCTGGACTTGGATCTGGTTCATTAAATTTGGATCTGATAGTTAACGGTTCGATTTAGGATCTATACATATCTGATCTGATATGGTATCATTATCAGCCCTAATACCCATAGTAGCATCTATTTGCTTGGTTGAAATTTCACATTGTCTAACTCTTTAAACTTTTAGAGACATCAATGATTTCTCATTTTATCAATTAGAGATGTATACAGAATATAGAATACACTGAAATGTCATGTGTAAGATATTCTGACTTGTACTCGTTTATATGCACTTTCAATTTTTCAAAAGTCAAAACCCATACTTTTCGGTGGGGTTGTCAATCGATTAGATTTTGGTTAAAAAATGATTAAGACTAGGGCTAGGGGGTGAGGGCAGCCCACCATTGCCCATCGTCCTAGAGATGCAGCCCACACATGCATCTCGAGGACGATGGGCGGTGGTGGGCCGCCCTCGCCCCCTAGAATTAGCAGCTTAAATTAGACTTGATAGGATTGGATTTTGGATTAAAATGCAACTTTTTCCAAGTAATTTTTGTAACTTCAGGATCTAAATCCATTCCCCCCTACTTCTCAATATGGAGGTCAAATATTATTTCTTCTTCGTTCCGTAGTAGCACTCTAACAAAGAATTTTGTAGGTATAGTGTTTAACATTCCAACATAAAAATATGCTTGGCAACAAATTTTTTTTTAACTGTAATAGTAGATTTACCAAAATCAGTTTCACTATTTACTTCTTTTGTTTATTTATTATGTTTCAATTAATATACCATAAAACACAATCATTTTTTATGGGCAGGGCATAAAATGGACGACACTGCTAACTCGCAATTGTGATTACGTAACTATAAATTGCTTTCGTGATTGTACATATTTATGCATGTCGTAGTAGTCTAAATTTTCAAAAGAAGATTGTCGTTGTGGTTAATGCTGTTCTAATTCCTCCAATTATCATCAACACACCTCTTTGAATGAATCTCCTCCTTTGGCAATATGAGCATTTTATGCTACCCAAATATTATATATTTTTTTAATGAGGTAATTGGTGGTGTCAAACAGTCTACCAAACAATTTCAAGTCAAAACTAAATTCGGTTAAATAAATAATTTTAAAAAAATGATGTAATAAATTAGATTATCATGAATAATATCACTTGTAGCACCATACTTTTTATGTCGTTTTATGGGTGATATAATTATTATATCACTTTGTTTGTGAAAATGTGTAAAATTGATTGATGGATTGTTATAGCTCAAAAGCAATATTATTTTAGAGATTGTTACAAAAATACCAATTTAATGTAGTGATATTTGGCAGCAAAAGATCCCCTGAGGTATTAACATTCTGACCATTGCCTAGAATCCAGTGAAATCCAAGATTGACCATTTGAAACTTCAGCACAAGACTCTGTTATTTGTTTCTCTTGACTTATTAAATGTTTTTCTTGACTTAGCTCTTGTTATTTGGTTGGCTGGTTGGTCTGCGGGCCGAATTTGAGGTCGTGACTTTATTTTTTATCAGATTTCTCCAAATCTTGAGTTTTGAAGCGTCGCTATGCTTCCTTGGTTGGTTATAAGTGTTTGATTCCCTGCTACATGTTTGTTACGTTTCAAATTGAAATATACTTGTTTTCCACATTTTCAAAATCTAATTTGACTTATTGTTAATCAACGCCGTTGCATCTCCTCGAGATTGTAAGAACTGTTTCAATGGCGGGTTTTTTTTTGTCTCCCAACCAACAATTCAACATGTTGGAAATGACCCAATCTCTAGGATGATGGATGATATTGGGCTGGTTTGGTGCGAGAGAGACTCATGATGGCGAAGCCCAATAGACTTGTGGATCACAAAAGTGATTGGACGAGTTACCAAAAGGGGATTATAATCCCATATCACTCAAACAAGGAAAAAAAATGTGCTATATACGTGTGAAATTAAATCTACAAAATACTACTAAGTCATGCGAGCCTTGACCCAAACATACGTACAAAATTACCTCTACCATAACACAAACCCTACCAATGTCAAACACACTGAAAATTCCCTCTACCATAACACCCTACCAAAAATTCCATCATTGATGATGCATCATCATCATCATCATGACATCATCATCTGCAAGCTATATTAATTCATCAATATGGCTCATATAGCTCATCTGCTCATCTCATCAGATTCTCTGTAGCATTGGAATTGAACCTCTTCTCAGGTGAGAAACACACAAAATTTTAGTTATGCTTAAATATCTTAATTGTTTGTTGCCCACTTAATTTTCTGTTCTAATTATGGATTTTAAGTTCAAGTTTGCCGACTGATGCATTAGTAGCTTAAAAGACTGCAAATTCCCTTCTCAGTTATGATGTAGTGTAGTGAGCTTCTACCCCAATATATTTTGCTTTGTTAGGAATTGAAGCGCACTATAGGTTCATGAAAAGAAGGCACTCAAGTTTTTCACAGAAACCAGCTGGGTAATTTGTGGTAGCCTGTTTAGTATGATAAGCTGAATCAAACTGTAATGAAAAGAAAGTACCCATTGGCGAAACCCAATACAGTACTCCATAATCCATATAGTCCTAAAACTGATCTGAAACTTAGCACTTGTCCTAAAACTCCATATAGTCCTAAAACTTAGACTTGGTAGTATCTGAATTTAGATTTAGACTTGGTAGGATCAGAATTTAGATTAAACATCCAACGTTTCCTAGATAACTTCAGGATCCAAATCCATCCCATTGACATCCCTACTTTTTTTTTTTTAAACTTTAACAGTGGTTATTAGATTTCCTCAAATCAATTTCACTATTTACTTCTTTTATTTATTTATTGTTTCAATTAATATACCTTAAAACACACTCCTTTTTTTTTTTTTTTTTTTTTTTTTTTTTAATTTAACGCAGGACATAAAATGGATGGCATTGCTAACTCGCAATTGCAGGTACGTAACCATAAATGGCTTTCTTGATTGTACATATTTATGCATGTCATAGTAATCTAAAATTTTCAAAAGAAGATTGTCGTTGTGGTTAATGCTGATCTAATTCCTCCAATACTCACCAAATGTATACCATGTGTATTAGACGTGTTATTCTACTTCAATCAATAAAATGACGAGTTAGTTATTAGGCTTGTGGAACTCATGTGGGAGAGATAAAATGATGTTGAACGTAAATGTAATTTAAGTAGCTAGTCAGCTCTTTTTACTTGATAGTTTGAATAACAAAGGATTTCAATTGTTACTGAACCTGAGTCTGGCTGCAGGACCCTGAAGATTCCGGCACAAGAGCAAATATCAAGAAAACCATGCATGCAATCATGACTTTTGGTAGTGCCGGAGCCTTGGCTTTTTCGCAAGTGGATACTAAGAATTCAAGCCAGAAAATTTTCTACTATGCAAGTGTTACTTTCTTAGGCATGTCTGCTTTATCCGCTTCAGTAACTAGACTGATGATACATAATCCAGAGCGTCACAGTATGAAATACCTCAGTTTTAGTTTCATGTTTCCGACCTGCCTCGTGGTATTGGGTTTCTTATTTGTCTTGGTTTTTGTCCTCATCAGAGGGTGATGGTTGATGTTTCAGAGGTTGAGGAGGAGATAAACTGTTTAAAATGTAGTTTTATTAGTGTCTTAAGCTCCATTGAAGATTGTTCAATGTATTATAGTCGTTGTGTTGTAAAGTTACGATATTGAGTACAATATGCTTATTGCTTGGTATCCTTGATGGTATCAATCTTTTCCTGCTTTAGGTTATCCGATCTCGTTTTAATAACTCTGGAACTGCTTTGTGGAAAAATGAATACCCAAACAAATAAAATAAAACCACCAAATTGTGTGCATGTGTACGCACATCTTTGAAGTGGAACTTGGATCCAACCATGACACTGTTTTGAGTTCCAGGCATTCCTTTGATCAACAATAAGCTTGTTCAAGGAATTCCAGGGCACCTTGATCAACCTTCCAGAACCACACTCTACCATAGTAAGTGACATATCACAAGAAGAGAAATTTCATTTATGTAGAATCATAATCCTGAATATTTGCTTGGAGAATGATGCCGAGAAGATTTACCCTTTGTCAATAAAAGAGAAGTAATAAGAAAAATATCGTAGTTTGGCATTGAATCAAGCCACTGGGCTCTGGATACTTTCAATGGCAGGACAATATCATTTTAAAACTGATATTGAGCCAACAATTCAGGATCCCCAAGCAAGTCATATATTGTGTGTATAAGGATGAAAACCTTGGCCCTGAATATGAACTCTCTGTCCATGCAAGTGCGAGGACAAGAAAGGAATCCTAGTTCCCATAAGAGGTGCTGAGAGTTTTGGCCTCCCAAACATAAATGTATAGTATCTCATCAAAATTGTGAAAATTCAAAATTAAGCATAAGATACAGACTCCATAATTCTCAGAGGTATGATAACATTCACTTCAACCTTAGAAAGAGGAGAATTCTACAATAATGAGAGGTCGGGAATGCATTCCTTCGAACGATGTAACAACAACAAAAGCATTTGCTCAAGTCCTTAAAATCTATCAAGGATATCTGGAGAAGACCTTCTTGCACAATGACAGGTAAGTAAGTTTCTCTGAACTTCTCAGCAATTTTTCTCCGAGGCTGCATAATCTTTTACCATTATAATTTCACCACAGAGTTCTTAGGGACTTGCAACATATCAGCCATAACATATCAGCTTGTTATTACGTTCATTTGTCCTTGCTAAGGTTATCGATATTGTAACCTTATTTTGGCTTAAAATTAGATTCCACTGGATTCAATTTAGTATATGCAATGTATTTTTTTGTTGTATTACTAACAATGCTGAACAAACAATAGCAAAATATCAAACTCTTAGGAAACCAAGCTATAATTTTTGGAAGCCCCATTATTAAACTATTCAAACCCATCATTAATTTTGCTCAAAAAGCATTAAAAAAAATAATCAAGCCTTTGAAAGCTCACCAAAGATATGCGGCCGGATTATAAGAAGACGGGTCCAAAGGAATCAAATCCTTCGGGGGATCGATGAAAGACAACACATCTTGTTCATCAAAGTAAAATTTCTTTCCATCTGGCAATAATATGGCTTTTCATCCCAAGCTGACAAAGACTCGTCTTTTCCTCCACCAACAGCTCTGGTTTCTCCAAATGAGGTGAAATTTCTTCGCAAAAAACGAGTTAATTGCTTCTCATCTGCAAGAACAAATGTTAAATTTTCAATGGTGGATAAATCAAAGAAGATAGGAGTTGGTTTGATGGTGAAATTGAGCTTACCAGAAAGCCCTAACCCTAAATTAACCATCTTGATTTGGCTGAAAAATCGAATTAGGGAAATAGGAAATTTGTAGAAGGTGGAGTTTGAGGAGGAAGGAGTGCCCATCCACTGAATGATCTGTTTACAACTTTAGCTCTAATCACGAGCCTAACTAAAAGATTTTGATTTTCCAGAAAAGAAGTTTTCTCTAAGTGTTTTTTTGCGAGTGAACTTCAACGCACTTAAAAATCTTTGCACGAGTAATGCGTCAAAAAATCGTCTTCTTGTGATTCTGTTTGACCTGCAAGACAATTGTTAGACTGCCAATGAACATCTTTTTGTGGCCGAAGACACTCTGATGCTTAAGTCAGTGATTCTGTTGAAAGAAGAAAGTAAATTTGGACAAAATTCAATTAAAGTTGCATAGTATAAATAGGATAGTCGAATCGACCTCCCCTCGAATCGAGTTGAGAGCCAATTGAGACCATTTTGCTTTTGTGGTTCATGGCGGAGGTGGCTCTTGATTCTGATTTTGGTTGATATTCAAAACTATGAAAGGCTCTTCTGTAAGGTGAAAGTTGATTGCTTTCAGTGAAAACTAAAATGTGCTTATGAGTTCCATGTTCAGTTTGTGAGGTGGAAATTGGGTTTGATTGACGGGGTTGTTCCTACATTGAGGTTTGATAAAAGTGTGTGTAATCTAATTGAATGGGTTCAACTAAAATTCAAGTTTGTAAATTGAAAGATTTGAAGGTTGAACCTTTCTTATTGTTGTTCATCTTTGTGTATGTATATGGAGAATTAAGGTTTTAACTGTTGGTGGTTCCATACCATTTTTTTTTTCAATTATGAAATGTATTGCATTCTAACTTTTGTTTCTAACAAATTGATTCTCCAAAACACAATAGGCATTTGTTCTTTTCACTGAGTCTAAATGAAGATGGTCATTGAGGTATACTATTTGAATAAGTTGACATTGAAAATATCATTTTTAAGGGATACAGAAAAATAATGGATTGTGTGGTCTATTCAGGAAAGCTTGATAGCTAACAAAAGAAGATGCAGGAAAAGTTGTTCAAATGCGATATTCAGATATGGAGATGATTGATTGCTAATAATAGTGTAAAGGCTATTGTAATTTTTTCAATTTCATTCTCATCATCACATAAACATAACTATATTGATTGTAACCACAAATAGTGTCTCAATTTTCTACACATTTTCAACACAACAACACATTAACATTTACTTCTGTCATGCTTCAATACCACTTCTTGATCATTTACTGTGGTCATAGAGATTTTGTTTTCATATATACCCTTCATAGTGGATATCAATTCTTCAATAATGATTGGTTGTAATGGGGTTTTCCCAAATGATACTATTGTTTATAATGCAACGATTAAAAGATTATTCATTAGTATTGCTAGCTTTCAATTGTCCACTTATATGTCAATACGGTTTTCTATGCTTGGTGAAACATTTGGATCTTTTTGCATCATTGTTATGGTAACCGAAGTAATAGTTTGTTCACTGATTCTTTACACTGCAAATATATTGCACCACTCTATATCTATCAGCTACTCCTTTCTATGTGAGAGATGCAGGGGAAGAAAATCTGTGGCTTAGAGAAATGGTTTATAGGGAACAGTAGGCATCCTACCAAACATAGAAAGCTAAATTTTGTGATAACTAATTGTAGAAACCAATAAATTAGTCCTTTAGATCAGTGAGGTTAGAAACAAATATGATGGAGAGTGTCGAAGGTGCGACCCAAGGACTAGGGTGGCATGTCGACACTGAGTACAGACTATGTGAAAAGTGTATGACCATATATATATATACATATTTTTGTAACTCAAAAATTGGAATTTGCTCTCAACCATCCAATTTTAAAAACAAAATTTGCCTTTTTTCAAGTTTGTTGTAGACTTGCAAACTTTCAAAAAATTTTAAATCAAAAAATATGAAAGTGTTCTCAACTACCTTAAATTTGACTTTTTTTTTTTTTTTTTTTTTTTGCGTGTGTACTTCAATACACTTAAAAACCTTTGCATGAGTAATGCGTCCAAAACTCGTTCTATTGTGAGTTTGACCTGCAAAATAATTGTTAGACTGCGAATGATCACCTTTTTTGGTGGCCAAAGGCACTCTGATGCTTAAGTCAGTAACTTTGTTGGAAGAAGAAAGTAAATTTGGATAAAATTCAGTTAAAGTTGCATAGTATAGATACGATAGTTGAATCGAACTCCCCTCGAATCGAGTTGAGATCCGAGTTGATAGTCAATTGAGTCCCTCGTTCATACATTTTTTTTTACCGTATATAATGGGTGAATTGATGGCTGTATTCAGTTGTGTGCATGATTTAAGCTTGGTTGGTGCAATGAAGGGGGACGTTTATTGTAACGGTTTCATCTTTCATTGATATGGGAGTGATTTTCTCCATCTCCTTCGTAACAGTCCATCAATATTTATGATGACTTAAGTCTTCGTAATGACTCTCCAGCATTTATGGTGACTTGAGCCACATGTATGGCCATGATCGGGTGACGATTTCATGTATCATCAGCTACTCCCCCCTTAGTTAGTGGGTTTGCTTGCATGACTACTAACTTGTTAATGAAAGTTTTATTTATTCATTCTATGAAGTCAGTGTTACAAGTCATCGGGGTCGAACTACGTGAGTTCGAACCAGATGAAATCATCGGATTTTTGCTGCATGAATTCTGACTAGACGAAGATTTTTGGTGACAAGTTATTGTACTCGGACTTCGTGAGTTCTAACCAGATGTTGTATCATAGTCGTCTACACGAGTCCGTTACTAGGTGAAGTCTGTGAATTTGGACCAGATGTGTTACAGATCTCGATGCTCCTATTAACATTATGATTACGGCTTTCAGAAAATGAAGGCTTACGAGATCCACTAGTCCATCGAGGCGACTGTTGATAGATCCTGGTCAAGTACCAAAAAAGGAACAATTTTCTACTCGTGGTTCTGATCGGATTGTATCCCGTCCGGATCCCGTTCAAGGTGTTACGGAGGCTACTTCTCATCCAAGTTCTTCCTGCGAAGATGATGTAAAAGGGGATCACAAATTTCTCGAGGAGGTTGAGGAACTGAGGCTGGCGTTAGAGGAGCGAAAAGGAGACTACTCGTTCGTTGAACAATAATGAATAGAGGTTTTTTTTGCCTATGGTGTTTCTGACGTAGCCGAGTTGTTTAATGATGATCCTCGGGCTATCATCGATAAAATGCTTCAGTTAGCGGTAGAGCAGTCTAAAGATGTTGGTGGTGGTCAGGGTTTTGAGTTTCACCATCCACCTTCTTCTATTGACGTCAGTGAAGCAGCCAGGTTCTTAGTTTCTTCTCATGTCCGTTTGGATTCTCCTACCCCCGCTGTCGCTACTAGTCCTACTTCTGCTATAGTTGCTTCTCGGCGGGATGGTAAAAGCGGTTTTCCGTTATTATTGTTATCCCTTTCGTCCTTTCGACTATCGATGGTATCCTCGTGTTCTTCATCCAAGGTTTGGTTGGACTGAGCCTGACCCAGAAAATACACGCATCAAGTCGGATGGCAAGTTTTGCTGGTTCACTCAGCTTGATGTGCAAAATGGTGCATACATGTTGATAAATGAGTGGCACAAGCGATTAGTGGAAAAGCCTTTGATGCCCGTTCTGGATCCATTCGATCATCTCGATCATGGTCTCAAGCAGATAATGAATGGGATGAATCATTTTGCCTATGCAGGGGTGATGAGTTCAGCCTATCTAGCTGGTCGTGATCGAGTGCATCTTTGGAGAGGAGGTTGGCGACACTGTTGCTGGTGTTTTCTCACGTTCTTTTCCAATTCAACGCGTTGAGAGCGCGATGCTCAAATTCAGAAAAAACTACAAAGGTTGCTCGAAAGTCGTTGATTGAGGCGGAAAGTATGCGGGATAAATTTGTTGTTGAGCTTGATTATTTGAAAGCCAAATTGGATGGGATTCGTTCTCGTCTACGTGATGTGGAAAAATAGTTATTTGTTGATAAGGCAGCTTTTGATGAAGTTTCTTGTGCTGAAGTCGAGCAATCTGCTATTTGTGATATTGCTGAAAAGTGGTTTGAACAGTTGATTGATGCGCTTGATAATGTCAAGGTAGATACTTCCATTAGCTTACCACCTCTGAGGGACAGCTTGTCGCGGCCAAAAATGAACTCGCTATTGCTAAGATAGGCTTCGCATTGTCGAAGCTGAATATTGGAAGCGAGTTGTTGATGGGCAGGTTGAGCTTCTTGACTATATCGAAAGGCTCGACGTGGATTTATCTAGGTATCGTCACTTAGTTGATCAAGCTTTTGAAGACGATGATGGTGAAGAGGCTACTCCAGTGGCTGAGGAGTCGTCGCTTCTTTCATCCTTTAATGCCCGAGAGTTGTTGCTTTCTTTCCCCTTTGAAGAGAGGCCTTCACTTGCCCCTATGAATGATGATTTTGTAGTTGCCTTTGTTTCTTCTCCTACTCATTCGTCTCATTCTTCGAATGTAATAGAATTTAAATCTTATTGACACTTTTAGATAATTCAATTACGAAACTTTGTTGGTTACATTTGTATATCACATGATTTTATTTGTTTTCATGAGGTATTAATATGTCGTATTAATTAATTATTTTTAATTAGTATGATTTTAACATTTTAATAAGCTAGTAATAGACCTGATTAGATTCGGACCTGATCTGAACGGTTCCAAGATAGAGTTATGTATTCTGGACTTGGATCTGGTTCATTAAATTTGGATCTGATAGTTAACGGTTTGATTTAGGATCTATACATATCTGATTTGATATAGTATCATTATCAGCCCTAATACCCATAGTAGCATCTATTTGCTTGGTAGAAATTTCACATTCTCTAACTCTTTGAACTTTTAGAGACATCAATGATTTCTCATTTTATCAATTTGAGATGTATACAGAATATAAAATACACTGAAATGTCATGTGTAAGCATATTCTGACTTGTACTCGTTTATATGCACTTTCAATTTTTCAAAAGTCAAAACCCATACTTTTCGGTGGGGGTGTCAATCGATTAGATTTTGGTAAAAAAATGATTAAGACTAAGGCTAGGGGGTGAGGGCAACCCACCATTGCCCATCGTCCTAGAGATGCGGCTCACCCATGCATCTCGAGGAAGATGGGCGGTGGTGGGCCGCCCTCACCCCCTAGAATTAGCGGCTTAAGTCCATACCTCTTTGCTTTGGTCATGGATGAGTTGACGAGACATCTGCAAGAAGATGTACCTTGGTGCATGTTATTTGCAGATGATATTGTCTTGATGGATGAGACTAGTGCAGGTTTAGGTCAGAAATTAGTTAAGTGGCAGGAGGCTTTAGAGAGTAAAGGTTTTAGAATTAGTCGTTCGAAGACGGAGTATCTAGTGTACAACTTTGGGTGTGAACCAAGAGGGAGAAGTAACTCAATTGAGATCGAAGGTGTCGAGGTCCCGGAGTGTGAGGTTTTTCGATATCTAGGGTCTATAATTCAAAAGAATGGGGCTATTGGAGCAGATGTAGACCACAGGATTAAAGCTGGTTGGTTGAAATGGCGAATGGCGACAGGAGTATTGTGCGATAGAAGGATGCCTGCAAAGCTAAAAGGGAAATGCTATAAGACAATTGTTCGACCAGCCATGCTATACGGTTCAGAATGTTGGGCTACTACGGGACAACATACGCAAAAGATGGCAGTAGCAGAAATGCGTATGTTAAGGTGGATGTGTGGTAAAACTCGAAAGGATAAAATTAGAAATGAAAGAATTAGGAAATACTTAGGTGTAGCGCCCATAGAGGAAAAAAATTAGAGAAAGACGTTTAACTTGGTTTGGTCATGTGCGGAGAAGACCAAACACGATGCCAATTAGAAAATGTTTAGATTGGAAAGTTAATGGAGGGTATAGACGGAGGGGACGACCGTTGAAAACTTGGATGAAGACGGTGAATGAAGATATCATTGAGCTTGGATCAGGTGAGGAAATGTGGGAAGATCGCATTGCTTGGAGAATCAAAATTCATGTAGCCGACCCCGAAAATCTCGGGAATGGGCTTTGATGATGATGATGAGGAGGAGGATTGGATTTTGGATTAAAATGCAACTTTTTCCAAGTAATTTTTGTAACTTCAGGATCTAAATCCATTCCCTTGACAACCCTACTTCTCAATATGGAGGTCAAATATTATTTCTTCTTCGTTCCACAATAGCACTCTAACAAAGAATTTTGTAGGTATAGTGTATAACAATCCAACATAAAAATATACTTGGCAACAACGTTTTTTTTTAACTGTAACAATAGATTTACCAAAATCAGTTTCACTATTTACTTCTTTTGTTTATTTATTATGTTTCAATTAATATACCATAAAACACAATCATTTTTTATGGGCAGGGCATAAAATGGACGACACTGCTAACTCGCAATTGTAGATAGGTAACTATAAATTGCTTTCTTGATTGTACATATTTATGCATGTCGTAGTAGTCTAAATTTTCAAAAGAAGATTGTCGTTGTGGTTAATGCTGTTCTAATTCCTCCAATTATCATCAACACGCCTCTTTGAATGAATCTCCTCCTTCGGCAGTATGAGCATTTTATGCTACCCAAATATTATACTCTTTTTTAATGAGGTAATTGGTGGTGTCAAACAGTCCACCAAACAATTTCAAGTCAAAACTAAATTCGGTTAAAAAAATAGTTTCAAAAAAAAATGATGTAATAAATTGGATTATCATAAATAGTATCACTTGTAACACCATACTTTTTATGGGTGATATAATTATTATATAACTTTGTTTGTGAAAATGTGTAAAATTGATTGATGGATTGTTATAGCTTAAAAGTGATATTATTTTGGAGATTGTTACAAAAATACCAATTTAGTGTAGTGATATTTGGCAGCAAAGGATCCCCTGAGGTATTAACATTGTGACCATTGCCTAGAATCCAGTGAAATCCAAGATTGAACATTTGAAACTTCAGCACAGGACTCTGTTATTTGTTTCTCTTGACTTATATTAAATGTTTTTCTTGACTTAGCTATCGAAAATTCTAAAGTGCACCAGGCAAAACACCAGGCTAACCCCCGGTGCTTTGTAGTAGTGCTCCTTAGCTATATTAAGTTATCAAATTTTAGTAAACTTGGCATGATTGAAATGCATTTTTGAAGATATTTAAAGTGAAACTAATCATTAATACAAACGCTTAAAGTTTTAAATATGTATTACGTTGTATGTATTCTTTCAAAAAAATTAACTATAATCTAATGCACTTCACGTCATAAGTATTTTCACTATTAAGACACATTCAAGCAAAGATCATGAACTCCATATTTTGAAAAGTCAAAGTTTTGGGAGGAGTAATTGTGGTGGTTTAAAAATGTATTTTTTTCCTAATTGTTTAAAATTTTAATTGAGTTTGACTCATTGCCATGATCCACCTTCTATCATGCCAACAATACGAGCAGTACACTAGTATATGATACGATGTACTACTATTCAATTCTTGAAGATACATTTGGATTCTCAAATAACCAAAAAAATAATACATAATTAGTAGTATTGACCAGGGTCATAAACAAAACCATTTGAGTTTAAGTCTAGGGAGCGAGGGAGGCCTCCCACCCACCTAGAGATGCAGATTTTAACTCGAGAAACTTTCTTGATTGGCGGTTGAACACCACTATCATCTCGCTTATTCCTAAATGTGCGGGAATGCGGACGGTAAAAGATTTTAGACCTATCAGTATTTTGAATGGGGCCTATAAGATCATTGCCAAGGTGTTGGCTAACAGATTGAAACCAGTTCTTCATTCAGTCATTTCTCCTTTTCAAAGTGCAGCAGTCAGTGGAAGACAGGTGGTTGATAGCCCCTTGATTGCCAATGAACTTATTGATACTAGAAAAAAAAGGGTGTTCCAGGGCTTGTTATCAAATTAGATTTCTCCAAAGCCTTTGACAATGTTTCTTGGAGATACTTGGATTTGGTAATGACTCGCATGGGTTTTGACTCCAAATGGATTCATTGGCTTCACACTTGCAGATCTACAGCTAATTTCTCTCTGAAAATTAATGGTCAACTGCACGGGTTTTTCAATAGCTCGAAATGACTGCGACAAGGCGATCCTCTGTCTCCTCTTCTTTTTACTATAGCAGCAGAAGGTTTAACCCAAATGATTCTTAAAGCGGTTGATGTTGGCCTAGTAAGAGGGTTTTCTGTCGCGGAGGGTAGTCCACCTGTCTCTATTCTCCAATATGCGGATGATACTATCCTCTTTTGTGATGCTTCCGCTTCTCAGGTTCTTGCTCTTAAGAGAATTATGCTTTGGTTCGAAGTTATTTCAGGACTGAAAATCAACTTCCACAAATCAAGGGTGTTGCCCATTGGAGATGTCCCTCATTTGCACCAGTTGGCGGGTTTATTGGGTTGTTCAGCAGGTCACCTTCCAGTTAAGTACTTGGGCATGCCATTGGGGGCTAGTTTCAAAAGTAAAGCTGTGTGGGATGAGACGATCGAAAGGATGGAATCGAAACTAGCGTCTTGGAAACGCAAATTTCTCTCCAAAGCAGGCAGACTAGCTCTTGTCAAATCCACATTAGCTTCTATCCCGGTCTTCATTCTGTCTCTTATCAAGGTTCCTTGTTCCATAGCTGCCAAGATGGAACGGATCATGCGCGATTTTCTTTGGGGTTCTTCTCATAACTCTAGAAAAATGCATTTAGTGGGCTGGGAGAAAATTTGTTGCCCTAAATCCCGAGGTGGTTTAGACATTCGTCAGGTGCTCACTTTCAATATTGCATTAGTTTCTAAGTGGCTTTGGCGATTTGCAGAAGAGAATGATAACTTATGGAGATCTCTCATCATGGACAAATATGGGCGCAATAGATGGGTTTGGGAAAAGAGAACTAAGTACACTTCCTACGGCTGCTCTTTGTGGAAGTCTATCTCCCGGTGCGCAAGCGGCTTCTACCCTCACACCTCTCTCCAATGTGGAAATGGTGATCTCATCTCTTTCTGGCATGATGTTTGGTGTATTAACCAATCTTTGAAGGATCTGTTTCCAAGGTTGTTTATCATTAACAACAATCAATATGGGAGTGTGAGCAATTTTCGGTCTAACGACAACTCTTGGGACCTTTCCTTTCGCAGACACCTTAATACTGGGGAACTAGATGAGTTCGCTAATCTTATACATCTGTTGGGTAGACAAATGCTCTCAGAGGGACCAGATAGTTTGGTGTGGAAGGGTAAAGGTGTGGGCTTCTCGGTGAAAGAATTTTCGGATATGTTGGCTGCATCTCATTATGAGACCCACTCTAACCCCTTCATTTCCTCCCACAAAAATCTGGTATGGGTGAAAAACTTTTTTCCTCGGATTAATTTCTTTAGTTGGTCAGTTTTGCACGAGAAGATCTTGACTAAAGATAGGTTAAGGAAAATAGGAATCCTTACTGGGAGTCTTTGTGTGCTTTGCAATGAATTTGAAGAAACACTGGACCATTTGATGCTTCATTGCAGTTTCTCCAAATCCATTTGGAGCAGTTTCTTGGTGGAATTCGGTGTGAGTTTGATGTTCGAAGGCTCCATTTTGGATTGGCTAAGTTGGTGGTCTCAAGCTAATCCTTCCCGTCGGGGGGAGTGGTTATGGCGTAGGGTCCCTCACGTTCTCATGTGGTGTGTGTGGAAAGAAAGAAATAAAAGGGTTTTTGAAGGACTACACAGATCGGAGCACTCTATCTTTATTGAGATTAGAGAATTACTGTGGAGGATGGGTTCGGCATGTAATTTATTTAGGGATTTGGGTTTTGACACTTTTATAGTGTCTTGGCATTCCTTGATATAGGAATGTTTCTCGTTGTATTTTATTTCTCTTTCTTTCATTAATAAACATCTTCATGTTTGACCGTAAAAAAAAAAAAAAAATGTAAAAAAAAAAAAAAATCAACCAATCATGTATAGGTGTGTAATGGAAACTAAACAAACTTGAGTGAGCAGATTGTGCCAAAGGTGTACAAGTTGAGTTGGTAGAGGTATGGCGGATGGTATCACAGATTCGAACCCAGTTGGCGACATGGGGTGTGGAGGGTTAAGAGTACAAAAAAAAAAAAAAAAAAACAGAAGAAACAGTGGACGGAGTAGTTCAAAGATTTATACATGATCTGAAAGAAGGAAAACGTATACAAAATGGATGGTCAATAATGCTCTGCCAAAACTTACCCGGATATGTACATAAACTGGCACACAGGGACTATGACAGTCAAAAGAGGGTGCTAGACAGGGGCGGGGCTACATACATGACATGAGGGGCATGGCTTCTTCTTCTGGACTTCTAGGACTCTTCCTCACAGAAAAAAAAAAAAAAATCAAATGAAAATCTGATTAATATTTATTTTCAGTTTTATCAAAAAATAAAAACACAAAACCATAGTTCATACTTCATAGTGTTTGGATTCGAAGGAGTTACAAGATGGCAAAACACTTGGTGCAATAATATGATTTCTGATGATCAGAGCACCTGTTCCAATCATTGGCTTGTACATAGCAGGAGCATCACTGGCATGTTTATTGCTTCTGATCTATGATGTGATCCATGGAATACGTCACAGGAAATTTTGGTTACCATGTAAATGGTTTTCACTTAATTCACTAACTTTGACTATCATTTCTGTTGCTGCCAAACTCCCCATGGATCTTACAGATTTCCATGGGTGTCATATTCTCCCTCATTCCACAGCATATCATAATCCTGTTGTTGATGTTGGCGATGCTCAGTTTCTTATGGAGTTCTACTTGGGTCACTAATATGGATAAGGAAATTAAGTCATAAGGAAATGGATGACACTGCTAACTCACAATTGTAGATACGTAACTATAAATTGCTTTCTTGATTGTACATATTTATGCATGTCGTAGTAGTCTAAATTTTCAAAAGAAGATTGTCGTTGTGGTTAATGCTGTTCTAATTCCTCCAATTATCATCAACACACCTCTTTGAATGAATCTCTTCCTTCGGCAGTATGAGCATTTTATGCTACCCAAATATTATACTCTTTTTAATGAGGTAATTGGTGGTGTCAAACAGTCCACCAAACAATTTCAAGTCAAAACTAAATTCGGTTAAAAAAATAGTTTAAAAAAAATGATGTAATAAATTGGATTATCATAAATAGTATCACTTGTAACACCATACTTTTTATGGGTGATATAATTATTATATCACTTTGTTTGTGAAAATGTGTAAAATTGATTGATGGATTGTTATAGCTTAAAAGTGATATTATTTTGGAGATTGTTACAAAAATACCAATTTAGTGTAGTGATATTTGGCAGCAAAGGATCCACTGAGGTATTAACATTCTGACCATTGCCTAGAATCCAGTGAAATCCAAGATTGAACATTTGAAACTTCAGCACAAGACTCTGTTATTTGTTTCTCTTGACTTATATTAAATGTTTTTCTTGACTTAGCTATCGAAAATTCTAAAGTGCACCGGGGGTTAGCACCAGGCAAAACACCAGGCTAACCCCCGGTGCTCTGTAGTAGTGCTTCTTAGCTATATTAATGCATACGATCATGGACCCTCCCATTTTGAATACGCAAAAAAAAAGGAATTTGCGATCATCTGCAAGCTATATTAATGCATCCGATCATGGACCCTATTTGCGATTGGTTATAACTGTTTGATTCCCTGCTACATGTTTGTTAAGTTTCAAATTGAAATATATTTGTTTTCCACATTTTCAAAATCTAATTTGACTTATTGTTAATCAATGCCGTTGCATCTCCTCGAGATTGTAAGAACTGTTTTAATGGCGGTTTTTTTTTTGTCTCCCAACCAACAATTCAACATGTTGAAAATGACCAAATCTTTAGGATGGTGGATGGTATTAGGCTGGTCTGGTGCGAGAGAGGCTCGTGATGGCGAAGCCCAACAGGCTTGTGGATCACAAGAGTTATTGGACGAGTTACCAAAGGGAAATTATAATCCCACATCATCCAGACGAGGGAAAAAATATGCTATATATATATATGAGGTTGAATCTACAAAATACTACAAATCATGCGAACCTTGACCCAAACATAGAATATAGTACAAAATTCCCTCTAGAATAACACCCTACCAAAGTCGAACACACTGAACCTTACCAAGTTGAAGTGGACGTCTGCTTGAATATGGCTACGAAATATGGCTACGAAGTTGATGTGGACGTCTGCTTGAATATAAAATAGACATCAATATGGCTCATATCGCTCATCTGCAATATACAAGTTCATATTGCTCAATCAGATTCTCTGTAGCATTGAATTGAACCTCTTCTCAGGTGAGAAACACACTAAATTTTAGTTATGCTTAAATATCTTAATTGTTTGTTGCCCACTTAATTTTTTGTTCTAATTATGGTTTTTAAGTTCAAGTTTGCCAACTGATGCATTAGTAGCTTAAAAGACTGCAAATTCCCTTCTCAGTTATGATGTAGTGTAGTGAGCTTCTGCCCCAATATATCTTGTTTTGTTAGGAATTGAAGCGCACTATAGGTTCATGAAAAGAAGGCACTCAAGTTTTTCACAGAAACCAGCTGGGTAATTTGTGGTAGTCTGTTTAGTATGATGAGCTGAATCAAACTGTAACGAAAATAAAGTACCCATTGGCGAAACCCAATAAAGTACTCCATATAGTCCTAAAACTGATCTGAAACTTAGCACTTGTCCTAAAACTCCATATAGTCCTAAAACTTAGACTTGGTAGTATCTGAATTTAGATTTAGACTTGGTAGGATCAGATTTTAGATTAAACATCCAACGTTTCCTTGATAACTTCAGGATCCAAATCCATCCCATTGACATCTCTACTTTTTTTTTTTTTTTACTTTAACAGTGGTTATTAGAATTCCCCAAATCAGTTTCACTATTTACTTCTTTTATTTATTTATTGTTTCAATTAATATACATTAAAACACACTCCTTTTTTTTAATTTTTTTTATTTAACGCAGGATATAAAATGGATGGCATTGCTAACGCGCAATTGCAGGTGCGTAACCATAAATGGTTTTCTTGATTGTACATATTTACGCATGTCATGGTAATCTAAAATTTTCAAAAGACGATTGTCGTTGTGGTTAATGCTGATCTAATTCCTCCAATTATTCATCGACAAACCCTTGTGAATGAATCTCCACTTTGGACAGTATGTAATAGGACTGGGCAAGTGCAGTAACCGGCCCAAAGTGTAAAAACCGAAAACCGAACCGAAAAATTCGAGCCCGTGTTTATGAGGCTCGAAACAGGACCGAATTGACCGGTTAACCGAATTTCGGGCCGGTTTCGGTTCTAAGATCTCTGTAAAAATCTCTGAAAAAAATCAGATCTCGGTCCTAATATCTCTGAAAAAATCAGATCTGATCAAGATCCGAGAACCGAAATCAGATCTGATTTTCATCAGATCAAGATCTTGATCTTCATCAGATCTTCATCTTCATCAGATCAGATCTTGATCTTGATCTTCATCAGATCTGGTCGCAGAAGACGGAATTCCATAACAAAGCATTCGATTTAGATTCATTAGGGGTGTTCCGAAAGACTGCTTGGGCATCATGGATGAGCATGAACTGGGAGTATAGTGAAATGAGTCTTGCTGCCAAGAACCCAGATTTATTGCTTCCAGTGAGAATTATTTGGGTGTGAACTTGTTTGGTTAGATGAGTGGAGGTGCATTGTTGGAGGAGGACATCTAAAGTATCGACTGTAACGTTGTTATGGCTGTGTTGTGAGGAAACGAAGAGTGTGTTAGATTGCGACGGTAAGAAGAGAGAAAGTTTGATAGGATGAGATGGGGGAAGAAGAGAAGAAATGTGGGAGAAAGGAGGAAAAAGGAAAGGAAAAGCTACTCATTTATTTCTCTATCTAGAGTTGGGCCGGGCCGGTTACCCAACGGATTTTAGAAATGAAAATCAACGCCCGAACCAGAAATTTCGGGCCGGGTCGGACTTTTACAACCGCACTTCCTATGTTTCCCAAATATTATACCATTTATTTAATGAGTGAAATCTATACTTTCTAAAGTGTTGAATACGTACATTGCAACTTTTATGGACATTCAATTTTCTTGATATATCAGTGCTTCTTTGATCACTATATGTGAAATATAAATGTGAATCTAATTCCAATTTTTACCGGGAGACGACTCTCGGTCTAGAGAGTGGCAACCCAAGTCCAAGAGTACCCGCGGTATGATCCATACTTCCAATACTCACCAAATGTATACCATGTGTATTAGACGTGTTATTCTACTTCAATCAATAAAATGACGAGTTAGTTATTAGGCTTGTGGAACTCATGTGGGAGAGATAAAATGATGTTGAACGTAAATGTAATTTAAATAACAAAGGATTTCAATTGTTACTGAACCTGAGTCTGGCTGCAGGACCCTGAAGATTCCGGCACAAGAGCAAATATCAAGAAAACCATGTATGCAATCATGACTGTTGGTAGTGGCGGAGCCTTGGCTTTTTTGCAAGTGGATACTAGGGATTCAAGCCAGAAATTTTTCTACTATGCAAGTCTTACTTTCTTAGGCATGTCTGCTTTATCCGCTGCAGTAACTACACTGATGATACATAATCCAGAGCGTCACAGTATGAAATACCTCAGTTTTAGTTTCATGTTTCCGATCTGCCTCATGGTATTGGGTTTCTTATGTGTCTTGGTTTTTGTCCTCATCAGAGGGTGATGGTTGATGTTTCAGAGGTCTTACTTTACAATGTAGTTTTATTAGTGTCTTATTTGTCTTGGTATTGGGTTTCTTATTTGTCTTGGTTTTTGTCCTCATCAGAGGGTGATGGTTGATGTTTCAGAGGTTGAGGAGGAGATAAACTCGTTACAATGTAGTTTTATTAGTGTCTTAAGCTCCATTGAGGATTGTTCAATGTATTATAGTGGTTGTTGAGATTTTGGCTTTTTAAAATAACAAAAAAAAATTGAAAAAACCAAATATGTGGTTAACTGGTTTTGAACCCAGGACCTCTCCCCTGTTTTGAATTACTGTCTAATGGATAGTCTCATATCAACTATATATCTCTTTGAGGTAGAGTATATAAGAAGATATGTAGGACTTGGGTTTGGACCCCCTTGGGGGTACCACTCTTTTATGAGGAGGGGAGAGATAGGCCCTCGCGCCTGCCGCCGCCGCCGTTAAAGCATATTATTTTTGCTAAAATATCTTTTGCTTTTAAGTGGACGGTCCTTGTTGCGGAATCTTTTTCATCTGTTCATCTGCTGCTTTCGGTTCCGCGATTTCAGCAGCCAACGAATCTCTTGTCTTTCCTTGTCGGTTTTTATTCTACAAAAACCATCTCGCATTAGAGCTTAAAAAAAAAAAACATACACAACAGCAGGTCCTCGCATCAGAGCTTCTTCCAGTATTTCGATTTGAGTTTCTTTCATCAGTTCTTCTTTCGTGATTTGAGTTCAGTATTTCGATTGGAGTTAGAGCTTCTTCCAGTTCTTCAAAAAACTGTTTTTTCAAAACAGAGTTCTTGTGAGCATCGCAATCAGTTTTTGCACAATCTGGAACAGAGTCCAGAGTCTTCCCACTTGGTTCGAATCTGTTCTTGCCAACAGTCCGAGCTTCGAATCTGTTCTTGCCAACTGTCCGAGCTTCGAATCTGTTTTTGCAACAGACCGTGTTTTATACTTGTTCTTGCCGATTTTGATTCCGAGCAATTAAGAAGAGGGTGATTTGCATTCCGTTCAAATACTGTGCAATTTTGAACGAGACAGAGATACTGGGCTGTTTTATCCTGGGGACGGCGGGGCTTCGAAACTGCTTGCACAAATTGGGGCAGAGCCGCGAAACGTCTTAAAGAGAGCGACCTAGTCCGCGACTCAACCCAAGGAATACTGGTACCATCGTTCCTACTATTTATTTCGAATTAACAGCATATTGTTTCAACAATTTTAAGACGTGATTTCCATGTCTGCTGCCATGAATGCTATTACTGAAATTGCTGCTAAAGACCTTAATCGGCCCTTTCGTTTTGAGGGCCAACACTTTAAAAGATGGAGACAAAAGATGCTATTTTTTCTAACAACACAAAATGTTGCTTATGTCTGTGATACTGAAAAACCGAAATTGCCTGCTGAACCTACTGAAACCCAAACCAAAGAATTAGACCGTTGGATTGGAAATGATTTTTTATGTAAAAATTTTATCCTGAATGGTCTGTCTGGTAACCTTTATGATTATTATTGTTCTGAACAAACCGCAAAAGATATTTGGGATGCCCTTAGAAAGAAATATGACACTGAGGAGGCTGGCACAAAGAAATATGCTGTCAGTCGCTATCTGAAATTTCAGATGACTGATGATAAGTCTGTGGAAACCCAATCACACGAGCTTCAAAAGATTGCTCATGAAATTATATCTGAGGGAATGACTTTAGATGAGCAGTTTCAGGTAGCTGTTGTGATAGACAAATTGCCCCCTAGCTGGAAAGATTTTAAGAATGTCCTTAGGCATAAAACTAAAGAATTTTCCCTAGAAAGCCTGATTACCCGACTTCGAATTGAGGAGGAAGCCAGGAAACAAGATCAGAAAGATGAAGTTCTGATTATTTCAAGCCATAAGAAGTCTACCCCTGTTTCTCTGAAACCCAATGGGAAGACTATGAAAAATCAGAATAACAATAAAAACCGAAACTATCAGAAACGGAACCAGCAGAACCGCAACAATCAGAATCAGAATCAGAATCAGAATCAGAATCCTCCGCGAATTCAGAAAGGACAGAAACATCCCTTCAAGAATGATTCAGCACAGTTCCTTTGCTACACCTGTGGTAGGCCAGGGCATATGGCCAGGAATTGCCGGAACGGATCTCGCCCTGCACCTCAGGCGAACCTAACCGAAGACCAACTAATTGCCATGATCTCTGAGATCAATTTTGTTGGTGGTTCCGAGGGATGGTGGATTGACACTGGTGCTTCTCGACATGTCTGCTATGATCGAGAAATGTTTAAGTCCTATTCTGAAGCTGAGGACAAGAAAGTGTTGTTGGGTGATTCCCACTCCACTACAGTTGCTGGAACTGGAACAGTCGAACTGAAGTTTACCTCTGGAAAGACAGTTACCCTGAAAGACGTCTTGCATACTCCAGAGATGAGAAAGAACTTAGTTTCTGGTTTTCTTCTGAACAAGGCTGGGTTTACTCAAATTTTAGGGGCTGATTTGTACACCCTTACCAAGAATAATGTATTTGTGGGGAAAGGGTATGCTACTGATGGAATGTTTAAATTAAATGTTGAAGCGAATAAAATTTCTAGTTCTGCTTATATGTTGTGCACTTTTAATATCTGGCATGCTAGACTTTGTCATGTTAATAAACGAATTATTAAAAACATGAGTAATTTAGGACTAATTCCAAAATTGTCCTTAAATGACTTTGAAAAGTGCAACTATTGCAGTCAAGCAAAGATAACCAAAACTCCACATAAATCTGTAGTTAGAGAATCTGAACCTTTAGATCTGATACACTCAGATATATGTGAACTTGATGGTATCTTGACTAGAAATGGAAAACGTTATTTTATTACGTTTATTGATGATTGTTCTGATTATACTTTTGTATACTTAATGAAAAATAAAAGTGATGCCTTTGATATGTTTAAATTATTTTTGACTGAAGTTGAAAATCAATTTAATAGAAAGATAAAGAGACTTAGAAGTGATAGAGGCACTGAATATGATAGCAGAACTTTCATTGAATTCTATAATTCTCAAGGAATTATTCATGAAACAACTGCACCATATTCTCCTGAGATGAATGGCAAAGCTGAAAGGAAAAATAGAACTCTTACTGAGTTAGTAGTTGCCATAATGCTTAACTCCGGTGCTACATCGCACTGGTGGGGAGAAATCATCTTGACAGTCTGTTATGTGCTAAATAGAGTTCCCAAATCGAAAAGTAAAACATCTCCCTATGAGGTTCTGAAAAATAGACAACCAAACTTGTCTTATTTGAAAACTTGGGGTTGTTTAGCTTATGTTAGAATTCCTGATCCTAAAAGGAATAAGTTAGCCAGTAGAGCATATGAATGTGTATTCATAGGATATGCCATAAACAGCAAAGCTTATAGATTCTATAATATTAAAGATCAAGTTATTATAGAATCAAATGACGTTGACTTTTATGAAGATAAATTTCCTTTTATTTCGAGGAATAGTGGGGGTACATCCACTAACAATGTACCCTTGATCAGGATTAATGAAACTGAAAAAATCACAGAATCTGAGCCAAGAAGAAGTAAACGGAAACAAACTTCTAAGACATTTGGCCCCGATTACTATGTTTTCTCAGTCGAAGAGGATCCTCTTAGTTTTCAAGAGGCTCTATCCTCTATTGATGCCAATTTTTGGGAAGAGGCTATTGATGATGAAATGTACTCTCTTGAGTCTAACAGAACCTGGCACTTAGTCGATCTGCCACCAGGTTGCAAGACAATAGGATGTAAATGGATATTTAAGAAGAAATTGAAACCCGATGGTAATGTTGACAAGTTCAAGGCTCGTCTCGTAGTCAAAGGGTATAGACAGAGAGAAAATGTTGATTTCTTTGATACATATTCTCCTGTAACCAGAATTACATCTATTCGAGTGTTAATTTCTCTTGCTGCAATACATAACCTAGTTTTGCACCAAATGGACGTTAAGACTGCGTTTCTTAATGGCGATTTGGAAGAAGAAATTTACATGGACCAACCTGAAGGTTTTGTTATTCCAGGACAAGAACACAAAGTTTGTAAACTAGATAAATCACTATACGGTTTGAAACAAGCTCCAAAACAATGGCATGAAAAATTTGATAACCTTGTCATCGCACATGATTTTAATGTGAACGAAAGTGACAAATGCATTTACTATAAATTTGAAAATGGCATTTGCACTATAGTATGTCTATATGTGGATGACTTGCTTATATTTGGTTCTAATATCCATGCCGTGAATAAAGTAAAAGCTTTATTATGTGCAAACTTTGATATGAAAGACCTTGGAGAAGCAAATGTAATCCTTGGTATAAAGATTACTAGATCTGAAAAGGGAATTTCTTTGGATCAATCACATTATATCGAGAAGATCCTAAAGAAATATAATTACTCTGACTGTAAACCTGCATGTACTCCTTATGACTCTAGTGTCAAGTTGTTCAAGAACACCGGTGACGGTGTTAGACAATCTGAGTATGCGAGCATCATTGGTAGTCTTAGATATGCTACCGATTGCACTAGACCCGACATAGCTTACGCTGTTGGATTACTATGCAGATTTACAAGTAGACCTAGTATAGAGCATTGGCATGCAATTGAACGGGTCATGAGGTACCTAAAGAGGACTAAGAACCTCGGATTACATTATCAGAAGTTTCCCGCTGTCCTTGAAGGATATAGCGATGCTGATTGGAACACCCTTTCAGATGACTCCAAAGCCACCAGTGGCTATATTTTCAATATAGCTGGTGGAGCTGTTTCTTGGAAGTCAAAGAAACAGACCATTTTGGCACAGTCCACTATGGAGTCAGAGATTATAGCATTAGCTACGGCTAGTGAAGAAGCAGGTTGGTTGAGAAACCTGCTAGCAGAGATCCCTTTATGGGAAAGACCGATTCCAGCTGTCTTGATCCATAGCGATAGTACCGCGGCTATTGCAAAAATACAGAACCGTTATTATAACGGCAAGAAACGACAAATACGTCGTAAGCACAGTACGATTAGAGAATTTCTATCTACTGGTGCTGTGAGAGTGGATCATGTACGAACTGATGTGAACTTGGCTGATCCTTTGACGAAAGGATTAGCTAGAGAAAAGGTTTTCAAAACCTCGAAAGGAATGGGACTAACGCCCTTAGACTGATGAGTTATTCATGACGGTAACCCAACCTATAGACTGGAGATCCCAAGAAATAGGTTCAATGGGTAATAACAAGTCGTGAATGATATGATGTGAATCATGCTGACAAAATAGAAATCTCATTCCTAGACTTAAGCATGAATTCCTGAAGCGATAGAAGGATGAGTTAAAAACTCTTAATGATGTCTATACTCTATTTGGAGTGGAGTACCTAGCTACAGGAGTACTCTTGATAGACTCACCTAAGTGATTGTGGAAGTTTGGCCGCTTCCTATGGAATTTGTGGGCAAAATTCCTAGAGCCTTCACTTACTGGGATATACGTGCATGGCCGTAAAGCACGGGCTTTTTAGACTTCACCCAGGAAAAGGTTGTGCGTGTAATGTCTGTTAGAGATAGAGTTCAAAACTACGAGTTACTCTAGTATAATCTAAAGCATGAACACTACGCAAGAGTTCAAGTCGAAAGACACTTTTGTTTATGCACAATCTTATGTTTGAACGATTGCTCGATGGAAATTGTTTTAAAAATCCAAGTGGGGGATTGTTGAGATTTTGGCTTTTTAAAATAACAAAAAAAAATTGAAAAAACCAAATATGTGGTTAACTGGTTTTGAACCCAGGACCTCTCCCCTGTTTTGAATTACTGTCTAATGGATAGTCCCATATCAACTATATATCTCTTTGAGGTAGAGTATATAAGAAGATATGTAGGACTTGGGTTTGGACCCCTTGGGGGTACCACTCTTTTATGAGGAGGGGAGAGATAGGCCCTCGCGCCCGCCGCCGCCGCCGTCCGTCCGGTCGGTTCGGGTCATTTAGAAAGCATATTATTTTTGCTAAAATTTCTTTTGCTTTTAAGTGGACGGTCCTTGTTGCGGAATCTTTTTCATCTGTTCATCTGCTGCTTTCGGTTCCGCGATTTCAGCAGCCAACGAATCTCTTGTCTTTCCTTGTCGGTTTTTATTCTACAAAAACCATCTCGCATTAGAGCTTAAAAAAAAAAAACATACACAACAGCAGGTCCTCGCATCAGAGCTTCTTCCAGTATTTCGATTTGAGTTTCTTTCATCAGTTCTTCTTTCGTGATTTGAGTTCAGTATTTCGATTGGAGTTAGAGCTTCTTCCAGTTCTTCAAAAAACTGTTTTTTCAAAACAGAGTTCTTGTGAGCATCGCAATCAGTTTTTGCACAATCTGGAACAGAGTCCAGAGTCTTCCCACTTGGTTCGAATCTGTTCTTGCCAACAGTCCGAGCTTCGAATCTGTTCTTGCCAACTGTCCGAGCTTCGAATCTGTTTTTGCAACAGACCGTGTTTTATACTTGTTCTTGCCGATTTTGATTCCGAGCAATTAAGAAGAGGGTGATTTGCATTCCGTTCAAATACTGTGCAATTTTTGAACGAGACAGAGATACTGGGCTGTTTTATCCTGGGGACGGCGGGGCTTCGAAACTGCTTGCACAAATTGGGGCAGAGCCGCGAAACGTCTTAAAGAGAGCGACCTAGTCCGCGACTCAACCCAAGGAATACTGGTACCATCGTTCCTACTATTTATTTCGAATTAACAGCATATTGTTTCAACAGTGGTTGTGTTGTAAAGTTACGATATTGAGTACAATATGCTTATTGCTTGGTATCCTTGATGGTATCAATCTTTTCCTGCTTTAGGTTATCCGATCTCGTTTTAATAACTCTGGAAACTGCTTTGTGGAAAAATGAATACCCAAACAAATAAACTAAAACCACCAAATTGTGTGCATATGTGTACGCACATCTTTGAAGTGGAACTTGGATCCAACCATGACACTGTTTTGAGTACCAGGCATTCCTTTGATCAACAATAAGCTTGTTCAAGGAATTCCAGGGCACCTTGATCAACCTTCCAGAACCACACTCTACCATAGTAAGTGACATACCACAAGAAGAGAAATTTCATTTCTGTAGAATCATAATCCTGAAAATTTGCTTGGAGAATGATGCTGAGAAGATTTACCCTTTGTCAATAAAAGAGGAGTAATAAGAAAAATACCGTAGTTTGGCATTGAATCAAGCCACTAAGCTCTGGATGCTTTCAATGGCAGGACAATATCATTTTAAAACTGATATTGAGCCAGCAATTCAGGATCCCCAAGCAAGTCATATATCGTGTGTATAAGGATGAAAACCTTGGCCCTGAATATGAACTCTCTGTCCATGCAAGTGCGAGGACAAGAAAGGAATCCTAGTTCCCATAAGAGGTGCTGAGAGTTTTGGCCTCCCAAACATAAATGTATAGTATCTCATCAAAATTGTGAAAATTCAAAATTAAGCATAAGATACAGACTCCATAATTCTCAGAGGTATGACAACATTCACTTCAACCTTAGAAAGAAGAGAATTCTACAATAATGAGAGGTCGGGAATGCATTCCTTCGAACGATGTAACAGCAACAAAAACACTTGCTCAAGTCCTTAAAATCTATCAAGGATATCTGGAGAAGACCTTCTTGCACAATGACAGGTAAGTAAGTTTCTCTGAACTTCTCAGCAATTTTTCTCCGAGGCTGCATAATCTTTTACCATTATAATTTCACCACAGAGTTTCTTAGGGACTTGCAACATATCAGCCACAACATATCAGCTGTATGCAATTTTATATATTTAAAGAACTTATATAAACTCCTAAGGCTAGTGGATGAAGCACCCCTAATTTGTATACAAAGTTGCTGACTTCAAGAAGTGCATAGCTACATACCATATTTATCACATACTTTGTTGCCTTAAAATAAAAATAAAAAATGAAATGAAATAAAATAAAAATAATAACCAATAGACCCATGTTGGGCACACCATCAGCATAACAAGAACTGCGTCTAACAAAATGAACAGAATAACCCAATTAACCATTGGGGTTTTGCCTTTAAAACAAATTAATAGTAACCAGGGGAGTTTGTAAAAAATAATGAGGTCCATGCAACACTAATCACATCACTTGCCTAACAAATAAGGTAAATAACATATGATGCAAATCAACATATGAATTTGTAAACCGTGAAGTTTAGACCTTAAGTGGGATTTAACTACTAGACACACAACTAGTACAGTACTAAGATATCCTCAAGAACCCCAATGGAAACCCATCATCAGAAGTCGAGGCCTTAAGGAGATGACCTCAAATTCTCACTTCACCAAAATCCCTTTTCACCCACTCCTTTTTCTCCTTTGTCCTTCCAATACAATCAAAGTGAATGCATAACAAACACAATCCCCATTTCTCCACCCCAAAATCATGCTTCTTGAAGTAAGACACCACATTCTCCTCACAAGATTGGATATGCAGATTCAGTAAAATTATTGTACATAATATGTAAGCAAAATATTAACGCAGTCAACATAGATCTGTATTTCTAGATTCGATGTGAAAAACTGAGATACAACATATAACAGCTGAATTTCAGAAACACTTTTTTTCACGAGTCTAGGAGAAATAAAAATAGATATTTTGAAATCACACGGCGTACCGGGAAAATTACCCTTGTGGCAGCGGCCTTTCAGAGTTCATTGAATGATTAAACCCATCGTCACTTTTAGCTTTGGTCAAACACAAAAATTATTGGATTCACTTTGGTCTTGGTTGTCTTATGAACACCGTACTTAAAAGATGACTCTACCTAACTTGCTAATTGATTTTAATTATGTTTGGCTATTGGTTACACACAGCTGAAGTGATGAGGTAGGGATATCAAGTCCCACCAGTGTTTATTTAGAAGCTGAGTCTGCTTATTATGAATTACTAAAGTTTAGCATCAACAATTACATAATTTAAACAACCAACACACAATTGCAAACAATTACATAAAGCACTCGGTCGCTAATACGTTGCGTGAGTTAAAAGTACTTACAGTCTCCGCATTCATCTCTGCACAAAGAGTTAGCACAATTAAAAAAAAATGACCGACTCCTTTTTATCCGTTTCACTCAACACACAAGCACATGCAAATAAATTTACTGGTCTTGGTCTTACAAGTCGGATTTCTAAATCACAAGAAATTATTGGGTAACAATTAAAATTGTTTCCCTATATTTTCTTTTGACTTAGAGAATTTGGGTTTTTTTTAGGTGATTAAAAATGGAAAACAATAGAGTTTACAAAAATTAGTACACCACACACTCGTAAAACGAGATGTAAATAAAATTAAAACTCTCTTCACAAAATAAAAAAATTAAAATTTGCTTGATGTTTGCAGGATCGTCCAATTTTCTCGAGAAGCGTGTATTCTGCAAAATCAAATAAATAACACGAAATGAGTGTAAAAAAAACTTAACAAAATAAAAATAAAATTTTGTTTGTTTTTTTTTATTAGTGAAAATAAATCTTAAATTCAATTACACCGCTACCTTCCCCGGCAACGGCACAAAAAACTTGCTGCGAGTTTAACCGACCTAAATAAATAGGCTAATTTGACCCACTTGTAATAACCGCAAGTGCACGTTGTCTAACTAGTAGACAACGACAAGTACGAGTCGATCCCACGAAGAAAGTTGATGCAATTGAATTTTAGAATTTATCTAAACTAATTTACAGAAAAATGGGGTTACAATGTTTTTAAAACTAAACTAAAAATAAATTAAAAATAAGAAAAATAAAAGGAAAGGAAAAGATGGATGAGATGAATTTTGTGGGGTTTGGACTTACCGATGAGTTAGCAAATATATTTAAATCTAAATTACTGAAATTATAAACGAGAAGCTTTAGGGATGAGGATCCCTTGCTTACACCGAAAATGTGATCATTAAAATTCAATTCCAATCATATCAAGTTTCTGTCAAACATGAGCAATTTATCTCAAACAAATAAACTCTTACTAAGCATTAAGTGTCTTTTTAGGGCACACTTAATCAAAGTTCAAGCTCAATATTTGTTAGCATATGCTTTAAATATTGATAAAATGTGAATCTAACTACCAAACATATCAAGTTTTAATCGAATATGAAAGGTGAAAGCAATTTATCAAATTTCTGAAATAAAATTGTAATTATCAATTAAGCATTTAAGTCAGTAAAATAAATTAAAATAATTATACAACCTTTTGGTTTGTCACCGCCTCGATGCGGTGGTACTCAGCAGATCAGTAGGTGGTCCAAACAGCAGCAAATTTTGGTTGAACAGCTATGGTGCTCAGCTGAATCATTGGGGTGCAAATAGCGCACAAGCCTCTTCTTCTCTGTTTCAAATTCTTTGTTACAGACCGAGAGAACGGGAAACACGCGGGAGAACTTCAGGCTGTTGCAGGTGTTGTGGGATGGCGGTTGAGGGTACGACAGGACGTTGGATGGCGGAGGGGAAGACGGTGGGACTGTCCGGTGTGCGTGGTGTTGCGCCAGTTGCGGTTGAGGGTGGCTGCGTGCTGTCTGTTCGGTTGCGCGTACGGTGTGGATGGTGATGACTCCGTCTTGTTTTCAGATGGTGGAGAGAGTGAGGGAGAAGAAAGAGAGGTGGGTAGGTGGTGATGGTGATGAGAATCACTATGTGAGGAAGAGGGTTTGATTTTCTGCTTATTTTTTTCTTCCTTTCTCTTCCTCCCACTTTTCTCATTTATTTCCCTTGTATTTATAGATAACTAGAAAAATGAATATGAACAACTTAAAGGGGAGGATTCAATGAGTGATTTAAGGCCTAAATCAAACCATAATATTGGATAATTTAGAGAATATGCTTTAGGTTTGATTGGGCTTGGCAATGGGTTTGGGTTAATGGATTTAGTTTTGGGTTTAAGCCAAGGGCTAAGGTTTTTTTCACTTCCACTTTATCTGAAGTTTCAATCTGTGATTTGTTCATTTCATTTTTCTTCGATTTCTTCATTATTGCTCCAAATTCTACAAAAACACAAAAAATTAATAATTAATCTAAAATAAGATAAAACAACGATTAACAAAATTATAATAAGAGGTAATAATGTTATAATTATGTGATTATCACCTGCTCCTATGAATGATGATTTTGTAGTTGCCTTTGTTTCTTCTCCTTCTTCGAATGTAATAGAATTTAAATCTTATTGAAACTTTTAGATAATTCAATTACGAAACTTTGTTGGTTACATTTGTATATCACATGATTTTATTTGTTTTCATGAGGTATTAATATGTCGTATTAATTAATTATTTTTAATTAGTATGATTTTAACATTTTATAAGCTAGCAATAGACTTGATTAGATTCGGACCTGATCTGAACGGTTCCAAGATAGAGTTATGTATTCTGGCTTGGATCTGGTTCATTAAATTTGGATCTGATAGTTAACGGTTCGATTCAGGATCTATACATATCCGATCTGATATGGTATCATTATCAGCCCTAATACCCATAATAGCATCTATTTGCTTGGTAGAATTTTCACATTCTCTAACTCTTTGAACTTTTAGAGATATCAATGATTTCTCATTTTATCAATTAAAGATGTATACAGAATATAGAATATTCTGAAATGTCATGTGTAAGCATATTCTCACTTGTACTCTTAAATTTCATTGTTTATATGCACTTTCGATTTTTCAAAAGTCAAAACCCATACTTTTCGGTAGGGTTGTCAATCGATTAGATTTGGGTAAAAAAATTATTAAGAGTAGGGCATGGGGGTGAGGGCAGCCCACCATTGCCCATCGTCCTCGAGATGCGGCACACCCATGCATCTTGAGGACGATGGGCGGTGGTGGGCCGCCCTCGCCCCCTAGAATTAGCGGCTTAAATTAGACTTGATAGGATTGGATTTTGGATTAAAATGCAACTTTTTCCTAGTAATTTTTGTAACTTCAGGATCTAAATCCATTCCCTTGACAACCCTACTTCTCAATATGGAGGTCAAATATTTTTTTTTCTTCGTTCCACAATAGCACTCTAACAAAGAATTTTGTAGGTATAGTGTTTAACATTCCAAGATAAAATATGTTTGGCAACAACATTTTTTTTTAACTATAACAGTAGATTTAACAAAATCAGCTTCACTATTTACTTCTTTTGTTTTATGGGCAGGGCATAAAATGGACGGCACTGCTAACTCGCAATTGTAGATACGTAACTATAAATTGCTTTCTTGATTGTACATATTTATGCATGTCGTAGTAGTCTAAATTTTCAAAAGAAGATTGTCGTTGTGGTTAATGCTGCTCTAATTCCTCCAATTATCATCAACACACCCCTGTGAATGAATCTCCTCCTTCGGCAGTATGAGCATTTTATGTTACCCAAATATTATACTTCTTTTTAAATGTTTTAAAAGGCGACTGAGGCGTACGCCTTGAGGTGCGAGTCGAGGCGGGGCACACAAAAATCGCCTCTGCGCGTACTAGTTGAGGTGCTAATTCAAGGCGATCGCCTTCATGTTCCGACTCGTACGCCTTGAAGGGTAATGAGGCGCACACTTTTGTACTTCCTGATCATCTTATCTGTCTTCATTATCCTTTCATTTGCAAAACCTAATGGATTTCCTCGTTTCATTTGCAGACAGAGAAAAGGGGAACAACGAAAGAATTGAAGAAGAAGAGAGGAAGTAGGTCATCATTCCCAATTTCGTACCCATCACCCCAATTCCAGCTTCCATGCTCATCACCGTCACCATTCTCAGACGATTACGAGCAGTGGGTGTTGGTTGCTTGACTGAACAAGACCAAGTGACCAAGAGGGGGAGTAAGCGTGGAGTAATGGGGTCGATCAAACCCTAATTCCTTTCTTTCCCCTTGAAATGAAATCAATCAATCATAGAAATCAACAGTAGATCTTCAATCTCAATACCTTAACGTATCGGATTGATCAAACAAACCCTAACTAACGTTAAAGATGGAAGCTTGAACGCAGACGAAGAGACGCCTTGCTTTTGCTTTGCTTTGCTTTTCTACCTGATGTTCTCCCTTGTTGGTAAATAAGGTGTAAAGGGTGTAGGTGTGGTATTTATATCGAGATGGGGTGTTTTAGATGGATGGTGGAGATTGCTATTTTCATGGGGGCGGAGTTCAAGAAGCAAAATGAAGCCTCGAGAAATTTCTTCTTCTTCTGGGGTTTCCATTTTGGCTAGAAAGAGATCTAAGCCGTTGATGCGTAAAATCGACGGATGGAAGCTCCCTTCTAGATTGTTCTTCGAGAAACAAAATAGCTAGCTCCTTTTATGGGACGTGCACTAGGCCTAGGCATGGGCTTGGGCTTGGGCTTGAGCTAGATGTTATGTTCCATTGATGTTTTGGTTTCCTTGTTGGTTGGTTCATCTCTCTTCTCTATTAAACATGCAAATGCAAGCGAAGAGTTGGTGTTCTTGATGTTCTTGATCTCACTTTTGGCTACGGTTGGTGTTCTTGATGTTGTGTGTTTAGTTATCTTAAGCAATTATATGGACAATAACCCCTTAAGATCACTCCGTTATTGAAGCTTTAATTTAGTCTGATAGTCTCAACTCAACAAATAATACATGTAGGCGCATAAATACTATAATACTGAAATACATAAGGTGATAATGGTGTGATTTAATTTCTTTCAGTATAATGCTATATTGCTATTTCACTTGATAATTGATTTTGTTTTTCTTTATTTGTTTGAATTTTTTTTTCATTATTTTTTACAAAAAAAACGCCTCGCTTCGCCTCGGAAAAAGCTTGACAGCCTTGAGGCTTAAAAACGCTTTTTAAAACATTGGGTATTATGCTTAACTTTTGTAAATTATTAAAGTTATAATATAAAACCTAAGACCGCCTAGGCCCCTGGGCGCTAGGCACATGCTCGTCGCCCGCCCAACACCTAACGATTTTTAGAACACTGCTTTAAAGTGAATGAAAGTGACAAATGCATTTATTATAAATATGAAAATGGCATTTGCACTATTATATGTCTATATGTTGATGATTTTCTTATCTTTGGTTCTAATATTCATGTTGTGAATAAAGTGAAATCTTTATTGCGTGCGAACTTTGATATGAAAGACCTTGGAGAGGCGAGTGTAATCCTTGGTATTAAGATTACTAGGTCTGAAAAGGAAATTTCTTTGGATCAATCACACTATATTGAGAAGATCCTAAAGAAATATAATTACTCCGACTGTAAACCTGCATGTACTCCTAACGATCCTAGTGTAAAATTTTTCAAGAACACCGGTAATGGTGTTAGACAATCTGAGTATTCGAGCATTATTGGTAGCCTACGATATGCTACTGATTGCACTAGGTCTGACATAGCTTATGCCATGGGACTAATATGCAGATTTACCAGTATACCTAGTATAAAACATTGGCATGTTATTGAAAGAGTCATGAGGTACCTAAAGAGGACTAAGAACCTTGGATTACACTATCAAAAGTTTCCCGCCGTCTTTGAAGGATATAGCGATGCTGATTGGAACACTCTCTCAGATGACTCCAAAGCCACTGGTGGCTATATTGTTAGTATAGCTGGTGGAACTATTTATTGGAAATCAAAGAAATAGACTATTCTGGCACAATCCACGATGGAGTGAGAGATGATAGCACTAGCCACGGTTAGTGAGGAAGCAGGTTGGTTAAGAAACCTGCTAGCAGAGATTCCTCTATGGGAAAGACCGATACCAGCTGTTTTGATCCATTGCGATAGTACTGCGGCAATTGCAAAGATACAGAACCGTTATTATAATGGAAAGAGACAACAAATACGTCGTAAGCACAGTACGGTTAGAGAGTTTCTATCTACTAGTGATGTTAGAGTGGATCATGTACGTACTGATGAGAACTTGGCTGATCCTTTGACGAAAGGATTAGCCAGAGAGAAGGTTTTCAAAACCTCGAAAGGAATGAGACTTATGCCCTTAGATTGATGAGTTATTCATGATGGTAACTCGATCTATAGACTGGAGATCCCAATATATATGTTCAATGGGTAATAACAAGTCGTGAATGATATGAAGTGAATCATGCTGACTTTATAGTAATTTCATTCCTAGTTTGTAGCATGATTTCCTGAAGCGATAGTAGGATGAGTTAAAAACTTTTAATGAGATCTATACTCTATGTGGAGTGGAGTACCTAGCTACAAGTGTACTCTTGATAGACTCACCTAAGTGATTGTGGAAGTATGATTGCTTCCTATGGAATTTGTGGGCAAAATTCCTAGAGCCTTTACTATACTGGGATATACGTGTTTGGCCTCAAAGCACGAGCTTTTTAGACTTCGCCCTGGTAAGGTTGTGCGTATAATGTTGTTAGAGATAGAGTTCAAAACTACGAGTTACTCTAGTATAATTTAAATCATGAACAATACGCAAGAATTCAAGCTGAAAGACACTTTTGTTTATGCATAACCTTATATTTATAGATTGCTCGATGAATAAATGTTTTTAAAAAAAAATCAAGTGGGGGATTGTTGAAGCATTAGTTTGAATTTTAAAACAAAATGGTTCTTAACTTTGAATCTCTCTCTATATTGTTTAGTCCCATATCCTCTATGTAATTCACTTTGGAGGAGTTAATAGGGATAGTGTTTGGACTTGGGTTTGGATCCCAAGGGGTACCCACTTTAGTGAAGGATGGTAGAGATAGACCAATATTGGTCCATTCCACACTGAAACCTATCGTTTTGCTAAAATTTTATTTGAAAAATAAAATATCTTTTCTTTATTTGCTTTGCTTCAGATAACAAGACTGAGTTAGAGGAGACCTGATCTTTTCTCCTCACATTTCTCCGTGATTTTTGCCGCCTTTTCAAGCACATTTTCTCTCAAAAAGATTTTCTACCAGCCTATATATACTAGCTCTCTCTGATCAAAAGATAGAGCAATTGTTTTCAGAGTTTAAAAAATAGTCTATTTAAGAGTTTATTTGTTTTGTAAACAGTCCATTTCAAAGAGTGTTATTTGTTTTGTGAAAAGATTGTTTCAGAGAATTTCACAGAGTTCCAGTTGCTTTGTAATTTCATATTTACTCATTGTTTTTCGTGATTCCGAGCAAAAGAGTTAGGGTGAAAAGATTTTAGTTCTTCATCAGTGCATGTGGTTGAACATCATCATCAAAGCCCATTTCCGAGATTTTCGGGGTCGGCTACATGGATTTTGGTTCTCCAAGCAATGCGATCTTCCCACATTTCCTCACCTAATCCAAGCTCATTGATATCTTCATTCACCGTCGTCATCCAAGTTTCCAACGGTCGTCCCCTCCGTCTACACCCTCCATTAACTTGCCAATCTAAACATTTTCTCTAAGACGTTTAACTTGGTCTCCTCCGCACATGACCAAACCAAGTTAAACGTCTTTCTCTAATTTTTTTTCCTCTATGGGTGCTACACCTAAGTATCTCCTAATTCTTTCATTTCTAATTTTATCCTTACGAGTTTTACCACACATCCACCTTAACATACGCATTTCTGCTACTGTCATCCTATGCGTATGTTGTCCCGTAGTAGCCCAACATTCTGAACCGTATAGTATGGCTGGTCGAACAATTGTCTTATAGCATTTCCCTTTTAGCCTTGCAGGCATCATTTTATCGCATAATACTCCTGACGCCATTCGCCATTTCAACCAACCAGCTT
This sequence comes from Berberis thunbergii, assembly GCA_003290165.1. Taxonomy (NCBI): domain Eukaryota; kingdom Viridiplantae; phylum Streptophyta; class Magnoliopsida; order Ranunculales; family Berberidaceae; genus Berberis; species Berberis thunbergii. The sequence continues at coordinate 134,990 of QNQO01000855.1, read as the reverse complement.
TAATCATATGGTCTACATCTGCTCCAATAGCCCCATTCAGTGCATGTGGTTGAACGCGACAAAAAAATTTATGGGTTGTTTTATCTTGGGGACGACGAGGCTATCAGACTGCTTGCACAATCTTGGGCAGAGCCGCAAAACGTCTTAAAGAGAGTGACCTAGTCCGCGATTCAACCCAAGAAAATTTGGTAACTTCGTTCCTGTTTCAATTGCAGCAATTACATTTTCGTATATTGAATATGATGATAATGTCTATGCCTTTACTGTTGGGCGTGTTGTATATCAGGGAGCACTAATTTTTGCATTTGCTTTCTTTTTACAACTATATGTGATTCTGTTGACTTTCCGCAAAATCTGCCCCTTCGAGAGGAAGTATACAGAACCAGAAGGAATGCAAGAATATATAAAACTCAAGCGAATAAATGACGTTGTGATGAAAGATTGGACTCTGATAAAGTGTGCGGAGTCCAAAAAAAATTAGCCTGCTCACTGACCTGAAAAAGATTAGGATTTATCATATAAAAAAATACGATTTATAATATAAAATTGTTATTTAACGACAATTTTAGTTACTCTTTGTTATTGATCAACAAGGACTACAGAAAAAAAAATCTTACGTTAATTGTTATTCACCAATTTTTGTTACTCTTTGTTAGTTTTATTGACCAACAAGGACTACAGAAAAAATTGTTATTAAACGACAATTTTAACAATGACTATAGAAAAAAAAAACATTAGCATGTTCTCTGAATAAAATTAGGATTTATCATATGATTTGGTCAATAAAACTAACAAAGAGTAACTAAAATTGGTCAATAACAATTAAATATTTTTTTTTCTATAGTCCTTGTTAGTCAATAATAAAGAGTAACCAAAATTGTCGTTCAATAAAAATTAACGTAGGTTTTTTTTTTAGTAGTCCTTGTTGGTCATAAAACTATAAAATTAGGTTTTCTATTTGTTTAGGAAGATAAATATGTCATATAATTTTATGGGTTAATCTGAGTTAATAAAAGAGTTATTGTTAGTTATAAAAGTATACAATTAGGCACAAATTAGCCATTACATCAATTATGATATCTAAATTGTCTATTTTGTTAAAAAGTAGGCCCTAAAAGTTAATTTTCCTAATTATTGTGAAGCGTCTGGTCAGAATCTAAATGCGGGGAAGAGTTTTTTTTATTTGTGACAAAAGACTTTGAGGGATCGGATAACTTTGATTGAGAGTTCTCAGGTTGTATTTTATCTTTTTAGGAAACTAATATTTTCAGCTTGGCTGAGATGGAGCCGCTAACTATTTTTTATTATGTTGTGCCAACTCATTAGACATTACTATCAACCATAGGATCAACTACAATCTAGTGGCCAGTTATTTGGGTTTGTTGAGTCTTAGGATCCCGTCCCTAATACTATTACTAAAAAAAAAACCCAATTACATCAAAATTACAAGTGATAACAATTGCGTTATATCAAATCATATCCAAGTGTATATTTCTCACTTGCATTCTTGTCATGTTTTTGAGGTTTTCTATACATTTACTTCCAAAAGTTTGGTCATGTCTAGCAGAGGCTTGACATTATTCGAAGTTGGAGGATGCCTGCTTCAGTGCTGCCCCCTTTTGATATACGTAGTTGCATTGTACTAAACTCTAGCTCAAGCTTTTGTATAAAAATTGTCAGGAGTTTTAACATGGTGATTGAAGTTTTGTCTCTGAAAATCTAGTATTCAAATTTGGGTCAGTCCCCAAAGTGTAGTTGCGCATGATGTTCATCAACAAGTATTATGTACTAGTTCCACTGATTTTGTTTGCCAATTGTTTTTTGGTTTACTGCAGAGCCGATTGCCAGAGAAGATGCATCTGCAGTGCCTACTCTGCAAGGCCAATTTTCTAAAACTCAGTGACCTAGCTTGGGAAGCATACAGAGGGATGCCAGTCTCATACTGGATTTTATTACTTTTTAAGTAGTGCGGCAATGCTTGTAGCTTTTCCAGTTTCCAGTCTCCTATCTTGTGTCTATTACGCCAATGGAGGCAAGAACAAATGGATCATTTCATGGGTGGCTGTTGCAGGGTGGCCTATAACTGCTCTAATCCTATGTCGCAAAGTCTCTCCAACCTCGTTAACCTAAAAAACTTAGTTCTTTGTATATTGTCTTGGGATTTCTGAGTGCTGCTGACAATCTCATGGTATGCATGGACTTACACCTACCTTCAACCATCAACTGCATCTCTTTTGGCATCTTGTTCCCTGTGTTTTCAACTCTTTGGGTATTTTATTGTGAAAAACAAGTTAAACGGCACCATAATAAATGGTGTTGTGATCATCACTGGTGCTATGGCTATCATTGCTTTGGATACGAATCAGACACATTCAGCAATGTGAGTAATAGTCAATACACCTTGGGGGGGTCGGCTCTCCATGGATTAATCTTTGCACTCAGTGCTTATTTTCATAAAGTTATGGGGGAGAAGATCTTTCCAATGTTGTGTTAGAGCAGCAGGTTATGGTTTCTTTGTTCGCCTTTACATTCATCACAATTGGTGTTATCGCAAATAATCACTTTCATGGGATGCTGAAGCTAGAACTTTCAAGCATGGAAAATCCTAGTACTACATGGTTCTTACCTGGTCTGCCATTACGTTTCAGCTGGGAGTCGTGGGAGGCACTGCCATGCTTTATTTAGCTAATTCAACTGTGCTGGCCGGTGTTCTTAATGCCGTCAGGGTACCTCTCACGAGCATTGCAGCCGTTATTTTATTGAATGACTCCATGAGTGGTTTCAAAATCCTTTCACTACTCATTACAGTTTGGAGATTTGGATCATACACATTCGGCCATTACTCTGTGAGTAAAAATCCACCTAACACCAAGCCGCTTGTTCGTTCTTCACCATTAGTATAAGGGTAGTATTCCACGTTTATTTTTCCCAGGTAAATTTGTTCTAACCTTTACCCTAGAAAAAGTATACAATGTAACTCATTGGTTTCATGTTTTATAATTTCATAGAGATGTAGAACTGAGGAAAAGACATGATATTCCATACAAATATGAATCTGTCAATAAGATGTCTCTTTATGCACTAGATGGCCTATTCAAGAAATGCACCATTGACCACCAGTACATGAATATGGTTCAAAAGCCTTCTTGTCGTTGGATGTGGGAGAGGCTTCAGTCAAGGCGACGGAGGAGATACTCAACTTCTACAAGCTTGGTAAGAGGCATCACCCATTCTGCATACAGCCGAGAAACTATGGTTGGGTCAACTTTGTAGTTTCCTTTGTCTGCCTTGTCATCAAGGTCTACTTGTTGTCCAAACACCATGGCTTTCTTCTCAACCCTTTTCTTCACCATCTCTTCAACAGTTTCAAATGTCAACAGTTTCATGAGAGCATCTCTGTCCTGGAAGAAGCAATAACAACCACAACCAACCCAATCAATTCCTAGACCATCTGATAGTCGGAGTTTAAATTTGTATTTCTCATACCTGAACACGGATAGCAGGGCCATAGTCGTCTGGGTCATCACGGAATTTGACCTCTGCTACAAAGTTGCCATAGTGAATCCTTCTAGAGAGGGCCTGGCAGAAACCATTGATTTACCACTTTCAAAGTTAGTAAAACTCCATGCCTACAATTACTAAGGCTCGTAACTAAGTTTCTTGCATTTTACCTGCAAACACTTGAGATCACACTCTGCACTAGATCCATAGTTACCATCATCTCCCTTGGCAGCAAACAATGGAAGCAGTTGCTTGAAATACATATCCCATATGGTCTTGTTTACGTTGATAGAATCTGCTGCAGGATGCAGCACCTGCAGACAAGGATTATTGGGAAGAAGAAGCTCCTTTCAGATAAAGGTTTGCTTCAAAGGTGATACCGGAATCAACTGAAAATGTACCTTTGGGTAGTTGTGAGGGGGCGACAGCTGGGGTGGTAGATCATCTGGGAAGAAAGGATGCTCTTCTGGGCTCTCATATCTACCTACCTGTAATATACCCTGTATTAGATGATATATTCACTTAAAAACTACATATGTAGGATAAATAAACTTTCTAGACCATTAGACCTGCTACTTTTCTATATGTTTAGAACTCCATTTCACTCTCTTTGCTCTTAGAATTCCTTGAAAGCATGTCGTTCTTTCCAATCAACCACCAAAGTACTTCAACAAGTTGATCATGGTTACAACTGAGCTTGTGTGTTACATGTTCAGAAATATCACCAACCAAATCCAATAAAGGTTTGTTACGTATACAGACCAGTCACCCCAACCCTTAGTGCTGACAATAGATGAGAAAGACAGAAGAAAGTCCAAAGACAAATACCACAGACATCCAGACTAACCACAGCCGATTATGGCCTAAACTAAGAGAATCATGATGCACAGAAGCCAAGTTCGACAATACGATAATGTTAAACATCCCTTAAAAGGCTCCTAGTTAGTTGATACCTTACATTCATACAAGAATGTCATTTACCTTAATGGCTGTATTTTGTTTCATTCACTTAAGCTAATTCCCATTAATTGAAATCTGACAAAAAAATTGCCAAATAGAACTAAAACAAAAGGAAAAGAAAGAATTCTAAACCAAAGCAAAACACCAATTGAATAAAACCAATAAACAACACATCCATTGTACCATAAACAAGACCAAGAAAACCTCAAGCAACTTCAACACAACTATATAGAATTTTCACTGCCACAACAAATACATGAAGAAGATAACAAAGGTATCTTGAACTCCATCAAACAAATAGAACTCAGAAAACAAAAATAAAGCACTCACCTTTGCATGAAGTGACTCAGTTTCCTTGACAAAAAATTCAACAAATGATCCACAAAAACCTGGAATGCATTGAGAGGACTCATCATAAGCTGCAGAATTAAGTGGGTATTTCGCCCTCTCAATCAGACTAAACACAATTGTGTCTTCTTGTCGAATCAAAGACTCTCTAATGGCTTTGAGAGTCAATACATTTGTCGAATCAGACGGCTTGTTCTCCATGAATCTGCAAGGAGAGCTCAAACTAATCAATACCCATTGCAATTCTTCACAAACACAATCTAGAAAGCATAAAAAGAGAAGATTTCGGTATGAAATTTTGGTGAAGAAATGAACCTTGAAACAGAGGAAACAGAATAGGAATGAAAATGATAAAAAGTGTTGTGAAAGCTTTTATAACAGATGCAACTTTGAGCGCGTATAATGCACGGATTTTGTTTGCTTGGTGGTTGCCCACGCGTTGTATTATTGACTCTCAAAGTCTTAGCAATGATTGTACTTTCGTTTTTTCGAGTAATTTCGGAACGTTGATTTTAACAAATATTTTGTAAAATATTTCGTTTGAGGAATTCTAAATGTCGAGGAAATGGGTGAGGAAAGCGACGCGGCGGGGTGGAGACTGTTCACCTTGCTCGGAATACGTGCTGTCGTTTTTGGTGCGTGCATCTCAAACGGGATGGATGGTCCTCACCCCGCCACGTCGCTTTTCTCGCCCGTTTCCTCGACATTTAGAATTCCTCATTTCGTTTTATAAAGAAAAACGTGAAGTTTTCGGTTCTAATTTTGAATTTATCAATATCATTTAAGCATTTTAAATTTTTATATACTATATAAAGAGGTATACGAGATTCATAATGTGATGAAAACTACATATTACATAAGAATTACTTATATAACAAAATTTTAATATTAAACTAAAATGATAACGAGTTAAAACATGCAAAAGTTGAAATTGACATGATGAAAGAAATAAATATTTTAAATTTCAAAAAAAAAATTGATACCTAAAAAAAAAAAAATACACTCCTTGACCTTGAGTCTTCCCTATTAAGTGACGTTTTTCTTAAGTGCACCGATAAAGTGTTTGGTATATTGCCTGGTGGCTACCATTCACATTATCCACTGTTGTTGGATGATGCTCTAAGATTTGCATTGATATCGATCTTGGTTTAAAGGCGACAAATGACACTCACATTGTATCGGATGCAAAATTATGTGACCCGAGTGATACATAACTTCGTTACTAAGAAAACCCACGATGTCGCCACAACTAGAAAAGTTGATACGGGCAATCAATAATGAATTCTTTTGTACAACTAAAGAAGTATCGTCAACGCAAAATTCAAGTAACATGGCTAAGCATTCAAATATATAATATGATTTCAGCTCAACCAAGCATCCAAACTTCCCACTTGGCGATAAATATAAACTAAACAATCTATCAACTTAAAGATCATAAGTAGAAATGTAAGAAAGATCATAATATGACTTCTGATGATCAGATCAATTACTCGGCTCCTGTTCCAATCATTGGCTTGTACATAGCAGGAGCATCACTGGCATGTTTATTGCTTCTGATCTATGATGTGATCCATGAAATTCGTCACAGGAAATTTTGGTTACCATGTAAATGGTTTTCACTTAATTCACTTACTTTGACTCTCATTTCTGTTGCTGCCAAACTCCCCATGGATCTTACCACTTCAATGCCTGGTGTTTGGGATCAACTCTCTAAACTCACTGGTACTGCCTTTATATGCGTTTGTATGGGTTATTTTGTGCCTTCACTAGGAGCTAACAGTGCCTCCGAGAACACCACTAACATGGCTGCCTTGTCAATCTTCGTGATCACAGTCATTGTTAATATATGTATACAGATTTCCATGGGTGTCATATTCTCCCTCATTCCATAGCATATTACTTCAAGAGAAAGTATAGAGAACCAGAAGGAATGCAAGAATATGTAGAACTCAAGCAAAAAAATGACATTGTGATTGAAGATTGGACTTTGACAAAGTGTGCAGAGGCCATTCAGAGATGGATGAGTAAAGTGAAGACAAAAGACAAATCTCCACTCTCGTCTACCACAACTCCTCTCAAAACACCCCATCCAATCGATCCCTCAAACAACTTTACAACTTCTATAATTTTAAGGATGGGAATAGAGTTTCCAGTCTTTATCTTGTTTTCCTGGCAAGAATTGCCTCAGTTTCTATACCACATTCTATTATATTAGTGGTCATCTCACACCAAGCTTAAATGAAGTTTTTGATGTTATTTGTTTTCTAGACGCAAAAATTAATCCCCACAGCTTCTGTAGTAGAAAGAAGCTCAGACTTGTTAAAGCTATGTAGATGGGAAATGACTTTAGTCGTGTGGCACCCACATTTGATGAATTGGTGGTGCCACGAGAATCGACCCGCCATGAATTCAAAATTAGATTGTGCATGTTTTATAATTGGCTAATTAGAAATTCGATTGCCCCGTTGTTTTATTTGGAATGTATTCGTCATGCACTTCATCAAAGGTCAGAAGTGTACCACAGTTCAAGAGCTATTTACTAGCATGGAACAACTATTCTTGACATGTTGTACATATTTCTGATGCAACTCCCACAAACAATATGCAAAGAAGTTACAGAGTGTCCTGCTGTAGAATACACCAAGAAGGTAAAACTTATGTTGAAATTCATATCTCAAGTTGAACCGTTGGAAGACAAAGTAGAATGGTTTTTTTCCGGTTGGTAGTGGCATTACCAATTTGATAAGTACTCCGGCTTCTAGCTAGCATAGATTATCATGACAGCGCAAAAAGAGGAAATGAGGATGGTTCAAATGTTGATGCAGTGAAAGTAATGATGGTTGTAATGTTGCAAACAACGCTCATGAGATTGCTGAAGTGTAATGAAAAGTGGAAGGGCTTTGCAAAAACAAATAATAGTTGTATTATACTAATTTGCTTGCGTCTTCCTTTCAGAATCCATATCTACACATGAAATTATTACGTGCAAGTGTTATTATAAAGTAAAATACTTCAGTCATGGACCAGTGTTATTATAAAGTAAAACCTTGGTCCATGCCACATCCTAATGCACAGTTTGAGTGATACTACAGTTCGAGGCAAATGGACGATACCTAGTTGCACCAGACACAACATCAGGCAAAAGTCCGGTGCACTTAAAAAAAAAACCCACAGTTTTGTTTTGCTACTAGGAAGCTTTTGAGTTGCATACTCCATTTCTGACTTCACATACTTTCATTTGTTAGCCATTTATGTAATATGAACACATCTAACTTTGTAACACAAATGGGCTGGAGGAACACTGTCCATAAATCTGTCGTACATCAATTTTTTCTTCTGCAAGTGCCCTTATCTAAAAACAAGAAACCCCAAACGATCTCTCTCTTGATGCTATTTACATTTAAAACCAACCCCTTTCAAATATTACTTAATTATAATTATGCCCTAACATTATTTATTTTAAGTCCCCAATTATATATAAACTATAAATAGATCCTTACATATCTACTTTTACTCTCATTTGCCCTCCACATTCTATACATTTTTCAATCAAAACTAATCATTCCTAAACATTGATTAATTATACCTAAATCCCTAACATAATTTACTTGAAACCCTCAATTATTTATAAACTAGCAAGGCTCTTATGTCGAACTTTTTGATTTGCCATTTACATTCTATACTTTTTACAATAAAAACCAACCTACTCTCAAACATTGATTAATTATACCTACATTGAAACCCCCATTATGTATAAAGTATAAATAGGCTATTCCAACAGTGAAGTTATAATCTTTGAATAATTTTTATGATTATTTTGCTTAGAATTTTTTTTCGAATCTCCTAAAAATTTTAATTTTACTTATTGAAGTTATAGAATAAATTAAAATATATATATTGAACATTCGTACACATAGGGGCGACCACACCCTAGTGCAATATAGCATCAAACGTTCTGACGAACAGAGTAACCTCACCAAAACCTAGAAAATCTAATTTAACCAAATCATACAAAATAAATAAATAAACATTATAAAATCATAGTTCAACAAATCTCATCAATCAATTAGCTGATAAATGCAATATCTCTTTCCCATAATTTATAACCAAGTGGAAGAAATCTGCATCTGTAAAGTTTCTTTGAACTCCATTTTCCCCGGATGAGATGAAGATAGCCTCATAGACTGACTTCGTACCAGACCAAATGCACAGATCTTTCATGGCTCCCATAAGGATCAATCACAAATAAAGTTTTTAATAACAAACAAAAAAGGTTGTTTTTGAAGACAAGGAGAAACTAAATGAACCCTAATTCCTTTCTGAATATATGGCTCTCTTCTGAAACACGAGACTATTTCATACACATTGCTATTGTCTAGGCTCCATTTTTCTCCTTCCGAATGCATTATCTTTCATAAAAGTGTATCGATCGCCTCAGCCTTGGAACACCACATTAGCACTCCTTAGCCAAGGTAAAGGGCAACCAAAGTGCTTAAGATTTGGAGATTGTGAGAGGATTCCTTTCTAGGGTTTTGAGTTGGTTGATTGATCGAATTTGCTTTGTTTTTCTCGGTTTCCGATTTGGGGTAATTGAGAATTAGAGCCAAAGAAGGAAAAGGGAGGAATAGACGACAGGATCAATCTACTTCCATCTACTACTCTATAACGAAAAGAAAAAAAATTATATATATATTATATTCCAATTGAAAAACAAATTCTAGTCATTTATGCAGCTGTCAAGGGCTTCTATGATCGAATGCCACTAGACAGAATTTTACAATATGAGAGCCATTCCAAGTAGTGTAAAACCATAATTACTACAATCCTTTTTAGATAAAGGTGAGTTAACTAACGAAAGAAAAATAGAACCAAATGCTTCCTTAAAAGAAAGCGCAACAAAAATTCTCGAATAATTTTTTTTAAAGGAAAGTACAATGAGAGTACCACTATTAAGAATTAGTATGGTGTTGCAGAAGCTTTAAGAAACTCCTAATTCTTCTACCGCATTCCGAGCTCGTAATTAAGTCAAGTAAGAGAGATCACTTTTACTTTGAAAGAAATGCCACCCACCCGCAAGCTATTCAAGAGCCTTCCACTCCTTCAATACATTCTAAAGACCTTTGAGTGACCGAAGCGGAACAGTTTTGTGTGGACTAAGGCTGTTGATGATAGTTGACAGCGGATTAAGCGAAAGATGACCGAGGCACATGTTTTAGCTTTGCCAGATTTTTAGAAGGTATTTGAGGTTGACTGTGATGCCTCCCCCATTTGATATAGGCATTGGGGCAGTTTGTAACTTTAAGCTCAGAAAGAAATGGAATGATAATATATATATAACTGATAAGAGAGAAAAACAACCAAATGAAAATAATAAGCTAAGCTAAAGAATATGGAATGGTGCCTTTATCTAACAATGAATTTTTTTTATTTTGTTATAATTTGCCTTAAATTGATGTATGTGATGTCTACTACTTCAATATGCATTAATTAAAAAAAATTGTAATAAACATATTATAAAAGAATAGAGAAAATATGTGTATAAAATGTAAGACGATTAATTTTGAATTTCTGATTAATCCCCATAGATCTCATACCACTACTGAACCAATTAGGGTCCGACAACGATTTAACAACATAGATTCTACAACCAAACATAGGGATTCTACTACAACCAAACATAGGGATTCTACTACCAAACATAGGGAGCTTATGAAATTACATACTCCATCTCTGAGTTGTACATGCTCAAGGTAGATCACAACCTCCTTATATTACTAGTTTAACCACTCACATCTATTTTCAAGGTAACCATATACTACAATATTCAAGTGAAGAACAGATACAAATATCATTGAACACACATAAAAAAGTGTCATTCTTTAAAAAGTATCATAAATCCATAATTCAACAAATCTTATCAATTAGCTGATAACTGCAGTATGAATCACAATCTCTTACCATCACTTAGTTTCTACCAAGTGGAAGTGATCTGCAACTGTAAGTCTCTTTAAACTCAGATTTCCTGGACGAGATGAAGATAGACTCATATACCGACTTCGTAGCATTAGGCGGAGCAACAACACCTGATTTCAACTTCTTAACACCCCCATTCTGTGCCCCCTTCACAACCCCACCAGCATTTCCTCCCTTCCCATTCCCCTCAACCTTCACTGCCCCGTTCTCCCCAACTTTCTCCTCCACCCCATGTTTCGTCCCACTCAACCGTGCACCTGGCAAACCTTCCAAACCCCCATCCTCCACAACTCCCACTCCCCCTTTCTTCATCTTCTTCTCCCTCAATTTCGTCTTCTCCGCCTCCATCTTCTCCCTCAACATAGCCACCTCCTCTTCATTCCCATTAATCACAATCTTATCCCCCTCCGAAAACTCCTTATGACAAACCAAACAAGCCGAAGACTTCACCTCCTTCAATGCCTTTCCACTCAACACATGCCCACAACTCCTCAAAGCAAAGAACTTATACTTCCCATTAAACTCCAACCCCGTAATCGGACACTGAAACCTCACCTCCTCCTCCTCACCACCTGGAATCTCCTCAAGTTGAATAGAAATCATATCTCTCAAACCCCTTATATACCCAAACCCCTTGGGCAACTTCTTCCCCAACAAAGCTTCCACAAGTGCTTCTTTATTAAAAACATTCCCTAACTTATCAATCACACATGGGGCTTTCAAGGGTTCGTTCGAAAGCGAGCAAGTCGTCCACTTTGACAACCTGGTCTCATTCGGATCCACTTTATCCGGCTTTTTCACTGCATACATGTTGAGATAACAGTCTCTTGACTCTGCCCCTGTAGCTCCGCCATCCCCACCACCCCCCAAAGCCCGAATTCGGATAATTAGGCTCGAAAGCGGGGTTACGACCGAAAGGGTATCTGAATCTGAAAGCGGTTTTCCATTTGAGGTGAAGTAGAGAGAGTTTAAGGTTTGTGGGTGTACAGGGGTTGATTTGGGGAGAAGAGAAAGTTTTAGATGGTGGAGGGATTGGTTAGGGTTTACGAATAGGGATCGAGAGGGGATGTGAAGGTCTGGGGATTGAACGAAGATTTGGAGATTGTGAGAGGAATCCATTTCTAGGGTTTTGAGTTCGTTGATTGATCGAATTTGCTCTGTTTTCGATTTGGGGAAATTGAGATTGAAGCGAAGGAAGGACAGGGAAGAACAGAGGACGGGATCAATGTATATAGAAATTAAACACGTGCATGTCACGTGTTTCTTGCGGATCGTACGAACTAAACGGGTGGTGTTCGTGTCCAATAGACCCTATTTGGATAATGGCAGAAGTCAAAAGTGGTAACCCTATACTCTATTTTCTCCATTAAATACCATCTTCCACTATTTCCTCCATTAAACTCCTACCCTTTCTTTCTTCCCCAAACTCTCTTTTCTGATGGTGATGAAGCTTGTTAACTGATGAATGACTTAGGTTCAAAACCATAAGATGGGTCATGGTGTTTCCCCTAAATATTTTGAAATGTTTAATGACAGTCATAAATATAATGAAAACCAGAGGTTATTATCGGTTCACATGGTTGGATCAAACCATGATTTTCAGCGTTACATGGTTAGTTTAACCAAGAAACTGTAATTCATATGATTTGAGCTAATCGTGTAAGCTGCAACAACTTTTACAAAAACTTACTTTCAGGGAGAGCTTTTCAAAGTCACACGGTAAAAAAAGGTTAGGAGCAAAGAGACCATGTAATGATACTTGATAATCAACAAAAAAATACATCAAAATAATGACGATGGATCATAATTAGTAAGAGAGAGAGTGAGCAAGTGGTGGCCAATCACTGATGTTACATCTATGGTTGGCTGCTTCTACTCATTTAGACAAATAATTCTAGGGAGCCCGCTCGTTGTCCAGACCCTCACAGGCACGTGCCAGAGAGAGGGTATTTGCCACGTGAAGCCGCACCACAAGCCATTTCATCTGCTCCTCGTCCGTCACAAGCCACACAAGGTCAATCTCTCCGCTCGCCAGATATGCTACCCTCCCTGCTCCTCCGCTTGCTCACATCAAATTTGCTCCTCCCTGCTCCTCCGCTCGCTTCGCCTGCTCCTCTACTCTGCTCGCTCCTCCTCATGCCAGATCTGCTACCCTCTCTGCTCCGCTCCTCCGCTCGCTCCTCCACGCCAGATCTGCTACCCCTGCTCCTCCGCTTGCTCTGCAGCAGAGATTTCTTGACTAGCTATGGTTCACTCGTCAATATGCTATATATACAGAGAAGAAGAAGATGAAGAACATATATCCATCCAACCATTTCAAGTAGTAACTACCGAGGCAAGGCAAAGCAAAGATATATAGATATGGCTTTCTCTAACTCGATTGCAATTTACTTCGCAGTTATGCTGTTGAGTGTTGTTCTTGTTGCTGGACAAGGCCCTGCTCCTCCCCCAAACTCGTCTGCTATCACTTCTTATCCATCATTTGTTGCTGGACTCATCGGTTGTGTGGTTTCATTCTTGATACTCAAAAAGGGGATTTAAGCCCTCTCATGCGCGCTTATTGGATGTAGTTTGTGTTGTGTTAGTGTGTTGAATAATGTTGGGGATAGTTGACATGCCTCATTAATTACATGTATTCTTATCAAAGTACACCCCACCTTTTTTTTTCCATCTAATTAGTTATAAATAAGTGTGTATTATCAAAGATTTTAAGGTATACTAGCTAAGAATATGCAGTCATTGTGCCCCATGCTCCATGTTTGTTTGTTAAAATTTTCCATCATCGATGAAAGCATTCTCTTCTTTAATGTGATATATAATCAGGTTTATCTAGTCTCTCATTCTTAGCTTCTCAATGCATAGAGACCTAAAAGAGCAGAATCAAAGTTCTTAATAGATAACTACATGTAAGTGCATCGATCCTAAGTTATGGTACAACAATTGGGATGAAAATGCAATACATATATATTCAACCAATGCAGTTTTTATATTCTGTTGGACAGTGCAGATTTCAGCAGCACCGAATTTATTCTTCAAATGTTCAAGAATCTTTCATGAGACCAATCTCAATGACCTTTAAGGTTATCAAACATTGCTCTCCTGACTAATACAATGAATTGGTTATGAGGAAGCAATGTATGATTGGTTCTGAGAAAAAATGACTACACTTGACTTCTGCAAGCCCCCCTCTCCTCTGCCCTTCAAATTCTTTGGTTACAACATATTAGCAAATAGGCTTACAAACCTCCCTTCAAGCTTAGGATGTAGTCAACAAGGAGGTCTGAAATTTCTTATAATAATGAACTTATTAACAGTGACTTATAATCAACTTCCATTACGACCTTTCAACTTTTGAAGGTATGAAGATGAAGAAGAGGAGGCGCCGAGCAGCGGAACAGAGGAGCGGAGGAGCAGGGAGGGTAGCAGATCTGGCGTGAGGAGGAGCGAGCGGAGCAGGAAGGAGCAGGCGGAGCAGGCGGAGCAGGGAGGAGCAGGCGGAGCAGGCGGAGCAGGGAGGAGCAGGCGGAGCGAGCGGAGGAGCAGATCTGGCGTGAGCGAGCGGAGGAGCAGGGAGGGTAACAGATCTGGCGAGCGGAGATACTAGATTGACCTTGCGTGGCTTGTGAGGGAGGAGGAGCAGATGAAATGGCTTGTGGTGTGGCTTCACGTGGCAAACACCCTCCCTTTGGCACATGCTTGGGAGGGTCCAGACAATAAGCGGGCTACATGAGCAGGCTCCCTAGAATTATTCCATTTAGACATTTGCGAATGTGGTCTTTTGCTTACCCATCTAGCATAGTTGCTGCATCTAAAACAACCAAGTTAGCAAGTGGTCTCACCGAGTTTTTTTGCTTGATAGGATCTTCGTTCGTTGTTGAAAGCTGTAAATTTGTATGGAATACGCACAATCAAATTTTGGGGTTTTAGCATTTGGTTGTAATGAAGGAAAAAACTCGTTGTAGTGAGGAATCTATGTCAATACATAATGAATTTCTTTGCCCTGAAACCTGTCGCACTATTTTAGATTTCTTGTGCTATGGTTATGATGAGACTTAATTGTAATATCGAATTGAAAAATGTCAGTGTATGTATGTGGTGGACCAAATAATTCAATTGTAGTGTTCGTCGCATAATCATGACATGTCCCATATTGAACACTTTTTTTTATACTTTAACCCCTTTCACGTCAAATGCTACTCGCAGGGTTCGAACCTTAGACTTGTGATAATAGGGTTGAAAACACCTAAATTGTAAACTAAGCCAACTTTGGTCGGTTTCAAAATTTTCAAACAGAAACTTAACCTATCCTAATTTATGCAAATCGTCTAAAACTAAACTAAAACCAAAAGAACCGACCGATTATTTTAAACACATTATATTATTTTTATATAAAATATATTATTTATTATATATTCGGTTTTGTCGGTTAAAATCACATAGAAACCGAACCGACCACTTTGATTTTGAATTTTTAAAAACCGAAACCAAACCAAACTGATCGGTTCGGTTGGTTAGTTTTGTGTTCAATCCTATGTGATACCATCTGCCACAAGTCTACCAGCTGAGCTAGTACTCCATTGGCTTATATTGAACGCTTGATCGCGTGTTAATCCTGATTAATCTAGCCAATTTTTAGCATTTATTTGATGGCGAACCTAGAGACCTAGACTATGTAGTTAAGGCTTGGGTTGATGAGTGACCATCATGAATAGGCACCACCCCACCTAGGGTTGAAAACCGAATCGACGGTTCAATTTTTTGTCCAAACCGAGAACGAAACCGACTTTTATCGGTTTAAATTTTTTTAAATCGAAACCGAACCGAATGACTAAATTAAATATATTATTATTTTTACATATAATATATATATATCGTTCAGAAAAGACGAGCCGACCATATCGGTTTCAAACTTTCTAAAACCTAAACCTGATCGTAAATCGAATCTGATTAGTTCAGTCAGTTTATGTCAATCCTAACCCCCACCTAGGGGTGGGCATGGGACGAGATGGCATCTTCCCTATCCCATCCCGTTCATTCGGGGCCAAAATGAGATCGGGACTGGATAGATCTCATCTCGATCTCGTCTCGTCCCAAATGGATTCGGGACGAGACGGGATGAGCATGTAAAATACTATTACCCTAATTTAGAGTACCACTTTCATCCAATCGACTAATTCTGTATTGAGATTCATGTTTTATCAAAATTTAAAGCAATGTTGAACGTTCTAGCTACTTGAGCAAGTGTACATCCAAACAGAGAATACAATGAACATGTGAAAAGTGACAGACTTGTTCATATGATCTATATCTTAAGGTATGTTTGGTTGCATAGAAAATAGACATGGAAATTGATACTTTTGTAAATCCGATTCTAAGGCCTCCCATCGGACTTGAATTTCCATGAGTAATGGAAAAATAGTTTTATGAAGAATCGATTTTCTGTCAGTAAATAGACAATCAAACAGCGAAATTTTGCACAACAAGGGAAATGGATTCCATTTTCCAATGAAAATGGCTTACCAAACGGACCTTTAGGGAAATTGGTTTCCCCGTCTTTCATGCATCCATAGTGAAAATAACACAATTCCCCATTTTCACGCATCCATAATGAAAATAACAGATAGAAAAGGTGAAAATTGATGATGTAAAAAAAATTGAAAATGTATTTATACGTCATGCCATTAAATTAGTAGAATATGTTAATTGATGTAGTTATCACCAAAGACAGTTAGTAGAATACATGAAAAGTGGGGACAATTCAGGGAGGTTACACTAATATATAAACAATTCAGGGACCATTTGCCAAATAAAAAGTAGGGCAAGATAGAATTTTCCGAAATAAATACCCCGGTAGGGGTTTAGAGTTGAAACCTCTCATCTCTCTCGCCTCCGCTGCTCCCCAAACGCAAACCCTAAAAGGTATCTCTCCTCTTCTCTTTCTTTGTGTTTGTTTCTTGATTTCCCCATTGTTTTGATTTTAAGTATAGCAAATGAACTTATAGATCCACTAGTCATCACACTTGAGTTTCAGTGTTTTTACTTTTGGTTTCATCGATACCTTCGTCTGAAGGAGATCTTCGATTTTTCACTTGATAACTAAGACCCAAGGTTTAGATCTTCAATGGGTTTCTTTGATTTGTTGTTTTAGACAAACCCACTAGTAGGTTTCATGTTATCTAATTGATCCAGCTGTTTAGCAATGTTAATAGTTATATGGTATGTTCTGTCTTTTGTTTGTTTGATGTTGTGTCTGAGAAAGTAAAACTAGTTTGATTTAGAGCATTTTCTGTTTATTAATAAATCATTTGCTCACCAACAATGTCATAGTTACCGATTTGAGGAAAGATATGTTTGCAACTTAAATACATACTTACAGTAAGCATTTGCCACTATTTCCTGAGCACTGAGGATAATCCCATTTGATAGACAGCATCGCTATCCTTTAAAATTTGAGTAATATTATTTATTAGTAGTTGCATAGAATGATGGTTGTAGTGTTGATTTGTTTCTCGTTTGTTGGTTGCAGAAAGAGCATCGGAGTTTTTGTTTCACTTCCTTGAACTGCAAACATGTCAGGGTACGTTGATATTTTACTTAATTGTTGTTATTATTTATTGTTTTGTGTTTTTTAAAATGTTTAATAATCCACTTTACCAGTGTTTCATTGAGGTTCTTAGTTATGAGACTGCACAATCCATATATGTCTTTGTTTATCAATGAGGCTGCTCAGTTTATATATATGCCTTCGGGTAATTGTAAACTTTGAAAGCGTATAATTCTTACTTTATTGTTAAAATCAAATGATCATTGATGGAATGAGTTTGAGATTGTAGAAGAAATTCTCTACTCATTCTATTAATGACAAACACTTTAAGAGCCTTGTTTCTCACTATTGCTTACGCTGGAAGGCCAAATAGGTTGTAGTGATTACATTCTGTTTGAAAAAAACTTTTGTATGGGACAAGCATTTCTTTTGTGGAAACTTTCACTACAATTGAAAGTTGTACACATCCTTTTTTGTTGTGGGTACGCCTACGCATGAGCATTAATTTGAACATAAATGTTTTGGGTTAATCTGGTTTACTTCCTAGTTTAGCATTACAATGTAACCAAGATATTGCTAGGTTACTGGGTGCTTTGGGTTTACCTTGTCTCCTGATTTGGCTTTAGTCAATTCGAGTAGAAATTCAGGCAGCCCCCTTGCAAACAAAGAAAATAGCATGGGAGGTGTTATTCTGCACGTAAATTGAATCCTTTTCCTCGTCAGATTTGCTGAGACGGATAAGTATGAAGCTGGTCTAGTAAGAATAAGCACATCTCCCACCTCTTGTTACCATTTGTAAAGTGAACGAAACTGAAAACAATTTTCTTGAATAAATACCATAGTTCTCACTCCTGTTTGGGCTTGGTAAAATGTTGAGTAGACAATCAGGCAGCCCCCTTGCAAGCAATTAGCATAGCATGGGTGGTCTTATTTTGCTCATAAAGTTAATCCTTTTGCTCTTCATATTTACCGAATTGGTGTAAAACTTACTTCGACGCTGGTCTAATATGCATAAGCACATCTCCCTTAAACAGGTGTTGAAGAGAAGTAAAATATATTTAACTGGGTGAAATTATTATTGTTTAATATGTATTTGATAGATATTCTTGTGTTTGGAGCATGGTCATCATTTGCAAGTTGTTTTGGTTAAACAGATATTTACACTTTTTTGGTAGTTTTCTTTATTATTGTGGAACTCGTGAATTTTGCTCATTATGTTCTGTTTTGTTATCCAGTGAAGAGGTTGTTGCTCCTGAGCCAGTCGCAGCAGTGGCTCCAGTTCTTGGTGAGCCAATGGATGTAATGACAGCTTTGCAACTAGTGCTGAAGAAATCATTAGCACATGATGGTCTTGTGAAAGGGCTCCATGAAGCTGCTAAGGTTATTGAGAAGCATGCTGCCCAGTTGTGTGTGCTAGCAGAAGACTGTGACCAACCAGACTATGTTAAGTTGGTTAGAGGACTTTGTGCGGACCACAATGTTAGTTTGATATCTGTCCCAAGTGCCAAAACCATTGGTGAATGGGCTGGAGTAAGTGGACTTCATTTTACTGCATCTTCAAACATAATCTGAAATTACTGTGTCCTTTTTCCTGAACTGATATTCCTTTCTTTCTTTGTAGTTGTGCAAGATTGATTCAGAAGGTAAGGCAAGGAAGGTTGCGGGTTGTTCTTGCCTTGTTGTAAAGGTAATAATGAAGCATCGGAAGTCATTTAGTATTCTCTGATGTTATAAATTTATCTGACATTTCTTGTTTTGCAGGATTATGGTGAGGATTCTGAGGGTCTTCATATCATCCAGGAGTATGTGAAGAATCACTAAGTTGGTAATCTAAGTGTTTTAGAGATTGGCATGTAAGAGAAATAGTTCAATTTTAAAGGCGTTGGATTCAGTTGGGTGACCTTTTTAATTATCTTGGTTTGAGAGATTTCTTGTTTCGGTGTTTTGTTTGTCAACTCTACTCAGATCCAAGGGGAACAAGTTCATTTTTTCAAAACAGTTTTGGATAATTCTTGAGCCTTTAATGTTTAGTCTCTTAAATACAGTTTTTACCTAAATTTCCTTTTGATCCTTTTTGTTGCTTAGTTTCAGAGTTGCATTTTTTCAAATCAGATGTTGACTCGTGGTGCTTGCAATAATGTTTTCTGTTAGGGCTATTGGTTGATTATTTGATCTAGTGGATGTATTCTAGTTCTTTTTTTGAAGAAACCAGCGAGCGAGCAGACCTCAAATTTTAGCTGTCTGATTTCCCATGGCTAACATGTCTTTCATTTAACTCCTATCTGTTCAATTGAACAAATGGAAGACACAATGTTGTAAATCCCGAGTTGCCTTCATGGACTGTCAAAAGCACATGCTTGTTACTCATGATTTTCTTTATGGGTTCATTAAAGAGTGCTATCATAAGACTTTTTTTTACTAGATTATTGAATAGCAGGACCTGTGTGTCCATCGGATGAACACCTCTCTTCATCTATAGCATCCACAAACGAAGATCCATAGAAGTCTGAGTCATGATTTCGTTGTATGCCACTTTTGGAGTTGAAATTTGAGTTCATGGTTCTGTAGTGATTTACAGTGACCTAGTTATGTTTACTTGCGTGCATTATCCGCTTAAATGGCCACATTTACGATGCCAATGCTTTAGTGTTAGAAATATTGCTGGACCATTGTCAATGTTAGTATTCAAAAGGCCAGGACTAAAGTAGGTCGATTCAAAGAGTTCTAGCTAGGACCATAAGATATTTTTCAACTATTCCAGTAAATGCTGTGGGTTTGTAGGTTGATTTGTGACAATTGAATACCCCATGTATAAGGGCGGATTGGATTTATGAAGTGTGACATTTCCATGCTAGTTGATTCAAGTAGTTGTTGTCCAGCTTATGGCCTCCAGTAGATACATGGTATTCAATAAGGGCGGGTTGGATTTATGAAGTGTGACTTTTCCGTGTGACATTTCCATACTATTTGATTCGAGTAGTTGTTGTCGAGCCTATGGCCTCCAGTAGATAGCAAAGCCAAAGCCGGGGTTGTTTTCTTAGTATAGTCAGTACAGTTTCACGCTTCTTCATACTGTGATTAAGATGCAACATACATTTTTATGAGATCCTTCAAGTCTATCTGACAATCTTTCTAACCAGATGGGGGACCTCCATTCAGGTTAATTGATTCACCTACCTTCAGGTCCTTGGTTACTTCATGTTTCTAGCCAAGATTGAGACTATTACGTCGACCTTGTCTGTACACATTAAGCGAAATTTTACACATAATCGATCCAGATTTAGCTTTTCCTTGTCCAAAAACAATGTGGTCTGCCCTCTGATGGAGCTGTACTCATGTTCTGCAATTTCTTTAAAGGCCCAAGGATAGCCATGTCTATTCAATGTAGCAAGTGCTTGATTATTCTGATCATTCCATTGGTTTTTTATCAGGGAATTAAAGCTGTGCAACTCAGTATATCGACCCATACTTGCATTTATGTGGAGATTTCTGCGACGACATTGTTATGTATCCGATAACCACTTTAGTAAAGATCGATGTACCTTAAGTATTATCAAAGTTACTTGAAACCCAGTCTTCTTGTGCAGTACTCTCAAGTTTCTGAAACTAAGGTAATGTGAAATGCGAGTATTTTGCACGAAAATGCTAGAAAATCAAGTTTTTGCAATCAGGTTTTGTAACAATGGTAACATGATCTTGAAAGAATGATAAAATTTTCAAAATATTTATGTGTATCTGGAGGTTGTATAAAACATCTTCTAACGATGTCAGATCATCCTGGTTTTAGAATCTGATTGCAAAACCTGGTTTCCCGTACTCTTTTAAGTAAATGAAAACTAAGTGGATCCTAAACGGGTGCCAAATTTGTGTATACATCACCAACCAACACTATTTCAAAAGGTCGCGACACAAAGGCGAATAGCTTTTTGGGTCCATAATGTATTTGAGATTATTCATTATGAAAACACCGTAAAGTAAAGCGCTTATTTTACTTGTAGTGTTTAGTATGGTTCAGATATCGTGCTCAAGCCCATGCTTTCTTCCACAAATGAATCGATAACTTTCTTTTTATTTGATGCCAATTCAGGTTCCACATTGCAGTTTAAAAAGCTTCCTTCGGCAATATAAATATCAGAAATTCTAAGTGTCGAGGAAATGGGCGAGGGAAGTGAGGTGGCGGGGGTGGGAGACGTTCATCTCACTCGAGATGCGTGTGTTGACTTTTCGCGCACGCATCCCGAGCTGGATGAACGACTTCCACCCCCGCCACCTCACTCCCTCGCCCATTTCCTCGCTGTGTAGCCTCTCTCTATAAATATATACCATCTCGCCGTATATATGTTATTTATAATAGGCTAAATGGCGTATTATTAAGTCTCCCATCCATTTTGGAAGAAAATAAACAAATGAGTTCAGTTTCAACCATTCCGTATTTTATATTACACTTCATATATTTTGATTTTGTCTGGTTTTTGTTTTTGCATATTAGTCCAAATTATGTGCAATGTTAAATGATTATTTAAGGAATTTATGATACTAATTAGAGTACGCAAAAAAAAAACAAGCACCCACTTACAATAGTTCAAGAAAAAAAAAAGGAATGGAGAGAGGTTGGGTAGGTACTGTTCGCTTGAATTCTATATATTTTTGTAGATTTATTTATTTGTGATTTGTTTTGTTTATTTCCGTCGGTCATCAAACCATGCGATTCACATTTTTCAAATGTATATGCTAGAAAAATTACTTATATGCAAATATACTAAAACAAAAGATAACTCCAATCGATTAACAAGATGATGATGTCATTAATTATATGACAAACTAAAAGTTCACTGATAAATTGCGCTCATTTTTTTCTAATATATTCCTAACATATTGTTTGTTTGTTTTTTCCCCTCTTAATCTAATTTTTTTAATCTAAATTATGTGAAAATTAATCACTCTTCAAAAATTTCTCATGTCATGTTGTAAGAATGAAGAATGCAATATTTTTAACATTATAACCTTTTTTAAGTTATAAAGCTAAAATGGCTTCAGCCTTCAATATCTAGGGAAAACAAGTTTTTCCAATCAAAACATGATATGGAGGATGATAAAATCCTAGAAATAAACATCTTGATGATTCTATCGTCCTCCCTAGATCACACCGTGTCATCTTGATTGCTAAAGACTTGGTTTTCTAGCATGTTTTTTTATGTGCAAGATTTTAATTTCACCTTTTTTTCCTTTCTTAAGCTTATAGTATTGATATTAATAATAAGGTTTACAGTACTGGTGTCTTGTAATTGGGTTTGCCACTCGTGCCAACACGTCTCCAGTGAGGTTGACCAAAGGTTTGGCTATTTGTACTTGAACCTGTATCAGTTCCATTCTAGTGGTAGCTATTTTCGTGTGAGGGCCAAAGGTTACCAAGGGAGAGAACATCTCTACCAGAGGATGGAAAAGGTTGGGAAGCAGTAATGGCTGTAGCAAGAATGTGATAAATGGAGATCGATTTTTCTCTGTCAATAGTGATATGTGTGCCAACATGGCCTGAGTAGGTAGGGTTTGTATTAAATCATTGATTCTACTGGGCAACCCAAGTAAGGTGAAAGGAAGAAAAAATTTGTGAGTGTTGAATTTGATTTTGTGGAAAACACAATTGATGCGTATGTGTCAGATGGTTTGGAGCATGACAATGAACTGACCAAAGAATTGTCTCTTTAGCAATAACCCACTTTTCATTCAGCCAAAATAGGTGCAGTGGGTGCGCCAAAATTTTCATTCAGCCAACTAATAGGAGTAGGAGAGGTTTGCCACAGATGATTGATGACAGGGCAAATGAATAAAATATGGGTAACATCCTCAGGATGGTTATTGCAAAAAATGCAATAGTTCTCGATAAGCGAGTGAAGCCTAGCCAGATTTGACATAGTTGGGAGGATGCTTTGACCAATCTTCCAAAGTAAGAGCAATGCACTAGGTGGGGCTATATTTTCCCAACTCCCTGAGAACCCTGGCCTCCATGAGGGGTGGGGAAGAGTTTGAAGTGGAACACTCAATTTGGATTTTTGAGAAATTATTTTTCTTGTCGAAAAGCCAAATTAGCTTGTTAGGGGAATTTGAGGGTGTTATCAGAATTTCCTGGATATCCCTGGCCACAGGAGCCAGGAATAGGGAAGTGATTAACTTCTCATTCCACCTGAGATTTTGACTAGAGTGGGAGAGCCAAAAGTCTTGGAAAGTGGTGAGACGATTTGAAGCGGCGGGATTGGGAATGCAATCAGTCAGCAATAGTCCTGGCTTAACCCAACAGCCCTTCCAGAGATCGACAATATCTCCAAACATAACCTGCCAAATAATGTGACATTTCATTTTAGCTAGAGAGCTCAGGTTGCCTCTTTAAGCAAATGAGGCAGTTAAGGGGGTTTGGTGAGCTGAAAAATGTTTTTATTGTGGAAATAAAAAGTTTTGAGTTGGCGTGTACAAGGATTGTGGGGCAAGAAAATCTCTTGCCATAGGTTTTTTTGCCTTTAAGGCAAGACTTTTGTTCCTATTAGAAGGAATATTGAGACATCCCAGATGGTAAGGCAGGGTGACATGATCCCAGATACACATATGTCTGGCCTTGCTCTCCAGAATTTCGTTCCACCAAAATTTCTATGCCAGTTTGTCCAGGTGAGTGGTGATAGAGGCGGGAATGAAAAAAATTGCATAGTGTAGACAGGGATCGAGTTGGGGACAACCTTTATCATAACAGTTCGACCTACCTGATAAAGAACTTTAGACTTCCAGCTAGATAATTTTGTATTGATTTTATCCAATCGTTTAACATGATAATTGATGCATCCAAATTTCGTCCTCCTGTAAGCTTAACCTGCAAAACAGATGTTAGACTGCCAAATACCAATTTTTTGGTGGTCGAAGGCACTCGAGTGTTTAAGTCAGCAACTCTGTTTGAATAATGAAGTAAATCTGGACAAAAATCAGTTAAAAATTGCCTATTTTTGTTGAATATTCCCTTTACCTTCTGAAGATGTGTCCGTGGAGGCGTAACTCTCTCCACGACTCTTTTCTTATGCAATGTTCCTCTTCTTTATGAGAGAATTCGTGCGGGTCTGAATTTTGGTCATAATCACGACTTCTTCTAAGTGCCCTATTTGGGCTTTTATGATTGGTTTCACCTTTTTGGGTTTTATGAGTCGGCCCGGTAGGTGGGATACTTGATCCTCGCGATGGATGTTTGCTACCACGTGTATGGCTGTGATGACAGCCTATTTTGATGTATCATTAGCTACTACCCACTTAGTTAGTGGGTATGCTGTCGTGGCCACTAACTTCGTGACGGTTGGACTTTCAATTCCATCATTGTGTTATTTTTAATGTTTGTTAGCGACATTTGTTTAGTTGGTGTTTCAATATCTTGTTTATCTGTTTGTTTTCATGCATATTTTTGAGATTTTGTGTGCCATCATATCCCACATGTCGTCCCATGAGCAATCTCTTTGATGTTCGGCTCTATAAAGAGGGACGTGACGAGCTTGTTTTCCTCTTTAAGTCATCTTTGAAATTAGGGTTCTTTTCTTCTCTTCATTTTTCTTTCTTGTTCATTCACGATGTTTGTCGGCGATTTACTAGACAGTGAGCAACTTGCAATCTACGAAACCCATTTCTCTCCCAATAACGTTTCTTAGGCAACGCTGGATAGTTCTGACTACTATTTACCTTTTGACCTTGAGATCATTTTGCCCCGACAGAGTGATAGTCCTTGTTGTTCGAGGAAGGGGTATATTGTGTTCCACCTGTGCATGTTTCAATCCGACCTTTGATTTTCAGTGCTAGAGTTATTATGGGCGTATGTAGATTTTTTGGGTATCCCTCCTGCTCAGATGGGCTCTATTGGTTGGAAGGTTATGGTTTCCACGTATGCGAGAGCCATCCTTTCTGGTATTCCTTTGACTGTTAGGACTTTGCACTAGGTGGTTGGTTTGTTGGTGACCAAGAGTATATTTTTTTTCATTTTCCTGCATGTTTTTGTAATTTGAATGATGATATCAGGATTGGTCGCGAGACTGGTTCTACGCCTCTGTCCGTTCTAGCTACTTTGACTTGCGAGGCCAACAAATAGTAAGGTCCTTCAGGGCTCCTAACAAACGGAGGGATCTGCAATTGACTGCGGATGAACAGATGATCAACGAGCATTTTTTTAAACTTCCCAAAGTTTCGCTGGAGACCTTTCTTTCCGATGTCATGGTAGAGCGCAACGGCTTGTACATCATGAATGAGGCTGAGCGGGCTCTGCTGATCGAGAGGCAAGCTGAGGATATTGTTGCTCGTGCTGTTTATGTTGGTGTTGGTATTGATGGGAAAGTGAGCTCGGATGTTACATATCTCAATGCTTTTGTTAGCGTTGGCATTGTTGGCCCAACTTCTAGAAAGAGAAAATTTGTGAGGCCCGCTAGTCCTTCGAAACGATTGTTTATAACTTCTTACTGTGTTTCAATGAGGAAGCGACTCCTTGGCTCTATTCGTCGCGCTATTACTTATTTGAGTTTTGTTGATAGGGAGCCTGCAAGAGAGGATCATTTTTCTCTTGAGGAGGCTGAAGAGATAAGGTTGGTGTTAGATATAATGAAAAGAGGTTATTTTCTGCATATGGTGGTCTTGGTGCTACCGAATGTTCTAATGATAATCCAAGAGACATTGATGACAAGATGTTCCAACTGGCAGTTGTCCAATCTAAGGAGACTGATGATCGCAGTCGAGCTTCTGAGGTGCGGTCTCCCCATTCTCCTCCTGCTTTTGTTGACAATGTGGCTGAGGTCTTACCTTCTCCTGTCTGTTTATGTTCTTCTACCCCCGTTTGCACTACTACTTGTTTTGCTTCTGTTGTGACTATTATGCAGCGAGAGGAAAAATATGGTTTTTCTACCATTTCGTCTTCTCTTCCGGCTATTGACGGTGGCTCCTCCGTTCTTTCGGATCCCCGCATCCTTCATTCGTGGATTAGTCTGAAGTAACCTATCCCTGAATAGATCGTGTTAAGTCGAATGGGAAGTTTTGCTGGTTTACCCAGTTTGACGTGCAGGATGGTACACATAGGTTGATCAATGAATGACACAGGCGGTCGGTAGAGAGGCATTCGATGCCTGCGTTGGATTCGGGCCTTCGTCTTGATGATGGCCTTAGATAGATGATGGATGGGGTGAATCATCTCACTTACATGGGGTGATGGGCTCGAATTACCAAGCTAGTCGTGACCAGGTGGCTTCTCTTAAAAGGAAGTTCACGATGTTGCTGTTGGTGTTTTCGCACATCCTTCATCAATCGAACATGTTAAGAGCGTGATGCGCGGAAGAGAAAAAAATGGTCGGGGTTGCTTGAGCCTCATTGATTGAAGCGGAGGGCACTCGGGATCAGTCTGCAACTAAGCTTGAATATTTGAGAACTGATTTGGATGGTGTTTGTGCGCGCTTACACGATTTGGAAAATGAGTTATCTGCCGAAAAGGCAATTCATGATGATGTTGCACGTGTCGTGGTTGAGCAGTCTACCACTCATGTCATTGCTGAGAAAATGGTGGAGCAATTAAAGGTTGCGCTTGACAAGGTCAAGGAAGATACCTCCACGATGCTTACCACTGTTGAGGGACGACTTATTGCTGTTAGGAGCGAACTTGCTTCTGTCAAAGATAGGCTCCGCATTATGGAGGTGGCAGATTGGCAGCGACTCGTTGATGGACAAACTGAGCTTCTTGACTATATCGAGGAGCTTGGTGTTGATTTATCCCAGTATTGTCACTTGGTCAATCAGACCTTTGAAGATAAAGATGGTGACGAAGACATTTCGGGTTCTTCGATGATCCAGTGGTTGAAGAACCATCGCTTCCATCTCATTTGGAAGAGAGAGCTCCTGCCAGTGATTCGACTACCTCTCGTCCGTCAGGTGATGTCACCAATGATGTTATGATTGCCTCCGCTTTATCTCCTACTCTTTTACCTTCTTCTTCGAATGTAATAGAGTAATTTTATTAAGGAAAAAAAAAGCTTTCTCCTTGGTAGTCGTAATTTGTCTTGTTGACTCGTTGCATGTTGTTTATACCTTTTTAGGTAAGTCGTAGTTGTCGAAATAAGTTTTAATGGCAACGTAGCTTTTACAGCTACATGTCTGAATTTCTTGATCTAAATTATTTTATGGCTACTTTTATGCTTTGATGCATTGGTTGCCTTGAAGTAGTTTGACTTCATCTTTTCTTCCCGATGTGTTGGAGCTTACTCGAGCAAGTTGATCTTTTCGTCTCGACTTTGTATTGGTTGTCTTGAAGTTTTTATGAGAAAGTTGGTTTGTTCATCCAACTTCACTGGTTCGCCGTTCTAGTCGACCATAGGTTCTCTGAGTTAAGTTGACTCGTTTGTTCAACTTTTACTTCGTTGGTTTGATGCACTAGTCAACCTAAAGTTGTTTTTTAGTTAAATTGACTTGTTCGTCCAAGTTTTACTTCGTTGGTTTGACATACTAGTCGACCCGAAGCTCTTTGAGTTGAGTTGACTTGACTCATTTGTCCAACTCTTACTTCGTTGGTTCGACGTACTCGTCGATTTGAAATTTTTTTTAATTAAATTGATTTGTTCGTCCAATTTTCACTTCATTGGTTCGACGTACTAGTCAACCCGAAGCTCTTTAAGTTAAGTTGACTCGTTCGTTCAACTTTTACTTCGTTGGTTCGACGTACTAGTCAACCCGAAGTTGTTTTTCAATTAAATTGACTTGTTTGTCCAATTTTCACTTTGTTGGTTCGACGTACTAGTCGAATCAAAGATCTTTGAGCTAAGTTGACTCGTTCGTCCAACTTTTACTTGGTTGGTTCGACGTACTAATCGACCCAAAGTTGCTTTTTAATTAAATTAATTTATTTGTCCAATTTTTACTTCGTTGGTTCGACGTACTTGTCGACCCGAGGCTCTTTGAGTTAAGTTGACTCATTCGTCCAATTTTACTTCGTTGGTTAGACGTATTAGTCGACCTGAAGCCTTTTGAGTTAAGTTGACTTTTTCGTCCAATTTTCACTTCATGGTTGATCGGGCTATAAGTTTATTACATGTATCCAACTTGTGTCAAGAGTTCTTTTGGCTTGATATGTCGATTGTTTTGTATTGTCGAGCTCTGTTTTCATGTTTAAGATTGGGATCACGAACTAGTAATGTTATTGATATTCTTTAATCGATATTCCGACAAACCCTAGTGGTTGTTCTTTTCGAAAAGTTGCGCTATATTGTGGAGTGGTTCGCTTTGTCCTTTTGACCTTTGCTTGGTTGAAGTCAGTCCTCGTGTTGTTAGAGATTTATGTCTTTGTTGCTTTGTCTTACATTATCTATGTCTTCAAGTCACTAGATTTGTTTTGGCTATGTTTCGTCATTCGTTGGATATGTTATTGTAGTTAATGAACTCGGGATGTTTTTTGAGTCGGTAGCTAAGCAGTGTTGAATTGTTCGATCATGCTCACATCAGCGCCAAACTATCCAATCATGCTCACCTCAGTGCCAAATTGTCCAATCGTGCTTGCATTAACGCTAAATTGTGTAATCATATTTGAATCAACACCAAATTATCCACTCATGCTTGCATCAACACCAACTTGTCCAATCATGTTTTCATCAGCACCAACTATCGAGTTTTAATCAAGTTCGTTGCCCTCGATTTCGTCGTTGGTAATTCGGGTTGGGCTTGCATTCGTTAGTAGGGTCCTTGAATAGCGTTAGTTGATTGGTGCAAGATTCCATGTTTTTTTTATTGCACATCGGTAAAATGGTTTGTCTGGTTTCGTTTGACATCAGTACTCCTACTTTAATATATAGCAGCTCAAGTGGGAAGTGTTTTCGGTTGTTTCTTCAATTTGGTTGATCGTTTTGTTCCCTTTAGCCATGCAATGTAGGGTGTATATCAGTTCCATGGGATGTTCTTGTGATCCCGTAGTGGAATCTACATTTTCTTTTCCTTCGAGCTACTTGTCTAGCATTCCGATGAACTCATTAAGTGGTCATCTCTGAACCCAATGCTCAATTTCATCTTTTAGTTTATAGCAATCTTCAGTATCGTGCCTGTGGTCATTGTGGAGGGAACAATACTTGTTTTTGTCTCTTCCTTCTGGATTGCCTATCATTCTGAGTGGCTAGTTGACGTCTTCCCATTTCACCATATATTTCAGTATTTTGGCCCGACTTGTTTTCAGGGTCTGTACAGTTTGTATGTCTTGTTCGTTACACTTGTTATCCGCTCGTGTTTGGGTCTTATTGACTCTAGTTTTTTTGGACTCTTGCTGGTTGGATTAGGATATCCCATTATTCTTATTCATCTTTGACCGAATGCTATCTTCCCGAGGTCTGTCGTCTCTTTTTCTTTCCTCCATTCTTTCCCATTTCTTTGAGTGATTTTCTCTTTCTTGGTCATTTTTCTTCCTGGCAGTCTTCATTTCCTCAAGAAAAATGTGTTTTTGGGCAGTTTTCAACAGGATTGCCATGCTTTTTAGGGGTTCCAGATTGAGAGCATCAAAGAATGATCCTCTTTTTAGCCCGACAGTGAAAGTAGCAGTGGTCGTGTCGTCGCTGCATCCATCGATCATTGTCAGCTCTTTAGTGAAACGAGTGTCGTAGTCCCTTATCGTTTCCTCAAGTTTATGTTTTATGTGAATGAGGTAGTGCAGTCCTTTTCTCATTCGCTGACTCCCCATGAATGTCGTGATAAAGGCAGTAGCTAGTGCCTGAAAGGAGTCTACTGACCTCGGTGGTAAGCTGTTGAACCATGCCAGTTCATCGCTGTAGAGGTTAAGACTAGTCGGAAATGTTCTGCATAAGATTGACTCTGTAGTCTCCTTTAACGATATCATGTGGTGGAAATGTTGCAAATGGTCTGTTGGGTCGGTGGTGCCATCATATGCCTCGAACTTTGGTGGAGTGAACTTATTTGGCATGGGAGTTATCATGAGGGTATCGGAGAACGGCGGCTTGGCTAGTTCGTATAGTACATTGGGATTTATGACTATGATCCTGAACAGGATTTCAGTAGGCGTTTCGTTACTTTGTGGAGTCTTACCTTGAGGAAGTTCATCGCTTTCGAGTTTCCCTGTTAAGGTTCTGCAGGAACCTCGTTGCTTTCTCAAGTTCAGTTGGTAGATATTTGTTGGGGCGGTGCTTGGATGGTGTCGGCTGATTGAATGCACTATTTAGTGAGTTTTTTCAGCATTTTTGTCATGTGGTTCATCTAGATCATAAGCAGATCTACCCGAGGGTTAGCAACGGCGTTGTTGGATGTCTGGGTTGTGTGAGATGTTGCATGTTGTGGATCTTGATCGTCGGGTGCAATTGGCCCAGTGGTCATTGCTGAATCTTGATCGCAAGTTGTTGGCAATATAGTGTTGCCAGTAGGAAGGTTGCTGTGATTGTTGCTGGGTTGAGGGTCTGTCAAGTGTTCCACCTATTCTAACAGCCTGTCGATTGTCGATCAGTTTCTGGTGAGCTTTGTCACTGTGTATTTTGATATTTTCTTTTTACGGCGCTAAACTAATGCGTCCAAATCTCATATTCTTGCAAGCTTGACCTGCAAAACAGATGTTAGACTGCCAAAGACCACATTTCTGGTGGTTGAAGACACTTTGATGCTTAAGTCAGCAACCCTGTTTGAAGAAGGAAGTAAATCTAGACAAAATCAATTAAAAATTGTCCACCTTTGTCGAATGTTCCCTTTACCTTATATAATGGTCGTAATTAATTCTCTGCGTGACTTAAGCTTGTGAGGCACAACGGAAGGAAATATTTTTTGTAACAGTCTTCTTTTTTATGAAGATGTGTCCGAGGAGGCGTAACTCTCTCCACGACTATATTCTCTTCTTTATGAAAACACTCGTGCGGGCCCGGATTTGGGCCATAATCATGACTTCTTTTGATGGGCCATATTTCGCCTTCTTTGGTTTTATGAGCTGGCCCGGTAGGTAGGATACTCCTTGTTATGGATGTTTCCTGCCATGTATATGGCTGTGATGACGGTCTATTTTGATGTATCATCAATAATAATAATAATAATAATAATAATAATATGGAAATACTGGGAACAACCCAAACAAATTGGCCCACATAGATTGGGCATTGTTTTAAAACCACGATAACCTGATTAATTGACAAACAAAAATTCACTAATAAATTGTACTCATTATTTTCTAATAAATTCCTCACATATTCCTTTTATTTGTTTTTCCCTCTTAATCTAATTTTTATCTTAATTATGTGAAAATTGAACACTCTTCGAAAGAATGCCTTCTCCATACCCTGGACACCCGATTGAGTCTTGGGTCGATTTATTTACACTAATATACATGCTATTTAATGGAAAATAGTTATTTTGTGTTGTAGGAAAAGAGAAAATTTTCTCATGTCATGTTGCCATAAGAATGAATAATGCAATATGTATAACACTAGAGTATGCCCCATGCCGTTGGCACTCCACATAATTTTATTTTTGTTAAATATTTTGTACTAAACATCTCCGTCACTATCCTCATTTCTTCTCTCAATCAATATTGAAGTGTAAGCCTATTCTGAGATCAAAATATATATTATAAATTTTAGGATTAGACTCAGTCAAATTTGAATCAGTTGAGGAAAAATTTTAAATGTCGAGAATGAGTTCTCCCCCAATATTTGAATTCGCCAAAACGTCGAGATAACCCCTCGTTTTTTCGAGTATGATCGGCCCGTTTCATTGATTTGAAAAATATTAAAGACGTAAAATACATTATACGCCTTTTTAATTATAAAACATATATTTTTAAATTTTTAGCACGTATTGATTATTGATTTTGTTAGAAAGATCTTCAAAAATGCATTTCAACGATAGAAAACACAATATTTTCTCTCTCCGCCACATGTACATTCCACCAACTTTTTTCAAAAGTTTTTCATTATTTTTGCCTTTCTACATGTTTTATATTTACAAACATGCCATCATTGGAAATGAATCTCAACTCTCAAATTCAATACACTTTCCAACTTTCAATCATAACCATCTTTTATTTCTAATCCTTTCGATTTGACTTTGTTCCAGTCAGCAACAAATAAAACATCATTCTGAATTGTAATATAGATTATAAACTTAAAATTAAAATGAATTCAATATCTAGGGAACCAAGTTTTTGCAATGAAAACATGACATGAAGGACAATTTTTCTAGAGAGCCAGACCAAGCCCAATACCATCCATCATCCTCGAGTTGCAGATCTTTAAGATGATGGATGGTATTGGGCCTGGCTCTCTAGAAACATTCCATGGAGGATGATAAAATCCTCGAAATAAACATTTTGACAATCCTATCATCCTCTCTAGATCACACCGCGTTATCTTAATTGCTAAAGACTTGGTTTTCCAGCTTTTTTATATCTAAGATTTGTATTTCAACTTACTTTGATTGATTACTACATAAACGATGTATGACATATATTATTATCTTGACATTATTTGTTATTGAGGTCGTCATCTTTCAACACCACCATTAATGAGACATCGAACTGTCATCCGATCGTAGCCAGACACGTGGCATGAACCAACCCTAATAGATGATAGCCCGGACGGACCAGGCTCAAATCATGCCCAATTCAGCCCATAAATCAGGAGATCCAAGCCTAATGAACATAAATCTATTAGCTTGACCCAGGACAGGATGGCGAAAACACAGGCCCTTGGGCTGGAATAAGCGCAAGGCCCACTTAGACCACTTCTAGTCCAACTAATAGGAAAAATACATTAAGTCTTAAAGGGAAACAAATACCAAAGAAGATAACTTGATATAAGGAGAATCTGAATAAGATTTTATCTCTTTATTGCGCAATCAAAGTAGATTCAAGGAAGGGGATGAATTATCTTATTGTTTAAGGTGAACAAGAGAAAGAACGAAAGGATGCAATATAGGGATGGTAGTGGGGCGAATTTTTACGGATATCTGCCCCGCCCGCTCCTTTTAGGGCAATTTTGGTTATGACTACAGGGAAGTTGGGGCGAATACAGATATCCAAACTGTATCCGTTTATTATTCGGGGCGGATACAGATTTGGCCATATCTGCCCCACGGATATCCATTTAACCAAATAAATTACATAAATACCCTTGAACTATATAAAGAAAACTTATACCCTGACCCTAGATCTCTCATCCCACTCTCAACACAGGCACAAAAACATTCCATAAGCCAGCACTTCCACTAGCCAACAACAACCAACACTTCCACTCCACTCGGCCGCCTCCCCACCTAGGACTGCCAGCACTTCTACTAGTCAGCGACAACCAACGACAACACTTCCACTCCACCCGACCGCCTCCCCACCCAGGACAACCAACGCTTCCACCAGCCAGCGCCACCCCACCCGGTCGCCTCCCTCTCCCCCTCCCAGCCGCCTCCCTCTTCCCTCCCGTCCTTGTCCCCGCCTCCCAACCTAGGACTGCCAGCACTTCCACCAGTCAGCGACAACCAACGACAACACTTCCACTCCACCCGACCGCCTCCCCACCCAGGACAACCAATGCTTCCACCAGCCAGCGCCACCCCACCCGGTCACCTCCCTCTCCCCTCCCAGCCGCCTCCCTCTTCCCTCCCGTCCTTGTCCCCGCCTCCCACTCCCTCTCTCCCAAAAACCCCTCGCTCACATTTCTCCGCTCCACCGTCTCTGAACCAAAACCCCAAAACACACATACCGCCGATCTCGATCGATTAGTAAAGTGAAGAGAAAGTACAGGTTGGACAAGTTCTACCACCTCGCCAAGGAACAAGGCTACAGCTCTCGTCCGCTTTCAAGCTCTTCCCAACTCGAGGCCAAGTACAACTTCTTCTCCATCGCCCACTCCGTCCTTGACCTCAGTGCCGAACTCCTCTGCGTGTTTGATGCTATTATGTTCAATAACGAGTTTGACTTGTTTGAAATCAACTCCTCCCATTCGTCACCAAGTTTGTGATTCTTGAATCTGCCACTACTTTCATTGGCATTCCTAAAAAGAATCAGGGTGAATGAGTTGGGAATATTTTTTTACGGATATTCGGACGGGGTGGATATCTGTCATTCCGTCCGGATCGGGGATGATATTTTTAAAATTGTACAAACAAATATTTCGGGGCGGATTTGGAGATCCGCAATCTCCATCAGGGTGGGGATGAATTTAGATGCCCCATTGCCATCCCTAATGCAATCCTAATTTCACCAAGCCGAATTTCACCTCCTTGTTCAAAACTTGAATTTATTATTTGAGTGTCTTGACCACCCCACACGGTGATCTTAATTCACAGTTGTTTGTTTTGCTAGTCAAAGTCTCAATGTTGCTTGTTTTTGTAGGTCAAAGTTAAGGAGGACGAATTTGAGCGCATCAACCCTCTTCCCTCACTTCTCGGATATCCTTTTAAATCCTAAATGGCTAAATCATTCTAAGTTTGCAAAATTACCAAAAATGTTGAAAAAAAAAAAAAAACATTAAATGCACAAATCAAACAAAATCTCTTTGCCAAATATTTTTAAAAAATAATAAATAAAATCCAAAGTACTCTTTGGAAGCAAACAATAAATTCAGTCCTTCATTTTTGCCCACCACCACCTTCCATCATTAACTCCGTTCACAAAAGAGAAAAAACCTTCCACCTCTCCAAATAAAAATATATATTTTCCTAAATGAGCTGGTCTCCACGCAGGACACGTTGGTAAATTTAAAAGACCGTTTTACCCTTGTTGATTCTGCTTCGAGTTTCGTACTATCCGTCAGATCTGACGGTTCAGAACTCCAAGAGACACTCTTCTCGATAACAGAGCACAAAACACAGTACATAGCTTATGTTGTTTTCTATAGCTTCTCAAACACTCCTCCTTCAACGAGACAGGGAGCGAAGAGAGTGTGTGTGTGCGTATCTCGAGGAATCAAGAACTCTGTTCATCACCTCAGGCTTTCGCTGTGCAATGTAGTTTGTTTTTTTTCTTTGAAGACGAAAAACTGATCGGAAAGAATGGCGAAGTGTCACCGGAACAACGTCGGATCTTTAGTCCTAGACCACCGCCACAGAGGCGGAGGAGTAGGAAACTTCAAGCTATGGTCAGCATTCTCCGGCACGGCGTTCCGCCGAAAACTCATCGACACAATGCGGTGCGGAGTTTCCCGCCAGCGCCACGAACTCGACTCCGACACCGAGTTACCGACAGAGTCCGACTCGTTTCATTCCGAGTCGAAGCGCAAAGGCAGATCGGAGAAGTTGTCGGATATTCTCAAAATGTCAGATGAAGTCGTGGAAATGACGGTGGTGGCGGAGACGGAGGCTGAGAAAGAGAAGACTAAGCGGAAGGTGGAAGCGTTCGAAGAGCTTCAAACGGTGGTGAAGAAATTACAACTTGAACAAGGAGTGAAACAGATGGAAGCTGCATTGGATGTTCGGAGACTCGCTAAAGACGACTCGGAAGCCAGAGAGACTCTTGCTATGCTAGGTTCTATTCCTCCTCTCGTAGGAATGCTTGATTCCGTCGATGTTAATGTTCATATCGCCTCGTTGTATGCTCTTCTCAACTTAGAAATCGGAAATGATGCGTAAGTAGGATTCATTCATTCAAATAAGTTATCTTCAATGTCTTATTGCATTTTTTTTTCGTATAAGTTTTCCGCAAATTTCACAGAAACAAAGCAGCTATAGTTACAGCAGGAGCAGTACACAAGATGTTGAGTCTAATTGAATCATCGTCGTCGTCGAGTTCATCTGTATGTGAAGCAATTGTGGCGAATTTTCTTGCATTGAGTGCACTTGATTTGAACAAGCCAATAATAGGCACTTCTGGTGCGATTCCGTTCTTGTTGAAAATCTTGCAAGATGATCAAACTAGTTCGCAGGCGAAGCAGGATTCGCTTAGGGCAATTTATAATCTATCAATCTTGCCTTCGAACATTGTACAGATACTAGAGACTGATCTAGTATCGTTTTTGTTGAACAGTATAGGAGACATGGAAGTGAGTGAGAGAGTGCTTTCGATTCTTTGCAATGTAGTTTCGACTCCGGAAGGGAGGAAATCGATCAGTAGTGTTAAGGATTCGTTTTTCATTTTGGTTGATGTGTTGAATTGGAATGATTCACCCAAGTGTCAAGAGAAGGCTAGTTACATTCTAATGGTGATGGCTCACAAAGCGTATGGAGATCGGCAGGCGATGATCGAAGCGGGAATCACATCTGCGCTTCTTGAATTGACACTTTTGGGTACTACATTGGCACAGAAGAGAGCTTCGAGGATACTAGAGTTCTTGAGAGTTGATAAAGGAAAGCAAGTGAGTGAGAACTATACAGGAGGTTTAGGTGGAGCAGTTTCGGCTCCAATTTACGGGTCTACTTCGTCTTCCAATGGGTTGTTGAATGGTGAATATAAGCTGGAGGGAGAAGATGATGATTTGATGATGAGTGAAGAGAAGAAGGCAGTGAAGCAATTGGTTCAACAGAGTTTGCAGAATAACATGAGAATGATTGTAAAGAGAGCAAATTTGCCCCAGGATTTCGTTCCTTCGGAACATTTCAAGGCGCTCACTACTACTTCAACTTCCAAGAGTTTACCCTTTTGAGGAATCGAAGAAGCAGAAGTAATGGGCGATATAAGGTAAATCTTTTCTTCTTCATCTTCTTCCTGAATGAAATTTATTTTACTGGAAATTACAGAGTTATATGATGCACGTTATTACAGTATTTTAGTCACTTTTAAGTGTTTTTTGAAGTACAAGAAATGGGGTCATTTTAGTCATTGTTACATTGTATGTTCATGTTACCAATTACCATTGCTTCATTTGGATCATCTCCAATGGAAGATCCCAAAACCCAGTTTTGGGTTTGTTTAGTAAAGCAAGCACTCTCAACCGCAAACCACATAATTTTCCGGATTTTAAAGAGAATTGATCCAGCAGAAAACCTTGAAAATGTGGTGCGGTTGGTTGCTCAACAATTGTTTGATTGATTCAACCAGATGCTCTATGGATCAAACATGCAAAGCGCTACAATATCTCGTGCACTAGAAACCATGGACCTGAATCCAATTAGTATGGAAAATTTCCTTTTCCAAGTGAAATTCCCAAGAGTCACTTTTTCTTCGCGGAGGTAATGTAAAGGATAGATTTGGATCAAAGATCTTGCAAAAGCTTGATTTGTGGGGTATAATGGGTAAATTTAGACAGCTAGAGAGGTGATTTTCACTATAGAATTTCCAAAATACCTGAACTGATACTTCATTTTCGACACATTGGTACACATTTTTCTAACTTATATGCAAACAAAAATCAAAGTTAATGGTCTGTATGTTGGAAGCGGTGTCGGTCATTTTCTTCTACATAGAAATGGGCTTCTTGCTTTTCTAACACTGGGGTTTCTTTTACTTTGTTGGTTCCCGTTTCTGTGTTTAAGCTTTCGATGTTAGAATCTTTGTACTTTCGAAGCTCATTATATAATCTAATGAGCAAAAATATCTCTTCGATTAATTCTCAACTCTTTACTATTATTTCAAATCCTGTCAGTGAAAACCATACTGTATTCTTCTGCCTTCGCTCGTCGCCATGTTTCTGGCATAGGGTTTTCTTGAGTCGTGTTCGATATTATAACCACATGCGCCCACGCACAAGCACTAGTAAAAAAATAGCACTGATATTATAATTTCTCTGGATCTTGACTTTGTGATTGTCCTATTTTTAATACCATTAAACTCTTGCAGATGGGGTGTAAGAAGCATTGATCCTAGTGAACCCTGCAAGTGAGTTGGAGAGAAGAAGCAGAGCTGTTTTTTGTTAATAAAGACCATGTGCAATTCCTCCCTCAAGGTATATATTATGTATGGTTCATTGTTGATCTAGCATTAGAAAATTTAGATAGATAATGTTTTTTTTTTTTTTTTTTTTTGCTCTTTATGTAAAGCATAAATATTTTGCCTTGAGTGAATAGTAGTGGTTTGTTTTGGGTCTCAGACATATTAAATGTGTTTTTGTGCTGTATATGGTGGCAAACTTTAGTGGGTTCAATTCCAAATTTAGAAATTCTTAGTGTTTTGCAACAAATGATAAGGATGGGGTAAGGTAGGGTTCCAGTTTTAATAAGCAAAGGTTTGGATAAAAAATCGTCTCACTCATTACGCATTATGGAGTAATGAGGACAATTAACTTTAGTTGGCATAGGCATCATTAGGATATTTGCCAAAAAATGATAGTAGAAGCAGTAGTGAGTGTGTGGAAATAGATTGAGATCATTGGATGTCAATGAACTAAAGATATAGCCAATTCCGATATTGGACCATCGAATTTCTTAAAGTATTCCTCATATGGAAAATGGTTCCCCCCAAGTATAAGCAAAACCCAATGATTTGCACAATTCGCAATACGTGCAAATAACCAATACCACCACAATAATTCTCGCACTTTTTTTTTTTTTACTGAATTTATAATCTATTGCAAGTTGTGAACAAAAACTTTTTTGCTCCTCACTTTCCAAAAAAAAACTTTTTTTGCTACTTGTAAATCAAACCCCAAACCAAAGGCATTCTAAATTTTTTACTGTATGTCTATTAACCAGGAGCCCTTCTAGGGAGCGAGGTAGGGCGAGGGGGCGAACCATCCCTCCCCTCGAGATAAGCAAAGCCGTGCATCTCAATGGGGATGGGTGGTTACACCCGTCCCTCGGTCCCTAGAATTTCTGATTAACCAGACAAAACATTTACGAAAAGCAAATATCATGACCCATATGCTCAAAAGAAGCAAAATGTGGGCAAATTTTTTGTTTTGAAGTTTACATAAAGAAGCAAAAGGTGACAGGCTTGTGTTTTTGGAGTTTGTAGCTTTTGCTCCTCCTTGACCAACAAAGGACGAAAGTGAAGGGACTATTCATAACACGTCTTCAGTGCAATTACTAGACTTTTGCAGAGTATAATGTGTCATGTTGTGTAGCAAATATACACAAATTATTGTACAGATTCCTCCATGGTCCCTCAATTATTTTTGTTAGCTTTTCAATCCGTCAATCAATCTACAAAACGACCTAATCACCATATAGAACCATGGTTTGAATCAAGGAATGTGATTACTCGAAATATGTTGAGATTTCACCGTTATATTTCTTATTTTAAAGTTACTGAAATCTCTTTTGAAATTTAAAATATGCAAAATTTTCTCGAGACAATAGATAAATATTTTAATATGTTATAATGTTATTTTAGTATAAAAATTTGTTATGTTAGTGATTATTTTGTAACATGTAATCTGTATGACACTACGAGTAGTGTGATATTAATTATGTAGTATTTAAAAGTTTAAAATGCATAACTTATATTGTTAAATTTGAAAACACAATCGAAATTTTTACTTTTTTCTACACAAAACGAAATATCTCTTAAAATCAAGATATCGAAATTAAATCAAAAAACGAAATCACAATCTTTGGTTTGAAGTAACACATGGTAAACATGCTTTTGCAATATTTTTCTAGTTATGGGTTGTGTTTGAATGGCTACATCATTGATATTACAAAACATTTCAGCATTAAATGAAAGGAGTTTGAATGGCTAAAATCAGACCGTCTTAGTTGTTGAACTCTCCATGTGCAATGTCTCATGTAGCAATCAGTCTTCACTCTAAACCCTTTCAGCACTAAATGAAAGGAGTTTGGATGTTTTGTATAGAGATTTAAAATGTACATCACAAATACTGAATAACTAAAATTTCTGTTCCTCAATGATGCAGAAACAAACATGGTAAAAGGGAATTTGGTGGTTCAATGCAGCTCTTATAAGGCTGGAGAACACGATCTATGTCGCAAGATGTATGCTAGTAGCTAAAGCGTAGAATTATTACATCGATTGCTCCACGGTCCTGGTCCTGTCATTCATTCGTGGTCCCTTGTGTACAACAAGTTTTCTTTTCTTCACCTTCATGATCCATCGATAATATACTGATCAGATTAAGCACCATAGGTAGGCGATCCTCATGTCCTAACCTAGGCAGAGAAACCAAGTGTTCATTCTAGGTGAGGTGATCGGTCTGGCTTGCCTGAATGCAAAACCCTATAATAGTGTAGTGGGGAAACCTTTCTGGTTTAACCTTTGCCATGAAACCCTACACTAGAATAGGAACCAACTTTTTGGCTCACCACTGTCACTGTGAAACCCTACAATAATGTCAAGGGATTTGCAAGCGTTTCGCAACTTGCAAGTGTTTCCTATAGTGCAAGTGGGTACGTAATTCTTAACCCAAGATTACTTTTAACATGAAAGTAATCACAAACCAGTAACAACTTTGAGTGAGATGGGTGATGAAAGGTGTCTTGAAAGTGTTTGAACATTATGATCCTGTTGCAAGCTAATCATTGGAAGCGTAAATTAGCATTCAACAAACACAACTCACCAGAGACTAATTATCAGTAAATTTCGCTTAAATTGTACTACGCCAACTATAAGGCATCCAATCGAAATGGCTAAATCTAAACATGTAGGACCCTTATGGTAAAGCTTGTGTTGAAAAATTCAAGCACGAGGTCTTATTTATTAATGGCGAATGATTAGTCTAAATCTGAGTTGCAAACAAGGGAAGACGTGTCAGTGCAGATGAAGCAAGTTATAGAAGTTACGTAACAACCTTGTGTGGGCAGACTAAAAAGGTTGATAGATTACCTTAGAGTTATAGTCTCACATTGTTTAGGTGGGAGAAGTGGATGTGTTATATATTTGCAAGGTTGAATTTCCTTGACACAACGTGTTTTAAAACCATTAGAGCCGAACCCAACCGAAATTGTGTAAACATGTTGAGCCCCTAAGGGGTGGATTGTAACAACGTTGTGAAACGGTCCGAGTACTTCAAGACCAAGATTACTATAGCATTCTCACTCGAGTGGTGCACTGAACCTAACTGATTGACATAAGAATATATCGCGGTCCTAGCTTGAATTCGTTCGACCAGCCTAAAAAGAATTTCACTTGTGCATAATGTATAAAAGGGATTAAAGTTAATTAATACAAACCTAAACTACAAAACGAATCATTTGAATCATATGCATTAAGGATCTTATCATTAGCATTGGCACTCACCAATTATTAGTAAAACGTGAAGGACTCTGTACACATTGCCTAGACTACCTACCTGGGCTTGTCTAATTGGCGAGGAAACGGGGGAGGGAGGGGGGTGGAACCCTCCATCCCCCTCGAGATGTGTGCACTCGTACATCTCGAGGGGATGGAGGGTTCCACCCCCCTCCCTCGCCCGTTTCCTCGCCAATTAGAATTCCCCTTACCTACCTACCCACCCCCTAAAGGATGATGTCTGTTAATTGGATGGAAGTCTCAATCTTGGTTAGAAACAACAGGGTTCTTTGATGGCAAACCGTCAAGGTAGGTCAATCCAATCGACCTTTAATATGAATCGAAATCCCAAGGCCATAGGTTTCACCAACCTTAATTGAATACATTTACATTGTATTGGAATGTCAACAATCGACCTATGACCCCCTTTCCAAACTTGCACCACTAAATTCTAAATATTAACCATTTAGAAATATAAATGTCTAACATCAAACACAGCCATTTGATAGCATTCTCACTCAGAGTGGTACACTCAACTTGAATATTTGAAAATGTCTTGTGGTCCTAGCTTGAATTCATTTGATGGAACCATCAACAATATCTACCAAACATTCTAACACTAATGTATTCTGTGGCAAATCGTATGTGGGTAAACAGAATTTTAGTGGACAGTGCACTAGGCTCTTGACTGAACTCAGAAAACCCACTACAAAAATCTTGTGGACAGAGCCCTTGGTACCTTAATCAACCATGCCCTCCTTACTAGGCGGCAAAAGGTCTACAACTTAAAAATGGGCTTGTCTTATTAGCGAGGAAACCGGCAAGGGAGGGGGGTACAACCCCCCATCTCACTCGAGATGCTCCCTCACCCATTTCCTCGCCAATTAGAATTCCCGCTTAAAAATTACAGGAGGGAGGTGTTCATTTCTCATGCTGTCTTCTCCTCGAGACTTAATTAGCAGCCCAACTTGGGTTGTGTTTGGGCCCTTTGGGGTACTCAAAACAAAATCAGATGATTTATGGGGTGATATTCAATTACGAATTTTAATGGATTGTGAAGAATTTTAAAATTTATTAAAATTTTCAGAGGTATTCAATTAAGGATTTAAAATAATACATGTAAATCTAAGAGTATTCAAATACCGATTTTAAATGATTATTTTAAAATTCATCAAAATTAGAGGTATTCAATTCATGTTTTTCAAAAGTCCACCAAAATCAGGAGGTATTCAAGAAATAATGGATTTTAATGAATTTGTTAAAGTTGTGAATTTTGAAGGATTTGTTAGTGAAAAGTATATGTAACAAGAGTTATTCCAAATCCAACCCCCTCATATTTCAACGGATTTGTATTGACTATTGTTAAATAACACCACCGTTTCCGCTGAATGACGCAACCATCTCATTTTTTGTGATCTGCTGAAGGACACCACCACCTTCCCTTATCTTCTTTTTTCATAGGAGCAGCACCACCTCGCCCCACAACTTTCGACCACACCACAATGCCCTACTACCGCTGGCTGCACCACCACCCACACTTTTTTTTTTGGAAAGCGAGCTGGGTTTTTATAAGATCCCATAACATATCAACAAGGTGTGACCTACAGGTCAACACCATAAGAAAGTAACTATGCCGCAGGCGGGTCTCGAACCTAGGACGTGGGGGATAAACCCACACAGCCCTAACTACTCGACCATAACGCCATTGGCCCACCACCCACACTTCCTCGTCTCCTTTGTTCTTGTTCTTTTTTGTTATTATAATTTTTCTTCTTCTCATTTTTGCTTCTTCTTGTCATGTCTTCATTTTTTTTCCCCTTCTGATTTCATCTTATTCTTCTACTTTTCTCTTTGTTTTTCTTCTTCTTCTATTTTGTTCTCATCTCTTCTTATTTTCCCTTTTTTTTTCTTCACTCTTGCAGATGTTTCTGCGAGTGGAGGTTCCCCACTTGCCAGAACCTTCGCGAGGGCAAAAGGAAAAAAAAAAAAAAAAAAAAAAAAAAAAAGATAGAAAAAAAAAGTGAGGGGGAGGAGGTTGAAGTTGAGAATAAGAAGATGAAAATGGATGAAAGTGAGATGAGAGGTGGCGGTGGTGATTGATGGAAAAGAAGAAAAATGAGAGGTGACAGTAGCATGGTGGAAGCGGTGATTGAAGAAGAAGAAGACGGGAGGAGAAGTGACGGTGACAGGAATAACAATTTGAAGTAAAATAGTTATTTGTATTACTTTTGGACCATCTTCAATATATTTGATTTTTTTAATTTAAAGCAAAATTCTCGTAACATATAAACAATTGTTTA
Source organism: Berberis thunbergii (assembly GCA_003290165.1). Classification (NCBI taxonomy): domain Eukaryota; kingdom Viridiplantae; phylum Streptophyta; class Magnoliopsida; order Ranunculales; family Berberidaceae; genus Berberis; species Berberis thunbergii. Next base: position 91,297 of record QNQO01000855.1, on the reverse strand, counting down.
ATTGATATTTTGGGAGATATTTTATGATATGTGTTGACATGGATAACAATGTAGATGATATTTTTTCATTGTTTCCTATGACTAATAACATATTTATAAAAATCCCTTGAATTTATAAGAATCAATAACAAACCTTTATAAAATCTACAAAATCCAATTATTTAAAATCCATTATAAAATCATTTGAAACTTTTTAAAATTCACGAAATTTAAAATTCTTCAGAGTCCATTCAAATCCTGAATTGAATACCCTCACCTTATAAAAGAATAAACTCATTCATACACACTATAGCTTTACTCTAGAGATTTCAGAAGTTATACTAAACAGAAATGGTGCCTGTCTTTGTGGATTAAACATAGATACCGAACAAGGGATTAACACTATTGATAAAGATTAGAATATGGTCTTCTAACCTGATCATTTTAACAGATTCACGTCATTTTGCAGGTCCTTCTAGCAAGCACACGTTTGTCTAAGGATAGAAACTCAATAAAGGGGTTTTATCTGTAACATTGAGTGAATATTAGTTTTGGACAACCTATCATACAGGACGAGTAAACAATAATTTTGATGCTTCTACTCTATAAAAAACAAGAATGACTATAGAATAATAACTTAACGATATCAAGAACTTTATAAATATTATATGAATGTCAGTACAGCAATCAGTGGGTAATCAATTTCCTTGAGATGAAAATTGGGGGTCCCATAATCGTCATGGATGATCGTGAGAAATCTGTTGGCAAATAAATGTTGCATTTATCGTTCCAGAAAAAGGTACAGACAACATCAATAAGACGAATTATAGAACGCAACTACACCTCTTTTACCTCTTTACCAGTCAGCCTAACCAAGATAATCTACTTTGTTGCAGTAACTGGAAGATAAACCCCTTCTGCTGCCAACCAGATGTTATCAGGGCGCTTGTCTCTTACTGCACAGACCTGCACGAAACAAGAAGTTACATAAAGTCGTGAAACATTCCAATTGGAGACCACTCAAAAACCTTACAGGTTATCAAACTCAGTTATAAGGCTTTCAAATCATCAAATAAGAAATGGTTACCTCTTGTTGACCACCAGCTATTCTGCTGTATTTCTTGTCGTGGCTGTGCAAGTAACCGCCAGTGTCTACATGCTTAAGTCTAACCTTTTGGTCTTGTTTCCATGTCTTCCCAGTCCCCTCAATCTCAAGTCTAGAGATATGCACAGAATATCTACCATTAGCAGAAGAAAAATCATAAACATATAATTTAAAGGGCAGGTGTGGCACTCACGTCCAATAGTCCCCAGTATCAGAATCACCTTCCCCTCCAAAGCAACTCACCTGCACAAGGCTCAGTGTAAGTATCCAGTCCGAACAATCTCCCAATCCTTTAGTCAATTATCATTTACTCTAGTAGTCTAGCTAGTATCTACCTAGCTAGCTTACGAAAGTTAAGTTAGTATTTGACAACATTGTCTTCCAAACACCATCTTTAAAGAGAAAAAATTTCCAGTACTACAACACTAACACTAATACCTTATCACATATTTCCATCTAACAGCGGAGTCTGCAAAATGAATTAATCAAAGTTTATCAAGGATGGAGGCTTTGGTGTATGGAGTGAGTGAATGAGAAGGCTAAAAGTAGGGATATAGAGCTTTGAGATCCAATATGCATCGATTGGGGTCTAAACCAACAACTTGGAGAAATCATCTTCTCCCTTGTGAAGGGACGATTAACACAGGTGGTATGCCTGAAATCAGCTAGTAGTATATATCAATCATCAATTTCCGGTGAAGTATCAAACAATATGGAGTCTAAAAGTAGCAATGTGAAGATTTGAGATCCAACAGCTTGAATAAGTAATCTTCTTTCTAAAGAGGGGATGCTTACCGTGTGGGCATTGTCTAAGATCGTCTATTATATACCAAATTTCACTTTCCCGTTGCAGTATCGTGTATGTAGAAGTCGAGAGGAATTGTTGTAGAAATGGTGCTCAAGTAAACTCAAGACTTCCAGCAAAGAGATACCTGTATGCATGCCTAAAAGCTGGGCTTTAGACCTTTTACAAGGATTAGCCTTGGTTGGAGAAGTGGTTGTGGAGATGATCAAAGCTGATAAGTAGTGGAAAAAATTATCCCAACCAAATATCATGGGATGGAGGAGGATTTGATTCCTAATGACCCAATTATGCCCTATGCCTCTAGAACATCTACAATGCAAGACTCAACTTTTTGAAAGCGCCTAACGTGCTCTTGGTAGAGCAAGGAACATAATCAAGTTTTAGATGATATTTGGCTTATGTTGACTCTATAGCTTTCATCATCCACTATAGATGATATTTGACTCATGATATTTACCTTATGTTGACTTGTAATTTTAGATGATATTTGGCTTATGGGGTCTGCGTAAGGAATGAAGGTGTGATTCAAGACTTTTGGAAAGATTTCTATCAGAGTGTGTTTGGTTGAATGTAATCCAATTCCATGGAAATCCATGAAGGGACCCCTACATTTAAGGCTAAATTGAGGTAACATCATCTTCCAGAATAGATTTTGTGATTAATAGTGGGAATGAAAGTCTCATGAACATGATAATTTACACTCATTGCTCCCTCTTACATGTTCATTCGACTTCTATTTCCACAAACGATCACAAAATCTAATGAGAGATTAGTGAATAAACCTCAAATTAGCTAAACACACCCTTAGAGCCATAGTTACTGACATAGGGCGAGTAATACGTGAAGTATATCATTTTTAGATAAAATTTCAAATCTAACTCTAAAAGATGATCACTGAGACACAGACAAGGAACCTAAACATATACACAATATATCGTTGGCATAGTGCGAGTACTAAATGAAGTTCCAATGCAATAGTTGGCATATACACAATATATCGTTGGCATCTTTAGTGGGTTCTGGGATCCTATAAAAACCCTGCTTGCCTTTCAAAAAAAAAAAAAAAAAAATTCCAATGCAATCTAAACCAACTGTGAACCTAGGCATGACATGGGTATAGGGTTTAGTCATAAGTACAATTGACTGTGTGGGTACTTATGCCAATTAAACTCTGAAAAAGAGATCAACAACAGGGAACCTGAGCATATAACAGATCATGCATGAATATCTAATTTTTGCATTGCATACACATAATACAAAATTCAGCACCAATTCAATCACGTAAACCAATCAAATTTACAGAAAAAGAAATGCAACATTTTTACTAACCTCAAGGTTTCCAGATATAGGAGATGCGTGCAAGTGGCTGTGAAGCCATTTCCTAGTTCTCATATGCTGCAACCTTACAATTGTTCCACTCTTAATTGGATCCCCTTGCTTGGCACTAGTGTCTGGTTGAGGCCTAACAATCTACATTCAAAACCCACCGATACAAAATCAAAACCCTAAACCTATACAAAAAAACCCTAACAACAATCAAAACACATGAAAAAAAAAACTTACCCAATAACTGTTCGCATCATCGACATTAGGAAACCCAGTAACCGATTGCTGGCCACTCCCCGACCCGTATGGAACATCGTGCGAATGAAGCCTGAACTTGGTCCTTTCGTGCATCAATTTAATCGCACTTCCATACGTAATCTGTTCAAATTCAAAACCATCAAATTAATTACATCAAAACCATTTTAAATAAATTAAGGCTTGTTTTTACCACATCAGTGATCTGTTCAAATTCAAACCCATCAAAACCAATTTCAATAAATCAGGGCTTGCTTTTACAAAATCAGCCTTTCATACACTCACCTTGACAAATTCATCTATGGGTGGGCTGCAGGCATCCCATCCCGATTTTTTGGTTCTTTTGGGATTAATCAAACTCATCCCGACCCCGACACGATCTAGAGTGGAATGCATTCGGGATGGAGTTTTCAATCTCACACATCCCGTTCCATTCCGTCCCGAACTTATTTATTTAATATTTATTATTATTAATTTTAATCAAACTATTCTTCCAAAGAAAAATTTATGATGTGTTTAAATTAAATAAAAACATTTATTATTTAAAAACTTGTTTGATTTGGTACTCTTTGATAAAAAATTAAGTTGGGTCAAATAGAACTCATAAAAATTTATACTTTTTCACATGTTAGATTGGTTATAGGACAATTACTTTTGAATACATTAAGAGCATCTCCAATGGTAAAAGTTAAAATGAGGGATCAATCATCCCCCATTTGAACCAAAAGCTAAATTTAGGGGTCCCCATATTTCTTCATCACTCCAACCACATCCCCTATTGTACAACTACTGGTTAGTGTATTTCAAAGATGCTTCACATAAAAAAAAAAAAAAATTGTAAGTTCAATGAACCATGAATTTTAAATTACATTTATATATACATAACTTTAGCATTATTGTTATAATAATAGTTATATATACGTAAATTTAGCATTGTTGGTGTTTGAGCAATATGTAATGAAATTCTTTTGTATTATTTGTTAGAAGACTATTTAGTACACGACCGAACCCGGTCGGAATGGTCGGAATGGGACAAGGTCGGAATGAGATCTATCCCGTCCCAATCCCGATCCCGAACGGGATAGAGATGAGGTATGTCCCGTCCCATCCCGTGCCCACCCCTAAATCCATTCAATAAAATTAGGGTTTGCTTTTACCAAATCACGCTTTATTACACTCACCTAGACAAGTTCATCCTATCAAAACAATTTATTTTAATAAATTAGGGTTTGCTTTTACCAAATCAGTCTTTCTTACATCGAAAAATTCATCTCATCAAAACATTTACTTTAATAAATTAGGGTTTGCTTTTAACAAATCAGGGATTTCTTAACTCACCTCGACGCCTTCGGCGGTGGCAGCAGAGGCAGAAGAAGGAGAGCTGTCTTCCAGATCCAGCGCTAGAAAGAGGAATAGAGCTAGAGAGAAGAAGCCAATTGCCATTAAGAGTAGGAGAACGATGAACCAGGTCTGCTGCCAGAAAGGAATATCAGACTCCGAAGCCTTTACAGAGCTTCTGTAGATGATTCGAGACGGAGATCCTAGGGTTTGCGGAGACGGAGAAGACGATTGAGGAGGTTTTCGACGCGAGAGGTTTGATGATGAAGAGGTAGCCACGGCTTTGTTAGGGATGATCTCCGGAGCGAATTCGCCCTAGAGAAGATGAACAAGATTTTATGAGATTGATTGAGCGAAAGAGAGATTTGGAAGATTTTGATTCCAAACTTTGTTTGAGTTTGTAGTGTCGAGTCAGCAAGGGCTTGAGTTGCCACGTCGGTCTGGTGGTTTGAGGCGAATAGAAGAGTTACATGTGGAGGAGGGGTGACGTGGGTGATTGTTATTGGGTGGTGCCATGTGTTTTTGAAAACATGATGTTTGTTATTTTTAGTAAGAGCATCCACAAAACAAATTCAATGTTTGAGTCTCTAGTCTACCAATGTTAGGATCGTGAAGTCGTTAACATTGATAGGTGTGTATGTTTCTTTAAGGGCTTAATGATGGTTTGGTTTGTAAGGGCTTAATGACGGTTGTGTTTGTATGACTCAGATGGATGCGATTGGACCGTGGGATCCATAGGTAGTGTCATTGGCAAAGATAGCTAGAGCTTGTTGAAGAAAAATTGTGCACAAGAATGATGGGCAAAATCTAGAACCAGTATGGTCCAGACCCGTTTCAAACTTGGACCAACCGATTTCATTCCGGTCCCGATCCTAAACCGAGACGGAGCATGTTTCCACAACTTTAGTCATGGACCGTCTCGATTACTATAGCATGTCAAATGCATTACTATCCTACATTAGCCTTTTCAAAGCTTAAAGCCCTAACAACCAACCAACTTATAATTGGGCCTACTTCAAGCCCAGCCCAACACCTATCCATTTTCCTATCCGTCCACACAATCAGTCGCTTTCAGATTCTCTCTCTTCTTATCCTATAGACACTCTTTAGTCTTTTCTTCTCCTTCACGTACACAGTTATATACTCTACAAACGAAGAGGTTGGATCCATCACATTTTCAATCAAGCTCCTTTGTTTATGCCCACGCTAACGCCAACGCCCCTTCCCTTTCCCCATTTCATTGACCAACATTAATGTCAACCCCCATTTTATTCACAAACCCTGAACTCTTCAAAACAAGTTTCTAGACTCAATCAAACGATTCATCTCTTCTATTTGCAAAAAACAACAATTTCCATTTCCATCATCCTCCAATTCTAAGTCCCTGTTTCTTTGTTAGTTTTATCTGATTGCAGTGGCGCAAGGGGCGGTGTCGGTCTTGGTCATATTGCTGGATTCTAGCTCTATGGAGGTTAGGATCAACCATGGCGCAAGGGGTGGTGCCAGTGTGAGTCAAATCGCTTCTATGTCTGTCCTCTCTCTTCAACTCTATCACTTTGGTAAAAGAGGATTGTTCTTCCAAAACCCTTGCTTTTGTTATTATCTTTTTCCCCTTTTACCAGTCTTTGCATGTGTTGTTCAAGAAGGTATCACCTTTTTCTTATTGAGATTCGTACAATTATTCAAGTTTTATTTGGGATAACATGGTTATGTCCAGACCATTCTGGTTCAAACCAGTCCGGGACCAATCGGGTCTCCCCCAAAACTCTATCCTGGACCATTTTGAATTGTGCCCACCCCTACGATGAAATGTTACAATTAGGTGGTTCATGTTATATGGGAGGGCACATGTTGAATGCTAGGGAGTTGATTGATTGGGTAAAAAAAAAAAATTGGTAAGGCTAATTTATATCAAGCTAAAAACTACCTAGTACATATTATCTATTACTTAATTGATGTCTTGCATTTGTAGCCAAAGCATGAGCTTCACTATTCAGTTCTCTAGGAATATACTTACATGACCATTCAGACAGGTTAGAGAAAAGTGAAATAATACTAGTGAGTAAAGGGCGCCACATTCGAAACTCCATCTGTTGGTCTCCTTGGTCTGTATGCAAAATCGAGTTAAGAGCACTCGAGTCACCCATGATCAGTCCAGTAGGCAGCGTTTGGCCTGTATTAACAAAATAGCAGCTTTCGCGACAAAACATTCGGCCATAGTACTGTCAAATTCTCGGCTAGGGATCGTATCTGCTAGTCTGGCACGCACTCTACCATAAGCATCCACTGAAAAACTCCAAAAGCTCCCTGTTGATAGGTGGGAAAAGGACATCATAAGTAACCAAAATCATCTCAGAGGAAAGAGAAGTAGGGGCTAAGTTTGGGATCCTGGACACTGTGCTGAGTCTATGAGTTCTAGCAGCCAAGAGTTGTTGATGAATTATGAGGAGTCTAGAAGTTTGCATATTAGACTCGAGATCTAAATGAGGTTTCGGGTCCTGGGTAAGGTGAGGCAAGTGATGATGGTTATCTAAAGTGGTCATTTCTAGATGGTGATGTAATAATGAGGAAGGATTCGTATTACTAATAGGAACTTGGGGAGTCAGGAACCATTGCTTTTTCCAAAAGGACCAGATGTGGTTTACAGATTGGATGAATTGGTGAAAGAGAACTTGTTTTTATAGAAGATCAATTATTACGAGTCTGCCAGATGACATGAATCATTGTTGTGATTTGAGAGAGCATTTCCTCTCGGTGCAATGAGTGAGTTTTCACCATTTCCAGAGGAAATTAATGAAGCCATGGATAGTTTGTTATGGGATATTGGCGTTTTTCCAGTCAATAGGAAAAGGGGAAAACAACCACTGTATATGGATGATTGGGCAAAGGAAGAAGAGGTGAAACACACCCTCTTTATGTTTAAGACAAAAAATGCAACAATCATCAATTGACATATGAATATGTGTCAGATTCGACATGGTGGGCAAGGTATACTGCGAGACCTTCCAAAACAAGAAGACAACAGTTGCAGGCGCTTTGATCCGTCAGAGTTCTCTTAAGATTTTTGGTTTAAATTGCATGGAATTGTGTGAGGAGGAGGATTTTAAATTATCAGCAACAAAGGCTTTTATAACACTTTTTACCGAGAATATTCCTATTTTGTCGAATTTCCAAACCAAAGCGCCCTGAGAAGCGGTGGAGCAAATGAAAATATCAAGGATGTCTTTGGCGACTGGTTGCAAAAATATTGATGAGACAAGCTCCTTGTTCTAGGAAGGGCGTTGGTTGTGGAGATGTCAATGATCTCAGACCATCTGAAAGGAGTGAGCAATGAGCATGAGGAGGCAAAATGTCGCAATCCACCAGGAAAAAATTTGGTTTCATCCATCAATCATTCCATAGATGTATCTCATTACCTGAGTGAATTTGCCAAATCATATGTTGGCGCATTTTTTAGAGGGCTAACTGATTACTGCGCCAGGCAAAATAGGCAATCAGGGGAAGTTTGGAGATTTGGAAGACACTTTTGTGTCGAAAGTATATGGCTCTGAGTTGCGCGTTGGTGGGATTGAGGGGATTTGTGATGACATGCCACATGTGTTTGGCTTTTAAGGCTATATTTTTTTATTATGGCCGAGGGGATATTGAAACTGCCCAACTGACGAGGACGAGTAATTTTATCCCGGGAACAAATGTATTTTTCTTTTCCCTCTTTAGTACCATTATACTAGAAGTTCTGGCAATAACATCAATTTGGTCGGTAGTAACACAGAGGATGAGAAATATTTGCATGGTGTATACCAGGATAGAGTGGATGACTGCCTTAATCATCACATTTCGCCCTGCTTGAGAAAGTACCTTGGCTTTCCAAGAGGATAATTTTGTGTTAATTTTATCCACCAGAAATTGGAAGTAAGAGGCTTTCTTTCTGGACAAAAGCAAAGGTGGACCGGGATATTTGTCCTTAGGATTGTAAAACTTAGATCCAAGAATTCGTTAATCATTTAGCATATTTTTGGTGAACATTAGAGTTATAATAAACAGAGGTTTCATCAAAGTTAACAAGATAATCAAATAATTATAACATTATTACCTCTTATTATATTTTTGTTAATCCTTATTTTTATCTTATTTTAGATTAATTATTAAATTTTTGTGTTTTTGTAGAATTCGGAGCAATAACGAAGAAATCAAAGAAAAATGCAATCTCAGACGGTGACTTTCAGAGGAAGTGGAGGTGTAAATAGCCTAAGCTCATAACTTAAACCCATAAACCCAAACCCAATGCTAAGCCCAATCAAACCCTAGCCTTAAATCACTCATTGAACACCCCCCTGATGCAGATTTAACTAACCTAAATAAATAGGTTAATTTAACCTAATTTTAATAACTGCAAGTGCACAGTGTCTAACTGGTAGACAAGGGCAAGTACAGGTCGATCCCACAAGGACTGTGGTTGCAATTAAATCTCAGGGTTTATTTAAACTAATTTAAATTGGGGTTACAGCAATTAAAATATCTAAACTAAAAATCAAATAAAAAAACAAAATAAAAAGTTTCAAAGAATATGAGAATGGAAACCAAGGCATTGAATCCACCACAGGTTCTTTGAGATTTGTGTAATCAAAAATATTGTTTTCAAGATTTAACACGACTAACCTAAAGATTAATCTAAGTTCACAATTGATTTCAGCATAGGTATAAACCCCTAGAATTGCGTGTCTTCTTACGGCACACACAATCACAAGTTTATTTTAACTAATCCTAATCCCTAGCATTGCGTGTCTTCTTACGGCACACACAATCACAGATTCAGATTAATTGATTAAATCAGGCTTTTGAATTTCAACAAAGGGTACTTCTAACTACCGACTAGTCTAGATAATTAATCAGGATATAATCGGTGAAAGCAATTTATTAAAAATCATAAATCAAATATGTTTAACGTTCAAGCATAAAGAAAATCATAAATTTAAATACACAAACTCTAGGAAATCCTGTGGTTTCATCGTAGCCTTGGCGAAAGGTTAGCTGATCATAGTGGCGGTGGTCATCTCCTCATAATGTGGTACGCTGCAACTCATCCTTGCACGAACGCGAATCCCGAGGAAATGGATGCTGAGACACTGTGGTGGCTCTGAGATACCTCGGGGTGCAAATAGTGAAAACTGTTTTTCAATTTTGAAAAACGGTTTTCTCCCGCCGAATTCACGCGGCTTCTGCTGGTTCGTCTTCTCCACCGCGACGCGACTAACTTCGAAGCTGTTCTTCGCTCCTCGCGAGCTCCTCGTCAGCTCCAACCTCGTTCTGAACCTGCAAAAGAGATATAGGATAAAGAACGGATGAAATATCACAAATTAACACGAAGGAGGGAGCGAAACAGGGAGTTCTGTCGCGAGCTCTGTCTCGCGGCCGTGACGAATGAGGTTACGTGGTCTGACTCTAATGGTGGTCGTGAGAGAGAGAGAGAACCAGTGAGAAAGAGCTAGGTAAACAGGAAGGAGGGAGCGAAACAGGGTGGAAAACAGGGACTTGCTCCCTGTTTTGTGCGCGGCTGATGGTGGTGGTTATTGCGTGGTCTGGTGGCGAGGTTGGAGCAGAGAGAGAGAAGTGGAGGAGGGAGAGACGAAGAGAAATCGAGAGAAGAGGAGGACGGCCTGTGGCTCTGTCGCGAGGCGGAACAGAGTCACGGTGGTTGCGGCTCTGTTTCGCGGCGGTGGCGGCTGAGGTGGTGCGTTCTGTTCGCGACGGTGGCTGTGAGAGAGAGAGAAGTGGAGGAATAGAGAGGGAAACGGGAAGGAGTTCGAGACGAATAGAAGAATCAGAGAAGAAGAGAAGGTTCTGTGGCGAGGCGGAACAGAGTCGTGGTGGTTGCGGCTCAGTTTCGTGGCGGCGAGGCTGAGGTGGTGCTCGGTGGATGGCGGCGGTGAGGATGATGGAACAGAGAGAGGGATGGTAGAAGGTGGCGGCTGATGGTAAAGGACGAGGAGGAGGTGGTGATGGCGGGATTATCGCGCTGCCGGCTCTCCTTTCGAGCGAGGATTGCCGGCAGGGTGGTGTGGTGACTGGAAAAGAGATGAGGGGAGAGGGGCTGTGGAAGAGGAGAGAATCAGAGCTCCCACCTTTCTCTAAAATGGGGAAGCTAAATAGGGTTCTCATATTGGGCTTGGGTTTTTAGGTTAGCATGTTTTAGGTTTGGGCTTAGGTTAAATTAGGTGGACCTAGGTTTATTAGGGTTAGGTTTAGATATCTGTCTCTTTGCTTTGTACCACCACTAGAATCGACCAATTTGTCAGTCCTTAAGTTGTCGCCTTAATATTATTTCATCGTTAACGCTCAAATTCCTGCCAAAACATGAAAACGAAATAATTATTATAAATTATAATAATCGAAACACTAACATATATAAATTAAAGGATATATTATGTAATAATTATGTGAATATCACCCCCCCCCCCTAACTTTTTCCATATTCATTTTTCTTAATTCTCTATAAATACAAGAGAAATGAATGAGAAAGTGAAGGAGGGGAAGGGAATCAAGCCTCAATAGCCAAAATCAAACCCTATTTCCTTTACAAAGTGATTCTCATCACCATCCCAACTAAAAAAATCCAGGTTTTTTCTCCTTCATCCCACTGAAACAGGGGCGTGACAACCCTGTTTCACGTCACCTTGCCACCGTCCAGCAACCACAGCCGCTACCACTATCAGACACCACCTCCTCTCCCTGTTCCATCACGCCACACAGCAGCAGACCTTTTCATCTATCTCTCATTCCCTCTACCACCCTCCCTGTCCAGCAACCAAGCACCACCATCACCCGAGCACCACCACCACCACGAAAACAGGGGCGTGACAACCCTGTTTCACATGAAATCTTCACCTCGCCACTGAGCACTACCATCACTGGAGGTCCCTATCTCCCATCTTTCTCTGCCTGTTCTTCTTATTCAGCAACGCAACCACCTCAGAGCAACGCGAGCCACCATCACCCATCACTCCACAGAGCCATCACCGCCATATCTCGGCCCTCCTTCCTGTCTCCCTCTCTCACGACCACCATCGCAAGCGGCGCATCAGTTCACACACCACCACTGCTACAGGAGTAGAAACAGGGGCAGTGCTTCCATCTCTCTCCCTTTTTCCGTTCTATTTCGAGTATCTATCTGTTCTTTGATATTCACATAATTATTACAGAATATATCCCTTAATTTGTACATGTTAGTGTTTCGATTATTATATTTTATAGTAATTATTTCGTTTTAATATCTTTGCAGGAATTTGAGCTTAAACGATAAATCCATATTAAGCAGTCACAAACGACAATTAGGCAATTTCAATGGTGGTATCAAACAAAACACAAACCTACACCCAACACCTAACTCTTAACCTAAAAATCCACAAACCTACACCCAACACCTAGCTCACAACCTAAAAATCCACAAACCTAAACCTTGAAACCTAAAACCCACAAACTTAAACCTTGAAACCTAATTCATAACCTAAACCTCATCCATAACCTAATCCATAACCTAAAACCAAACCCAATCCTACCCACATTGATGAATCTACCCCTCATCTCATCCCTATTCATCTTGGCTATTTTCTATAAATAGAGGATAATGGGGTGAGAAAAGGGGGAGAAAAGAGAAGGGAAAACAAGCAAATTAGGAAGAAAAATAATCCTCTTTCTCTCAAATTCACCTCACCCTCATCACCACCACCTATCCCTCTTCCACTCATCCATTTCTCACTCACTCACTCACTCAGTAGTCACCACACCCTCGCCACCACAGTCACCTCGCCATCGCCACCACCGAGCTCCACAACCGCCACCGTCACCACCGTGAAATAGGGGTGTGACAACCCTGTTTCACGTCCAATTTTCTCTCCACCACCACTCTCTGCTCCTCTCCCCTGTCCACACAACCGCCACCACTTCCGCACAAGTCCCACCACCACAACCTCCGCACGAATCGCCGCGACAGAGCCACCAACCAGGCCGCGAAACAGAGTCGCACCGCGGCTCTGTTCTGCCTCGCCACAGCCCGTCTTCCTCCACTCTCTCTATCCTCTATTCGTCCAGGCCTCAAACCTTCTCTCCACCACCGGAAAACCACCACAACCAGAGCCGCACCGCGGTGCACCACCGTCGCGACAGGAAGCAAAAACAGGGAGACTTTATTCCTGTTATCTCTCTCTGTTTTGCTGTTTTATTGGTGTTTCCTCACTGTTTATTGTCTTTTGCAGGCTCTTGAGATGATTTGAGCTCGAGGACGGTCGCGAGGAGCGAGAACGAGGCCGAGAACCGCGCTGTCTCGCTGGAGAAGACGAGCGGCTACTTAGCTGCACTGTAGCAGCACTGTAGCGCTATTGTAGCAGAGGCGGGAATCAGTTTATTTCGTTATTTGGCTATTCACACCCCAGCTATCTGTAAGAGCCACCACAGAGTGTTTTTGGCCAGTTTTCTCGGGATTCGCATCCGTGCAGAGATGATTTCCACCTCCATTGACGTTGTGCCCACCGCCACCATGACCAGCTAAACCATTCGCCAAGGCTACGATGAAACCATGGGATTTCCTAGAGTTTGTGTATTTAAATTTATTATTTTCTTTATGCTTGAACGTTAAACACATTTGATTTATGATTTTTAATAAATTGCTTTCACCGATTATATCCTGATTAATTATCTAGACTAGTCGGTAGTTAGAAGTACCCTTTGTTGAAATTCAAAAGTCTGATTTAATCAATTAATCTGAATCTGTGATTGTGTGTGCCGTAAGAAGACACACAATGCTAGGGATTAGGATTAGTTAAAATAAACCTGTGATTGTGTGTGCTGTAAGAAGACACGCAATTCTAGGGGTTTATACCTATGCTTAAATCAATTGTGAACTTAGATTAATCTTTAGGTTAGTCATGTTAAATCTTGAAAACAATATCTTTGATTACACAAATCTCAAAGAACCTGTGGTGGATTCAATGCCTTGGTTTCCTTTCTCATATTATTTAAAACTTTTTATTTTGTTTTTAATTTGATTTTTAGTTTACATATTTTAATTGCTGTAACCCCAATTTTAAATTAGTTTAATTAAATTCTAAAATTTCAATTGCATCCACTTTCCTCGTGGGATCGACCCGTACTTGCCGTTGTCTACCAGTTAGGCACCGTGCACTTGCGGTTATTACAAGTGGGTTAAATTAACCTGTTAATTTAGGTTAGTTAAATCCGCATCAAGTTTTTGGCGCCGTTGCCGGGGAAGGTTGCGTTGTAATTGAATTTAAGATTTATTTTCACTAATTATAAAATATCAAAAGATCAAAAAAAAAATTTTAAAAATTAAAAAATTAAAAATTAAAAATTAAAAATTAAAAAAAATTTAAATTTAAATTTATTCTTATTTTTATTTTTATTTTGTTCTTTTTACACTCATTTTCTGTTGATTTTGCAGATTACACGCTTCTCGAGGAAATTTGACGATCCTGCAAAAACATCAAGAAAATTTTTATTTTTATTTTGTGAGGAGAGTTGTACTTTTATTTTCACCTCGTTTTACGAGTGTGCGGTGTAATAATTTTTTGAACTTTACTATTTTTCATTTTGTTTAATTAAAAAAAAAAAAAAAACCCACAATTTTCTAAATCAAAAGAAATTATAGGGAAACAATTTTAATTGTTACCCAATAAATTTTTTTTAATTTAGAAATCTGACTTCTAAGACCAAGACCAGTAAATTTATTTGCATGTGCTTGTGTGCTGATTGAAACATATAAAGAGAAGTCGGACTTTTTTTTGAATTGTGCTAACTTTTTGTGCAGATTGGAATACGCACACTGTAAGTACGTATTGCTGTCTCACGCAATGTATTAGCGACCAGGGTGCTTGGTGTAATTGGTTGAAATTGTGTGATTGGTTGTTAAAATTCTGTAATTGTGGATGTTAAACTTTAGTATTTCATAATAAGCAGACCCAACTTCTAAATAGAAACTGGTGGGACTTGATATCCCCACCTCATCACTCCAGCTGTGTGCAACCAATAGCCTCACATAATTAAAATCAATTAGCAAGTTAGATAGAGCATCTCGTAGGTTCGGTGTTCATAAGACAACCAAGACCAAGGTAAATCCAATAATTTTTGTGTTGACCAAAGCTAAAAGTGACAATGGGTTTAATCATTCAATGAACTCCGAGAGGCCACTGCCACAAGGGTAATTTACCCGGTACGCCGAGTCATAAGTAAACTACGATCCACAAGAAGGATTGGTGTAACCAACAGTTTTCGGTTAGGAACACAAGCCTCAAGTGTGCATTTAACATCACATCGTTCTCACATCTATTGGCTTACAGAGCGGTAGCACAAGGAAGTATTTAATTGGACCATTGTGACCTCCTTCTCTTGTGCGGTAATCCGGTTTCTTTGAAACAAAACTCTAGCCTACTGATTTTGAAGTTTGCGGTGTAAAGTGTATACTCTTAGGATCAACTTGTAGCACCCATTATTCTGTCATAAAGATTACATAAGAAATAATCTGTCCCCCAAAGATAAGAAGATAATTAATCTCAAAAACACTAATTGCTTAGGGAGGCATTTTTTTTGTGCATCAATTGATTGCTGATTGTGTTTGAGTCTGTGCGTGAATTTTTTTAAAATTAGCAAACATTTCGACCCTCACTTGGTGTAGACTTGTTTATGCGTCTTTGGGAACGAGATTCAAGGGGTCGACTGATTAAAGAGGACCCTGTAGAGTTGTTTGAAGTCCCCATTGACCTTCTAGAATCATTCTCATTATCAAGTGAGACCACTGAAATGGCCGAGGAGAGAGCATTTAAGGATTATTTTTCTCCACGTTCCAATAACACCCCATCTTGCATTGTCTTGCCTGAGACCACTGCAAATAGCTTTGAGCTAAAACCATCAATTATCCACCTTTTGCCTTCCTTTTATGGTCTAGAAAGAGAGGATCCCTATCTTCATGTCAAAGAGTTTCTTGACATATGTGCTACTCTGAAATATCCAAATTTTTCTGATGATTCAGTTCGTCTTAGGCTGTTCCCCTTTTCTTTAAAAGATAAAGCGAAGTCATGGTTAAACTCCTTAGAAACTGGAACCATCAACACTTGGGATGCCCTATCAGGAAAATTTTTGACAAAATATTTTCCTATTCATAAAACAAATGCCATCCGAAGAGATATATCTAATTTTCAACAGAAAGAGGGTGAGCATTTCTATGAATGTTGGGAAAGATTCAATGAACTCATTGCTAGGTGTCCCCATCACGGCTTTGAAAAGTGGCGCTTGGTTCAATACTTTCAAGACGCGTTAACCCCTCAAAACCGTCGAATGATTGACGCCACTAGTGGTGGGTCACTTATGAAAATGAGTGCTAATGAGATTTGGGAATTCTTTGAAGCTATTTCTGAGAATTCTCAACAATGGGATTATTCAAGAAAAGACATGGATAGGCGAAAGGGTGGTTTGTATGAAGTGAGGGATACATCATCTACTCCTCATCTTACTCCTTCTTCGAGGTTGGAAGAAGTTGTAATGACAATGGCACAGAAGATTGATGCATATCTGGAAAAGTCTCAGCCATCAGTCCAAACCAATGTTCCATCCGAGGTTTGTGCTGCATGTTCAAGTTCTAGTCATTCCACATCAGACTGTCACTTGAAAAATGAGTACCCTGCTTATTTTGCTGAGCAAGTCAATGCATTCAATACCTTTAGGCAATCTGGTTATAATCCACATTCAAATTTTTACAATCCAGGTTTAGCTAAACACCCTAATCTCTCATGGGCCCATGGTCAACATCAAGGAGGCCCAGTTGTTATCCCACAAGCTCCTCGAGCTCCAATTCCTGCTAATAGGCCTCAATTCAATCAAGATGTTCCTCTCTCTAACACTCAGAGTTTTCAGGATACATTGAACCAATTTATGCAGAGAACAGGAACCATACTCGAACAAAACTCTCAGGCTATCACCGAACTAAGAGCTAATTCTCAACAACAATCTCAAGCCATCCAAAAGCTTGAGATGGCTGTGAGTCAAATAGCAAAATCCTTTCCTGAAAGAGAAGCAGGAAGATTCCCTGGTCAACCCATTCAAAATCCTAAGGGCAAATTCGAAATAGGCAGTACATCTCAGCCACGAAATGAAGATGTCAAATCTATCATAACCCTTAGGAGTGGAAAACAAGTTGACAACCAACTTAGAATGCCTAATTTGATTGATCCTGAAGCCCAATCTACGCCAAGGCAAGTCACACCTCCATCTGAGAAGGAGGCTGATAAAGCCTCATCTTCTCAAGAGGATCATCATCTTGACTTTAATCCCACCAAGGCATCCTATACGCCTAGAGCCCCATTTCCATCGCGGTTAGCTCCGGCGAAGAAATGAACAAATGCCAACAATATAATGGAAATTTTTAAACAAGTTCAAATCAATATTCCATTACTCGAGGCCATTAAGCAAGTTCCCTCTTATGCCAAGTTTTTGAAGGATTTGTGTACACAAAAACGAAAAGTAAATGTGCACAAAAGAGCCTTCCTAACTGAGCAAGTTAGCTCCATCCTTCAACACAAAACCCCACCTAAGTATAGAGATCCTGGTTGCCCGACTATTTCATGTGTGATTGGTGATCATATGATTGAGAAGGCACTGTTAGATTTAGGGGCAAGTGTTAATCTATTGCCATACTCGGTATATGAGCAATTGGGTCTTGGTGAGTTGAAATCAACTCAAGTGACATTGCAATTGGCAGACAGATCTGTCCGAATCCCCCGCGGTATGTTAGAGGATGTGATCATTCAGGTGGACAAATTTTATTTCCCTGTGGACTTCATAGTCCTGGACACACAACCTGTTCACAATCCCTCTAGTCACATTCCAGTTATTTTGGGTCGTCCATTTTTGGCCACATCCAATGCTATCATTAACTGTCGAAATGGAATCATGAAATTATCATTTGGTAACATGACCGTCGAACTCAACGTATTCAATGTAAGTCAACAACCTCCCGAGTCTGAGGACTCCCTTGAGGTTAACATGATTGAAAGATTGGCGGAACATTCATTTCCTCAGTTTAATGATCCTTTAGAGGCTTGTTTGACTCATTTTAATTTAGACTTCGATATTAATGATTCCATCAGGGAAGTCAATGCTTTGCTTGATTCTACCCCTATAATGGAAACCAGATATAAATGGAAGCCTAGGGTGGAAACTCTTCCACTCAGTGAGTCAAATCAAGTCCCTTCCGTTGAACAACCACCCAAGCTCGACCTAAAAGTATTACCTGACAACCTCAAGTATGCATTTTTAGGTGTTGACGATACCTTACCTGTTATTATTTCATCTGCATTGACTGAAGAACAGGAAGGAAAATTGCTAGATGTTTTAAAAGAACATAAAACAGCACTTGGGTGGACTATCGCGGATATTAAAGGAATAAGTCCAACCGTTTGCATGCATCGCATTCATATCGAAGATAATGCCAAAGTATCGCGTGAAATGCAACGTAGACTTAATCCTAATCTAAAGGAAGTTGTCCGAGCGGAAGTGCTCAAATTGTTGGATGTGGGTATAATCTACCCAATTTCGGATAGCCCTTGGGTAAGTCCTGTTCAAGTTGTCCCAAAGAAGTCAGGGGTAACGGTAATCAAGAATGACAATAATGAATTAGTACCAACCCGCATGACCACGGGGTGGCGAGTATGTATTGATTACCGTAAGTTGAATTTGGTCACAAGGAAGGATCACTTTCCTCTCCCTTTTATTGACCAGATGTTTGAAAGGTTAGCCGGACATGATTACTATTGTTTTCTTGATGGGTATTCCGGTTATAACCAAATCCCCATTGCACCCGAGGATCAAGAGAAGACCACATTCACTTGTCCCTTTGGAACTTTCGCATATCGGAGAATGCCCTTTGGATTGTGTAACGCACCCGCTACTTTTCAGCGATGCATGCTTAGCATCTTTTCCGATATGGTTGAGAGGTTCCTCGAAGTGTTTATGGATGATTTCTCAGTATTTGGTGATTCATTTGATGAATGTCTACATCATTTAACTTTAGTGTTAAATAGATGTGTGGAGAAAAATCTTGTCTTAAATTGGGAGAAATGTCACTTTATGGTACGACAAGGCATTGTTCTTGGACATGTAATCTCACACAAGGGAATTGAAGTCGACAAAGCCAAAATTGATTTAATTTCAAGTCTTCCGCCTCCAAAGACGGTTAAGGAAATTAGATCTTTTCTAGGCCATGCTGGATTTTATCGGAGGTTCATCAAAGATTTTAGCAAAATCGCTCGTCCTTTATGCAATTTACTTGCTAAAGACACGGTTTTTGTTTTTGATGAATATTGTTTAAAAGCTTTTGAGAAGCTCAAACAATTATTGACTTCAGCTCCAATCATCCAACCTCCTAATTGGAACTTTCCCTTTGAGATTATGTGTGATGCTTCCGACTTTGCACTCGGAGTTGTCCTAGGACAACGATTGGACAAAAAGCCACATGTCATTTATTACGCTAGTAGAACTCTACAAGACGCACAACTTAATTACTCTACCACTGAGAAAGAGTTATTAGCTGTAGTCTTTGCTCTAGATAAATTTCGGTCTTACCTTATAGGATCCAAAGTAATTATTTTTACTGATCACGCGGCGTTAAAGTATCTTTTCTCTAAAAAAGATGCTAAACCTCGCTTAATCCGATGGGTCCTATTGCTACAAGAATTTGATATTGAAATTCGGGACAAGAAAGGTTCAGAAAATGTTGTAGCTGACCATTTATCTAGACTTCTAGTAGAGTCATCTAGCGAATATTTACCATTGAATGAGTCCTTTCCTGATGAGCAATTATTTGCTCTCTCCCAATTACCTTGGTATGCAGATATTGTGAACTATCTTGTTACAGGTCAACTTCCTTTGAAGTGGTCCAAACAAGATAGATCCAAATTTCTTGCTGAGGTTAGACATTTCTTCTGGGATGATCCATACTTGTTCAAGTATTGTCCTGGTCAGGTTATCAGGAGATGTGTTCCTGAAAGTGAATTTCACAGCATCATCTCATTTTGTCATGAGCAAGCTTGTGGTGGTCATTTTAGCTCTAAAAAGACAGCTGCAAAAGTTTTGCAGAGTGGTTTTTATTGGCCTACCCTTTTTCGAGATACTCATGCCTTTTGCACCACTTGTGATCGATGCCAACGAATGGGTTCCATTTCTCGTCGCAACATGATGCCCCTTACTAATATTCTTGTGGTTGAAATCTTTGATGTTTGGGGTATTGATTTCATGGGACCATTCCCTCCTTCGTTTGGCAATCTTTTCATCCTTGTTGCTGTGGATTATGTGTCCAAATGGGTAGAAGCGATACCATGTAAAACGAATGACCACAAGGTTGTGGTAAGATTCTTGAAAGATAATATCTTTTCTCGTTTTGGTATTCCGCGTGCCATTATAAGTGACGGTGGTTCTCATTTTTGCAATAGACCGTTCGGGCTATTAGTAAAGAAATACTCCATCACACATAAGGTTGGCACCCCCTATCATCCACAAACAAGTGGGCAAGTGGAGATTTCCAATCGGGAGATTAAAAACATTCTAGAGAAGACAGTCAGACCAGACCGTAAAGACTGGTCTCAACGTCTGAGTGATGCTCTCTGGGCTTATAGAACAGCATTTAAGACCCCGATTGGAATGTCTCCATATAGGCTTGTTTTTGGAAAAGCATGTCATTTGCCTGTGGAATTGGCACATCGTGCATATTGGGCCATCAAGACATTCAATTTTGATATGGTCAAGGCTGGATCACATCGTAAGCTTCAACTTGATGAGTTGGAAGAGATCCGAAATGATGCGTACCACAATGCCAAAATCTACAAAGAACGTACGAAGATATTCCATGATAAATCCATTCTTCGTAAGTCCTTTGAGCCATCTCAAAAAGTTCTGTTGTTCGACTCTCGGTTACGACTTTTTCCGGGCAAGTTGAGATCTCGGTGGTCTGGACCTTATATTGTGAAAACAGTGTTCCCACATGGAGCTGTGGAGATCGTTAATCCTAAGGATGGCCATGTATTTAAGGTAAATGGTCAACGACTTAAGCCATTCTTAGAGATACCTCGATTAGAAGTCGAAGTTGATGTAATCCTATTAGAGGACCCTGTGTATCAGAAGTGAGGATCTTTTGGGTTTTGTCGGGCTGATGACGTTAAACCAAGCGCTCCTAGGAGGCAGCCTAGCTTTAGTTGTGTGTCTCTGCTGTTAGTCTGGATTGATTTTTGAGTACCCTATTTAGTGGTGTTTTCACTCTTACTCGTTAGCTCCGTAACAGTTTTGACTTACAACTAGCTTTCTTTTTAGTTTTTTTGTTAGTATCGAGTCTGCATTTTATCGATTTCTAATGAAAACTCCATGATTCTTATGTTTGTGAGCCTCATTGATGGATGACTTCTTGGAAATTGGTAAAATCTTCACCGCGGTAATACTGTTCTAACCTCCTCTCCTGTACTTATTTCATTCATTTGTAAGATTATTTTGTTAAACATTGAGGACAATGTTTGGATTAGGTTTGGGGGTAGGATTCATGAGTCGGTGAATTTTTCATTTTTTTCGTAGTATTTTCTTTTCTTGAAAAAAAAAATGTTTTTCTGTCAAGAAAACTTGGTCTTTTACGAGTATGAAAATGGACTTTAAATGTTTTATGCTCAAGAAAATGCAAGCCAACTTGACATATTGGTATATTGATAAAAGACTGAAAGTTTATTAAGATCCTTAAGTTAGATCTAGTTCATAAGATTTTTCAACTCGATTATCTTTGCACCATGAGTCATGTTAGCATAACTTGAAGTTGATGAGTGAAATATATACTAGAAAACCTTAGAATAATAGTGGAGACTTAACCCTGAAAGCTTTGAGCCTTTCTATTTTTCTGAGGGTTATACATAAACTCTGATTTTTCTTGAGTCTACATTATCTCGTTGATGATCTCATTATTTTCATTCTTTTGATCAATTGCTTTGGAAATGACATAAAAATTGAATTATTACACTAGAACTTCTTGGCTTATTCAATTGAGATGTCATAATACTGACCCGAACTCAGGAAATGATCTAGGCATTTCTTTTCTTTAAACCATTAACTAGCTTTTTAACTTACCCATAACATTAACTTTTTGTAGCCTTTTGAGCCATAGATTAACCTTTTATTTGTTAACCCATTAACCTTTACCCAATTTTTCTGGGAATGTGTACGGATGAATATACTTGGTGTAAAAAGGGCATGAAAGAGCAAAATATGAGATATGTCATAAATCCTCTATGAAAGAAAGAAAGAAAGCAAGAAAGAAAAAGAAAGAAAGAAAGAAAAAAAAAGGAAACAGAAGAAGAATGTGAATGAGGATAAAGATGTGAGAATGAAGAAAAAAATTGATGGTGCGCAACATTGATTTATTCTTGACAGCCCTAATTGTACGTATAATGGGTGTATACATTCCTAGAAATTTTTTGTTAGAATCCTTTGACATTCCTTATTAACTATTACCCAAGCCCCATTACAACCCAACAAAGTCCTAGTTGATCTTAGGTAAAGGTTGGTTTCGTAGATGTGGAGATTTAATAACCAAGACCTATGGTGTTTGATTCAACATTCCCAAAAGTAATTGATATTCCTGTCCATGAGATCATGTTCATTCCATTCTTGAAAAGTCCGTTATTCATATTACTATATGTGAGATGATTGTTTTCCATCATTTACTCTTTTCCTCACATATAAACTGAGTGAAATATCAAATCTCTGAGTGTTTTGTTGTGAGTGACATGAGAGGTTTGAAGTCAAAACAAACTTTCTACAGGAGATTTAGTCATTGTTTTACTCTGAAATGAAAAGTTATGTTGACAGTGCTATCCACAAACACACATTGAGTTGAGGATGATTATGAATTTTTTTCTAACCTTTGGAGAATATTAAATTATTTGGAGATTTGTTGATACACTAAAATGACACTGTTGGTTTCTTGCATTTCTTGAAGTTTTAAAATGAACACTGTTTGACCAAGTTTTGATTGAGTCAGTAATGTTTGTGGGTAACATGTCTGGAAACCCTCACGAGACTATAACTCGTCCACTAAGGGTAATCTAGGGGTTTAAAGCCTTGTTGCACGTTTAAGGTAAGTGCAACCGATGATTCCTGCGAAAGTGAGTTAGAATTTTCTTTTTATTGTTTTGCTCGAGGACTAGCAAAATATAGGTTTGGGGTATTTGATATTCACATAATTATTACAGAATATATCCCTTAATTTGTACATGTTAGTGTTTCGATTATTATATTTTATAGTAATTATTTCGTTTTAATATCTTTGCAGGAATTTGAGCTTAAACGATAAATCCATATTAAGCAGTCACAAACGACAATTAGGCAATTTCAATGGTGGTATCAAACAAAACACAAACCTACACCCAACACCTAACTCTTAACCTAAAAATCCACAAACCTACACCCAACACCTAGCTCACAACCTAAAAATCCACAAACCTAAACCTTGAAACCTAAAACCCACAAACTTAAACCTTGAAACCTAATTCATAACCTAAACCTCATCCATAACCTAATCCATAACCTAAAACCAAACCCAATCCTACCCACATTGATGAATCTACCCCTCATCTCATCCCTATTCATCTTGGCTATTTTCTATAAATAGAGGATAATGGGGTGAGAAAAGGGGGAGAAAAGAGAAGGGAAAACAAGCAAATTAGGAAGAAAAATAATCCTCTTTCTCTCAAATTCACCTCACCCTCATCACCACCACCTATCCCTCTTCCACTCATCCATTTCTCACTCACTCACTCAGTAGTCACCACACCCTCGCCACCACAGTCACCTCGCCATCGCCACCACCGAGCTCCACAACCGCCACCGTCACCACCGTGAAATAGGGGTGTGACAACCCTGTTTCACGTCCAATTTTCTCTCCACCACCACTCTCTGCTCCTCTCCCCTGTCCACACAACCGCCACCACTTCCGCACAAGTCCCACCACCACAACCTCCGCACGAATCGCCGCGACAGAGCCACCAACCAGGCCGCGAAACAGAGTCGCACCGCGGCTCTGTTCTGCCTCGCCACAGCCCGTCTTCCTCCACTCTCTCTGTCCTCTATTCGTCCAGGCCTCAAACCTTCTCTCCACCACCGGAAAACCACCACAACCAGAGCCGCACCGCGGTGCACCACCGTCGCGACAGGAAGCAAAAACAGGGAGATTTTATTCCTGTTCTCTCTCTCTGTTTTGCTGTTTTATTGGTGTTTCCTCACTGTTTATTGTCTTTTGCAGGCTCTTGAGATGATTTGAGCTCGAGGACGGTCGCGAGGAGCGAGAACGAGGCCGAGAACCGCGCTGTCTCGCTGGAGAAGACGAGCGGCTACTTAGCTGCACTGTAGCAGCACTGTAGCGCTACTGTAGCAGAGGCGGGAATCAGTTTATTTCGTTATTTGGCTATTCACACCCCAGCTATCTGTAAGAGCCACCACAGAGTGCTTTTGGCCAGTTTTCTCGGGATTCGCATCCGTGCAGAGATGATTTCCACCTCCATTGACGTTGTGCCCACCGCCACCATGACCAGCTAAACCATTCGCCAAGGCTACGATGAAACCATGGGATTTCCTAGAGTTTGTGTATTTAAATTTATTATTTTCTTTATGCTTGAACGTTAAACACATTTGATTTATGATTTTTAATAAATTGCTTTCACCGATTATATCCTGATTAATTATCTAGACTAGTCGGTAGTTAGAAGTACCCTTTGTTGAAATTCAAAAGTTTGATTTAATCAATTAATCTGAATCTGTGATTGTGTGTGCCGTAAGAAGACACACAATGCTAGGGATTAGGATTAGTTAAAATAAACCTGTGATTGTGTGTGCTGTAAGAAGACACGCAATTCTAGGGGTTTATACCTATGCTTAAATCAATTGTGAACTTAGATTAATCTTTAGGTTAGTCATGTTAAATCTTGAAAACAATATCTTTGATTACACAAATCTCAAAGAACCTGTGGTGGATTCAATGCCTTGGTTTCCTTTCTCATATTATTTAAAACTTTTTATTTTGTTTTTAATTTGATTTTTAGTTTACATATTTTAATTGCTGTAACCCCAATTTTAAATTAGTTTAATTAAATTCTAAAATTTCAATTGCATCCACTTTCCTCGTGGGATCGACCCGTACTTGCCGTTGTCTACCAGTTAGGCACCGTGCACTTGCGGTTATTACAAGTGGGTTAAATTAACCTGTTAATTTAGGTTAGTTAAATCCGCATCATTCTTCCATCCATCTCTCTCTTTTGCAGGTACCAGAGCCGTTTGGAGGACAAAGGAGCATAAACAAGGCAGCGTGAGCAGCGCTGCTCGCTGGAGATGAAGGTGCAGAATGCAACACGATTTCTAGCGGGCAACTGATTTTCGAATCAGTTGGTTATTGGCACCCTGAGATTCTGTAAGAGCCACCACAGTACACTTGTAACCTTTTGTCGGGATTTTTGTTCAGACCACCTGATGATATGCTGAGTACCACCACATCGAGTTTGCGACAAACCAAAAGGGTTGTATAATTTATTTTACTGACTTGAATGCGTAATTGTTAATTACAATTTTATTTCATAAATTTGATAAATTGCTTTCATCTTTCATGTTCGATTAAACTTGATATGTTTGGTAGTTAGATTCACATTTTATCAATATTCAAAGTATGTGCTAAAAACTATTAAGCTTCGACTTTGATTAAGTGTACTTTAAAAAAACACTTAATGCTTGGTAAGAGTTTATTTGCTTGAGATAAATTGTTAATGTTTGACAGAAACTTAATATGATTGGAATTTGATTTTTATGATCACATCTTCGATGTAAGCAAGGGATCCTCATCCCTAAAGCTTCTCGTTTATAATTTCAGTAATTTAGATTTAAATATATTTGCTAACTCTTCGGTGAGTCCAAACCCCACAAAATCCATCTCATCTATCTTTTTCTTTTATTTTATTTTCTTATTTTTAGTTTAGTTTTAAAAACACTATAACCCCATTTTCTGTAAATTAGTTTAGACAGTTTCTAAAATTCAATTGCATCCACTTTCCTCGTGGGATCGACCCGTACTTGTCGTTGTCTACCAGTTAGACACCGTGCACTTGTGGTTATTACAAGTGGGTCAAATTAGCCTGTTTATTTAGGCCGATTAAGCCCGTAACAACCCAATAAGCACAAAATATTCAGTAATGGACCGGCGAGTGATTGGGAAATTATCCCAATCAGAGTCACAGTAGCCATGTAGTTGAACGTCGGTGCTAGCGCGTAAGAGAATTCACTGCCTAGGACATCCTTTGATATAGCGAACCACTCGTAAAGTTGCTTCCCAATGACGGGTTCGCAGTGATTGCATGAATTAAGCCAGTGTATGAACCGAATAGCACAACTCAGGACGTGTAATTGTCAGGTAAATCAATCGTCCAACAAGACGACGATACTGCTCCGGGTTGTCCATGAAAGGGTTGTTATCTAAAACAAGTCCATAATTCTGTTCCAGTGGAACAGTGGCTGGTTTGGCGCCCAACTTTCCTATTTCTGCGACTATGTCCAACGCATATTTGCGTTGAGATAAAAATATCCCTTCGGCACCATGTGCAACTTCAATCCCCAAGAAGTACTTCAATTTACCAAGATCTTTCATGTGAAAACAAGCATTGAGATATTTCGTAAATCGATCCAACATTCCCGAATCATCTCCTATCATAATCAAATCATCAACATACACATGAACAATCAGAATAACACCATTTCGTTTAAACGTAAACAGAGAATAATCAGAGTATGACTGCAGGAATCCATAATTTTGTAATGCAGATAAGAGTTTAGCAAACCAATTCCGGGGTGCATGCCGCAAACCATAAAGAGATTTTCGTAGACGACACACTTTCCCAGGATACGAGCCAGACAAACCAGGGGTGGCCGCATATAAACTTCTTCGTCAAGGTCCCCATGTAAAAATGCATTACGGACATTCATTTGATGCAAATCCCAATTCTTTTTGCGGCCACTGCTAACAGAACTCTCATTGTAGCCATTTTAGCAACAGAAGCAAACGTTTCATTGTAATAGATCCCTACTTTCTGATTGTTCCCAAACACCACCAAGCGTGCCTTATGACGCTCAATTGAGCCATCAGAATTGTTCTTCATTTTGTAAACCCATTTGCAACCGATGGGTTTCTTCCCAGAAGGCAAATTATCCACAGTCCACGTCTCATTATCTTCGAGAGCCTTTATTTCTTCTTGCATAGGAGTGCGCCATGTGTTATGTTTGACAACCTCAGAAAAACGGGTAGGTCTCAGTCTCGGCTATAATAGCTGCCAAAAAATGACGATGCGGTGCAAAAAAATTATCACAACTTACATAATTAGCTATGGGATAGGGAATACCTGAGGACAACGAAGGAGTAGGATTTGGTGTGACGGGATCGAGGCAGCGAGCGGTGTGACACACCTAGTCTTGTAAACGGCTCGGAGGACGTCGTGTACGTTGTGTATGGCCTTCTGTAACACTAGGAGCAATGGACACAGATTCAACAATACCCACACTCCCCCTATCGCTAGGCTCCTACGACTCATCATCTATACCAAACTGTAACGGCGTTGGATCCGTGGAATTTTCATCACCAACGACATCCTCAACTAGGAACTCGTTGCTTGTGGCAATAATAGGATCAGTAGGGGGGTTTTGAAATGGAACCCCCCCCCCCTCACTAAAAACAACATCACGAGAAACAAAAAACTCATTTGTCTCCAAATCATACAATTTCCATCCCTTTTTTCCATACGGATAACCCACAAAAGCACATTTACGACTTCTAGATGCAAATTTATCACTTTCATGAACTCGAGCAAAACACAAACACCCAAATGTATGAATGTTGTCATAAGATGGAACAATGTTAAACAGAACTTCATAAGGGGTTTTCCCCACCCAAAATAGAGGAGGATGTCCTATTAATCAAATACCCAACAGCCAACACACATTCTCCCCAAAATTGAATGGGAAGACCAGCCTGAAAATGCAAGGCACGAGCCACATTCAAGATATGACGATGCTTTCTTTCTACTCTACCATTTTGTTGAGGAGTCCCAACACAAGATGTCTGAAATTCATTTCATTTTTTCAACAAAGAAATAATTTAGTGAAGTAAATTCAGTCCCATTATCACTCCTCAGTATTTTCACTTCTTTACCAAACTATCTACTAATCATAGAACAAAAATTCTTCAAAATATTATGCACTTCAGATTTCTCAATGAGCAAATAAATCCACAATGCTCTAATAAAATCATCCACGATGGTTAAGAAATAAACTGCTCCACAAGAGGGGGCGGGACACGATAAGGCCCCCATAATCACAATGAATAAGGGAAAAAGATTCATTTACATTATGACTACTTTGTTCAAAGACATATCTAGTTTGTTTTACACGCAGACAAATTTCACAAGCTTTATTTTCCGAATCAACAATACCCGAATTAAAATGTGGTAGAGTTCCTACAATATGATAAGACGGATGTCCCATACGACGATGCCACAACTCAACATCATTCTTGCATTTCACTTTGTGCACGTGCGTCGGTGTCGCACCACGCAAGACATAGATCTCGTCACGTTGTTCACCCACACCAATCAGGGTCCTCGAGGTACGGTCCTGTATCACACACAATTTATTAGTAAGAGTGATTATAAAGTTTGTTTCATAAAGTAATTTACCAACAGACAACAAATTGCAATTCAACTGTGGAACAAATAGAACATGTGACAATTTCAATTTATCTCCAATAACCATTGTTCATTCTTTCGTTGCCATTGTTTCATCTCCATTTGGTAGTCCCACGGGACATGGATCCACTTCACAAACATCAACAAGAAGATCAATACATCCGATCATATGATATGAAGTTTCGAAGTCAATAATCCACTGTTGTTCAGAGATCTTACCAGTCAGCTTTTCTGTGGGAGTAATCTTTTGGGCGTTCAACATCGTCACAAGCGTTGTCCATTGATCTTCGGTAAGGTCGGAAAGGCCTGCACGGTCTGCCTCAGTCACAGATGACGCTGTCTCGCGCCTACTCACACTGTGCACAACATTCGCACGGGTTGTACCACGTCCATGATCCGTTCCGTGTCCAGTACCGCGGCCACTCCCACGTCCTCCTCCATGAGGTATGTCTCCCGACCATTCTGGGTACCCAATAACCTGAAAACACCCATTTGCATCATGTCCCGTTCTTCCACAATGTTTGCAATTCTCATTCATTTCTTTGTTATCTCGACCCTTCGCGTGAATAGCAAAGGCCACAACTTCACTTCTGTCATATTTTCCTCGTGCTATCTCGTGATGCCTTTTTTCCGTAACAATCATTGCGTAGACTCAATTCAAGCCTGGCAATGGTTCCATATTTAGTATGGTTGAGCACACCGTACCAAACATGGAGTCTTCCAATCCCATAAAAAACTGATGGATTTGCTCGCCTTCCCGTCTCTTGATCAAATGCTCTGTGATTTTGCACTTACACCCATCACATCGCAAGTCAAAATCGGCTCATAGTCATTTAATTCATCCCACAACATATTCAATCTACCAAAATAGGTTACAACAAATTGTCTACGTTGCTTGCACTCCGCCAATTCTGATTTTAATTGTTGAATACGCAGTCCATTGGCAATCGCAAAGCGCAATTGCAAATCATCCCAAAGTTCATTTACGTTATCCCTGTAAGTAATGGTCGAACGTAAGGACGGCTCAGTAGTGTTGAATATCCATGCCACCAACATGGAATTCACCATCCACCAATCTTCAATTTTTGTCGGGTTATCCACTGGCTGCGGAATCGTTCCATTGATAAAACCAAGTTTCTTCTTGGCCCGCAACGCTATTTTCATGGCCTTTGCCCATTATTCATAATTCGTTCCTTTCAATTGCACACGAGTCACAAGTACTCCAGGATTATCTGCCGAGGTTAACGTATACGACGTGATTGCATCATTCTTGCTCTTGCCATTGTTACCACCTCCGGCCATAGCGATTCACAAAAGTTTTGATTTTTTAGAGGAATTTCAATTGCTTTGATACCATGATGATTTTGGCATCGAAAATTCTTCCCTTTCATTGATATCTCACGGTTACATATAAAGAAAACCAAAACTATACAAAGCTACAATTAAGGAAGTTAACCCAAAATAAAGACCAAGTATAATAAGAGAAAATCTCCAACAAAAGAAAAGATCCTAACTACAATTTTCCTAGCCCAAAAAATACCACACTGCACCTCGCCATAAGGAGAGAAAATCTCCAACAAAAGGAAAGATCCTAACTACAATTTTCCTAGCCCGAAAATATCGCACCGCATCTCGCCAACACAAATCTTCAAGCTAGTTCAGCAATAAGGGAAGTCTTCTCTCATCTCGTTCAAATAAAACTACAACATTGGTGATGGTAGCTACTGACGAATAATTTTAATTTCCTGAGACTCTGTCGTTGGCGTCAAGTAAGTTTAGCTTGCACATCACATTGGAATAAGGATCTCTGGGGTCACAGAATAAAAGTTCCTAATGAAAACTTGAGTTCTACTACATCTCTGTGTGTTGTACCAATCGTGCAAACCAAATAAATATAACTTCTATCCTAGTGAGACTTCAAAGACACAAGAACTCTCTCCAAAACTTCATCAAAACCACAAGATTAGCTTAAAAAAAAAAAAAATCAAACTTTCCTCAAAACCACCCAAATTAAGAAATGGGTATTCGATATTAAACACTAAAAAGACTTCTACACCAAAAATTCACCATTGAAACAACTTGGAGAGTGAGACCAAAAGAGCAAGAGGGTTTATAGAACGTGTTTAAATGAATGAGGGTTTATAGATCTCAAAATGAGATCTTTTTAACTAGATAAATACAACAACAACTGATGAAGAGCCAAAACTATGGGTACGACCAACCCAATAGCGAGAGAGAGGAGAAAAAAAAATTTCCAGCTCAAATTATATGATGAAGAGCCAAAACTTGGTTTTCTCTCTCTTTCATCAACACGTGCTAGAGAGATTCCCTAACACTCTTCTGGAGCTAAGCTAGATGTCTAGTTCTCTAGACTTGTTGTTGATTAATTATACCTAACCCTCTAATATAATTTATTTAAAACCTTTATTCATTTATAAACTATATATAAGTTCTGAAAACTATAAATAATTAAATATTAAATTATTATAATAAAATTTTAAAAAATTACTACATAAAGCGTGTCAACACCCTAGTCAACAGGAACCCATCAAATTTTGCACAACTCAGTATAAATACCCCATGGTTCTCTCAGACCAGACCATCCTCCTCTTAGGACACAACTTGGTCACAGAATATTAGTGAAAATGACACTTGGTTTCTCTCTCTCTCTGTTTGCTTGCTCACTCCATCGCTTCGCTGCTTTACATTTCTCTGTTTCTCTCTCGCGCAATTCATCAAATACATAAGCATTAAACCTACTCTCATTTCCCCAATTACACTCAAGTGAACTTTCGGTCGATAGCTTTAGAACCCTAAATTTCGTGTTCAATCGGTGTTGATTGAATGTAGTTTGTAGTTAGTTCAATTTCGTTCTAGGGTTTATCGATGGTTATAGTGAGTTTACGGGAGAAGGTGTTGAGGAGCCCTGTTTTGGAGGAGATGATGGCGTTGTCGGAGGAGAGAGTGCTCGCGGAGCAGATGAAGGAAGCTGCGAAGGGGCTCCTTCAAGTTCCAGCCTCTGTGGAGGATCTTCGGCTTTTCCTCGATGTAAGTATTGTGATTGGTTTTGGGATTTTGGTTCACTAATTGTTGTGTGGGAAAGCAATGTTATTGAATTGAGTTTTCATGGTTTGTTGAATAATTGAATAAGGAGTTAGAAATGAGTTTGGAAGAATGGGCTTGTCTTGATTTTGGTATTTGATGATTGTTTTGTTTAGTTGTTTTAATGAGTTGTGGACTCGGAAAGGTTAAAGTGAAGTGATTACCTATTGCATAATTATGGGATAATGACATGTAATTGAGCAAAAATTATCTGCCATTTGTCTAGGGTTTTGATTAACTAGGTAGTTGATTTGTGTTTAAGCAGCGTTATTGATTTGAATTTGCATGTTTTGTTGAATGATTGAATGGGGGGTTAGAGTTGAGTTAGATGAACAAATTTATCCTGATTTTGTTATTTGATGATGCTTTATTTCGTTGTTTGATGAGTTGTGGAGTTGGAGTATTTAAAGTGGAGCAAAACCTAAAACCTATTGCAGGATTATGGGGTCGTGAAATGTAATTGAGCAAAGGTTTATGATTAGGGCTTGTTTCTCTCAATTATGGGTCGGGAGGAGTTTTAGTTCACCAAGGAATTTTTAGTATTTGATTTGGTGGAGGAGCGAATGGAAATTGAGGTGAAAGGGAGAAAACCATGATTAGGGCATCTCGAATGCGCACTATAAACCCAACTTCACAATGAGGGTGGGTTTTGGAAATTTAGATGGAATCTGCTGCGACAAGGCAATGAATTTTTTTTAACTTTAGCAAGTTTGTAATCTTAAAATGTAAAGTGGAAATTTAAATGCCATGAGGAGCTGCCTCTATCTTTTGTTTGGAGTAATTTTAGAGTCTCAAGTTGGACTGTTTGGTTTGAGATGGCTTGGGAAAATCTCCCGGAACAAATTCACAGTTCTTCATGCTTTGGAGGTGTCAGCTCAAATTTTGAGGTTCAGACGATGCCAGTTAGAGAATCACTTATGGTTGTTTACTAAATTTTTTGCATTGCCACATGAACACATGAACACATGAACAACCATTTATGCAAGCAATCTGTTAAAAGGTGTTTTAATTTCTCCTCAAGGCTAGGTAGGGCTCTTGAGTCTCGACTTGTCCAAGGCGCTATGTTTTCACAAAGCTAGCGTGCCTTAACGCGTTGTGTTGATTATGACGATGAAGATGAGAATATGCATTGAATCAGTGGATGATAAGGATATTTGAATTAACAGTTTTGAGTTGTGGTTGTTAGTTTAGTTTAGTTATTTTGCCTGTTGTGATATGAGATGTGGATGAAGACTAGGTATTTTTCTAATTTTGTTGGATTGATTAATTATCATTTTCAGTAATTGTTAAGTTATACATGCCTGTGTTTTATCATTCATATTATTTATGATTCATATTTCACTTGACATTTATATTGCCTTAAAAAGTCATATTTTGTGTGTAGACGTTTTTTATGAAACGAAGCATTTGAAGCACCAAAGCACAAAGCACAACCAACCACAATAGTTTTTAATTATTATTCCACCTTAACTTTGTTGCTACCCATCGTGAATCTCGGGGTTCACAGGGCAATTGTCAGTGCCACCTTATCACGCCCCGCGCCCCATACAATTTAGCTTGAGGTCATAGCTCTGACGAGGAACCTCGGTTGTGTACGACTCCCAACCTGAGAGGTTTTCTTCCTTGTTTGTTGTGATAGATTTTCTTCCTTGTTTGTTATGATAGATTTCACTATTGTAACCCTCCTATGTGTCTTTAATGCCATAAAGGATCTTAAAGGATTTAAGAACAGAAACTATTATATAAGAGAAAAGTTCCTACTTTCAACTCTCCAACATTCATTTCTCTAAATGTGAAATGTACGATATTTGCTGATTTCTCGACTTTGATTCCGTCACTTGCATTCATTTTCTTGGGATTGTTGATTAACATTCCAAATCAACAATATGTCTTTAATCTTGGATGTATGTGATAGAAGGAAAAGATGATAGACGACGGACGTGCAAGATGATAAGACGAGAAAAGAATCACTTATTGACTATTGATCCATAAACGACACTTGCAATGATGAAGACAGGGAAATTTAGCGAAGGGAAGATCATAATTGAATAATGATTTAGTGACTTTGTTTGTTGAGGAATATGACATATTCATTGGAATAGTGAGTGATTTTTAGTTATGAAGTTTAAGCGTTAATGTGTATTAGCCACGAAGCATTAGTGGATCACCTTTACCTTCGTTGTGAGATATCCAAATGTTTATGGACATACTTACAAGTTAGAAGAATTCAGGGTTCCTTAAATCAATGGTGAAGTAAAGGAAAGTAGGAATTGTTACTACACTTGGCTTTGTATTCGGGGAAGAGTTCCCCAGGCGTTGGCTTGGATCTTACGGAAAGGGAGTAATGCCCACATTTTTGGGGATAAAGCTAGATCAATGTATGCTGGGGAAGTTCCATTTTTGTTGCAATGCTTCTTAATTTGATATCCTTTGCTATTAGTGAATCAATCAATCACTAATGGCCTTGATATCTGGTTTCATCATCGTTAACCATTCTTGTTTTGCCCAATGATTTTTTATTTTTATTTTTTAAATTAGTTATATTTTGTACTTATTTTCTTATGAACATGATTTTTTTGTTGCTTTTGTACCAATTATAATCAATCTTAATTGGTTTGTTAGGTACTTAAAAGGCTTATTTGATGGTTATATTGAGTAATCGATGACTAGCTAATTATTCAATTCATGACTTATCATATTTGTAACTAATAATGATAGCTTTTACGTAATAACCTTGTTCATTTTACATTACCTGAGAAGCTAGCTCCTTAAAAAAATCTACCTACTATGCTTATTTATTTAAGTTTTTGTAATATCTATTAACATCATATTTGTGGCGATCTAATAGAATTTTTTTAGATTAAAACACCCGCACACCCACCCACCCACCAAGGTTTATGCCCTTTTGCTCCTCGTTTAATTTTTAGCAAAATGCCCCAGGCGCTCCTTAGAAACTTTTGAAAATTGTATAAGGAAAAACACACTGTCATTGTATACATGTTTGGCGCATAAATTTGGAGGAATATATTTGCCCAAAGAACCCCCAATATGCTTAAAATGTAACTGAGACTTTCTTTTTACCGTTTGGGTGCAAAATGATGCACTAGGTTCATTTACACCTTGCATTGGTGATCCATACTTACTTTTGTATATATTTAAGTTATTGGTATTTCATTGTGCTAGCACCATATGGTTAGTTCTTCAAATTTTGTTTTAGTTGAAATAGTTGAAGCCTTTACCTGAAAAAATCCGTCACATCCCTTTGCATGGATTTGGTTCAAAAAGATTAATGCCAGATGACCGCATTGCTTGGAGAACTAAAATACGTGTAGCCGACCCCGAGAGCCTCGGGTATGGGCTTTGATGATGATGAGTTGAAGCCTTTACCTGTGTACGTGTTTTCATGAAGTTTTTCATTGATGGAATTAACTTCTGAGCATTCTTTGCAGAGCAGTAGTTTATGTTGTTTCCTAATTTTATGTTGTTTTAGTTTGATCGTATCCCAATTTGTCTCATGCGCATTCCTTATGGATTTTTTTTGGCATGCATTTACGAGTCATTATTACTATTATTATAATTATAAATTGATACTATTATAGTATCTTGTTTTGTTTTTCTTCCTGTCCTTTGTCTTGCTTGTTTAATTAGTTTCAATGACTTTCTTACATATATTGTTTCTTCCTATTTAGCAAGTCGAGGGTTGCTTATTAAGAGTGGAGCAATCACCATCTTTTCTGGTGCAAAGTGCAATTTGTCCCACAATGAAGGCATTGCTTACTGATAATCTTTTGAGGCACCCAGATTTGGACATACAGACTTCTGTGGCATTATGTGTTAGCGAGATCACTAGGATAACCGCACCCAATGTGCCTTACAATGATAAACAAATGAAGGTATCAGTTAAATACATCAATGGCATATTGAATTATCCTATTTACCTATGTTTTCTGTATGGTTGTAACTGCAGTTTTGTGTGTTTGAGATATTTGAATAGTACAAATTACCTAGTTTATTTCTCTAACATGCAGGATATTTTTTGCTGATTGTTTCAACATTTGAGAGACTGTCTGATACATATAGTCCTTTATATACCAAGAGAGTTTCTGTTCTAGAAATTATGGCACAGGTTAGGTCGTGTCTTGTGATGCTGGACCTTGAATGCGATGCATTGATTCTTGAGATGTTCCAGCATTTTCTGGAAACCATCAGGTTAGAAGTCTCGTCATATCATCATGTATTTGCCCATCTCTGTGCTTTACTTATGTTAAGCTAGAAATGAAGCACAATTATGACTTTTATGCAGTTTTCATGTCTTCATGTTTTATATAATGGTTCTTCATATCGTAATGCTATCTTGCTGTAGTTTAAATTTAGCAGAACGCTTTTGCTCTTTGTCAGTGCTCTATTCTTATTTATGTTTGTTCAATTGAATAATTAGTAGGCCAAGTTGCTAATGTTGTCTAATGTGCAGTCTAATATTCGTTAATGAAATGCATTCGCTTAAGAGTTTCTTCAATAAAAATTTTACCTTAAAAAAAATCCATAGTGAAATAGGGATTTTACCTTTTACTTAATCATGTAACTAGAAATCTACTTTAATGGCCTTATCAATAACAAGGTCATTGGTGGCAGTCTAATTTTCAAGGAGCATAATATTTGTTTTAACTTCTTCACTTTGGAGCAAAATGGTTGTATTCATGTTTGCCTGTTTTGTGTTCGAGGTACTTCATTTATTTCATGGATACTGTGTTTCTTTTATGAACTTCATATTGTATGCTATTGGGTTTTAGACATTTTTCATAGTTTTGATTTTGATCAAACATCAGTGAAATAAAAGTTGAAATAAAGTGAAAATTTATGGAGTTTTCCTCCTATTTCTTTGAACTTTTTTCTTCCCTATCATATTCAATTTATTTATTTCAGAGGGAATTAAACCTAACCAAGTTGAGGAAGTACATGTCCATCATTGAAATAAAACATTGAGATAGATTAGGAATACTCCTTGATCTCCATTAAACATATTGCACACATCTCACATGTTCATTTGAGAGTTACAAAATTGAAAGATAAATAAAAAATTAAAAACTCCAGATATAGTAAATAGGAGCATTAGAAAATAAAAAAAAGATTTTAAGGAAGCCAATACTATTTTCGTATGTTCTTATTGATAAAGTGGCGATCCGAACAGCGGAATTCACCCTCTTATGGTTTAATCAGCAACCTCTATAAAAAGGAGGCCAATAGAAAACCATTTTTTTTGCCATTTTTGTGAAAAACTCCGCCTCCATCTTCTTTCTTTGTGTTTGTTGTTTTGTGGCCGCTTTTCTTTCATGGTAGAGTATTCCAAATCTCCATAGAGTATTCCAATCTCCATATCAATGGATCATCCAATACTGTTCTTGCAACATATTTCTCAACGCCACAAATGAGGTCATAGCTGCAATCCCAGGAAAAAGGTAAGTTATCTGGATTCAACTTCTTCACACTTTCTCTTGGTGTCTGGATCCTCCATATCCTGTACATCAACCAAACAATATCATATGTTATCAATGAATTTGCTGGAAGCGAAATGCCATATGTTGCAAGGTGGTCAATTGACCGGATCGATCTGTAAAATCGGATTTGGATTTGAATTTTTTGGATTCCGATCAGATTTGGATATAAAAATTGGATCCACATACCAAATCGATTTGGATTATGTTAAATTTAATTTGATAAAAATCCAAATTATATGATTTTTCACAGTAACTTGAAAGCTATAAGGTATGAGTATCAATATTATTGAGGAGATTTTTTATTTTTTAAAAATATCATTTTAGAACTTAACTATAAACAAATCCTAAGATATATTTTATCTATTTGATTTTGTTTATTTTTTTGACAAAAAAATTGCAAATCTAAGTGATTTTGGATTGGATTCAGATTCGAGCACAACTTACAGGATTCAGATTTGGTTTTGTACAATTAAATAAAAGATCAGGTTGGATCGGATTCGGATTCAGATTTCGTTCAAATCCGATTCGTTTACACCTTTAATATGTTCTGACCCTTATTTATGCTCAGGTCTATAGCATCTTTGAAATATTCATCTTTTTAAGTAAATAACCTGTGTATCAATAGTTGGACTTAAAATCATAAGTTTTTGGCTTTAGGAAAATATGCAGGAATACAAGTGTTGTTTCCAATAGGAAAGAAACTATAAAGCCTTGGTGGATTTGCGTTTTTGGTGGTTGTTTACCATTTCTCTCAAGTCTCAATCATTAAAATGTTTTATGTTTGAGAGAAATGGTGGGTTTTACGGGATTGAAGATGGAGTGGATAGATGTTTCCTGTAAGTTAAGAGTTAATTGCTCAATTGTCATTGGGTTTTTATAACATTC
The DNA here is from genome assembly GCA_003290165.1 of Berberis thunbergii. NCBI lineage: Eukaryota > Viridiplantae > Streptophyta > Magnoliopsida > Ranunculales > Berberidaceae > Berberis > Berberis thunbergii. Next base: position 53,203 of record QNQO01000855.1, on the reverse strand, counting down.
GGAGGCGTCCGCTTATAAGATTATGACTTTGAGGTAAATTCGAATGTGTCTTGGTCTAGTGGTAGTTGTTTAGTTGATTGGTTTTTAAATTTTATTGTTTGTTTTTGCCTTTTGAGACTTGCTCAACCTCCTTCATTCTTTTTGCCTGGTTCTTGTTTCATGAAGCCCACACCATTCCCCTTTGTTAAAAAAGTTTAACCTCAAGCTCAAAGAGAATGACAATCGGCTGTAGCCACGAGAGTAGTTTTGATAGCTGGTGTAGGGGCCTCTTCAATGTCAACAACTAAAATACTAGTTCCTTGTCAATAGACTCGCTATCAACAATCTCCAGTTGAATCCATGAGAGTCACTATCAACAAAATATACCATGAGATCCTTTTTTGCGACCAGGAAAGAGGCCATGAGATTTGGCATAGCTGGTTGCCAAGGGTGATGAAGTGACAACCTTAGCAGAGCCTGAACAGGATCCTCTGACATGGTCAGAGGGTGGTACTTAGCTAGCTTTGATACAGGTGTCGAGGCTTTTCAATGTTATCTTGTATACTATTGCCCTATTGACGTCTGAATTTGCACCAGGCTTTGGAATAGCAACTTTTCCTCTTTTGTAATTTTATTTATCCTTATAACATTAACAATAGAAGGCGCTTATATGATCCTATTCTCTTCTTACTTTCTTTGTCATTTTGCACTTTTTGTTTTCCCAAAAGTTGTCTTTGTATTTCTTAGATAAAAAGAACATGCTTGTTTTCACCAGGAGGGGCTTCTTCATCTGAAGTTCACACCCTCTCCATCAAAATGTTTTATGTTGTTTTGAATTTATGGCTTCGGGCTTTCATGTATGCTTCTGATGGACATTAATGTTTGCTCAATCTTCAGAAACGACCACCCAAACCACGTGTTCTGCTCCATGGAGACAATCATGACTTTGGTGCTTGACCAAAGTGATGATATATCACTGGAGCTTTTATATCCTCTCTTACGATCTCTGGAAAAGGAAAACCAGGTACTTCCCCAGTGTCTTAAACTTCCAAGAAAATGGCTTTAGTCAAACTTGTTATTCTGTCAAATCTCCCCCCCCCCCCCCCCCTGTTAGAATTAACTACTTGGTTATTGGCTATGGCATATTCATTGGTTGGAATTAACTAATTTGGTTCTCTTTTCTGTCTCAGTCAGTGTTACCTATTGCCAGAAAGTTAGTGGAGCAAGTATTTGAGAACTGTGCTTCTAAGGTCAAGGCATACCTGATACAGGGAGTTCATTCAATGGGCATGTCTTTAGATGATTACAGTAAAATTGTTGCCTTCATATGTCAAGGGATATTTGATGCTGATCACAATGTCACAAACAGTTCCAGGATACATATGGTATGCTTCAAAACCCCTTTAAGTATTTCACTGATATGGTCGACCTTTCTTTAATCATTTATTTGAGAAAGGGTAAAATTTTGTTATAAAGAAGCAAACACATGGAAAGAAACGAAGACCCTAAACTGAAACTACGGTAAATACGCGAAGATAATAAAACCAAACCCGAGTCTACATGATTAACCTCTTTGCATCTTAGGAAGACAGACCCTCTGGAAAGGCCAAGGGATAGGGTCCAAATCTTATAGGAGAAAGGGCACCAAGGAAATGGGGTGGTACGATCTTCGACCCCCTGTTATGAAGTACACAGTCCTCCTGCACATTTCATACCTCTTCTAATTGACACATCCCTTATGGCAAGCCTACACAGCTTTCAGTTTGTATATTGTTCCCCAAATTTATCTACTTCATTGCTCATCTGGAGAGTGACTGTCTGCACTGTTACTCAGGTCTGATGCACTATATTGTTTGGTTTCAAATCCATAGGGGTTTTAAAGAAAATTAAGTAACTTTGATGGGGCCATAAATGCTAATTTTTTACAGTGAAGGTATTTGGGTTATTTAATAGCCTCTTTACACCAACTCCCATTTCTGTAACATGTCTATCATGTCAAGAAGACTTTAATTACTGATTTGAGGTGGCTTACTTTGCATAGAAAGAAAACTTGTAACTGTAATAGGTATTGTTCTTAAGATACTTTATAACATACCATTCTTAAACTGAAATGTCCTGTAATTTACTAATGGAAGTGCGTGGACAAGCATTTGGGGCTTAACAAAGCTTCTCAGTGAATAATTTTTCCTTGGAGCTATAAGACTACAGTAAACTAGTCTTTGTCTTGGATGTCAAACATGTTCCGGCCAAATGCCAAACCTCCAAGTTGCAAGGAGAGATGCGCCAGTTCTTAGTTGACTTGGTTCTCAAATTGGAGACATGTATATATAAGCCATTTGGAAAATCAAGCAAGTCGACCTAGTTCAGTAGATTCTTTTCCTCTTGTCATTTGTCCTGCTTAGGCTTACTCTGGTTTAATCAGCTGTTTTTTCTAAGAATGCTAGGCTATCTTGTCTAAGAAATTTGCTATGCAGACTAGTCAGTTTTACCTTTTATTGCTTGTCGACCTGTATGATGGATGTGAACATGGTCATAGTCTCTAAACTAAATCTTCTGACTTGCTAAAATTAGCATTCTTCAGGCAGATGAAAATATTTTGGGTGATTTTTTATGAACAGTGACATGCATGCCATGTTATTAGATTCCGTGTTCTGTTTCCTTCATTTTTAGCCAGATTTCTTGTTTGTTGGAAGTTTGAATATTTGTTTCATTCTTACTCAGATTTTTGTTTGTTGGAAGTTCGAATAGTTGATACACATCTTTTATTTGACCAGGTACCTAAACATATGGGACCGGAAGCAGCATGTCCAGGAAAAGTTAACCCTCTTACTGATGGATCACAAAAGAGAAACGGCGTCCGGATGACTAGGGATATTGATTCAGTGAAGCATTGGAGTTTCTCAATCAATAAATCAGACCAATTTTCTGTCACTACTAAGTCTACCCAATCTGAACTTGATTACGTGGGTGTCAGTTTGATGGAGTTGGGAATCATGCAAGGGCAAGATTCCAAGAGAAAGACAGACCAGAAAATGACTCTTCAGTAAACTCACAGGAATTTTCTGATCACTATCTCAAAGACAGAGACAAAGAAGCTTTAGAACGGCTAAGTAAGCGAAAGAGGTCCTCTATGGAAGTGCCATTGAATCATGAAGAGCCAAAACAAAGCTGCTCACAAACAAAGTTGCAAGATGAAACTTTAAACAGTGCTTCTCTACCTTCCTGTCAGGTTCATGTGAAATCTCCTCCCAAAGTGGATCAGTGGTCAATGATGAAAGGGCACACAAATCAAGATGCAGATACCAGTTCTGCTGATGTCTCGAAACGGATATCAGCCGAAAAAAGCTTTTCAGTTGGAGATTCGTGTAATCATTTAACTGAAACAGCACGTGCTATGACGCCAAGCAAGCAGCAAACTCCATCTTTTAAATTTATGTCCGAGAAGGAATCTGTTGCTGCAAGTGGTTCAGAAGCAAAACCACGGAGGCAGTCCAGTAAGAAGATGGATGCAAGTTATATATATGAAGTTCAACCATCTGTAGTCACACTGAAAAGTAAATCTAAGAGGGGAAGGAAGAAAGCTATCCCTGGGGGAGCATTGTTGAGCAATCACAGCAGGGGCGATTTGCCATCGTCCAATGATGTCTCAAAATCAACAACAGCCAGAAAAAGCATTTCAGACGGAAAGCCATGTAATCATTTAGGTGCAATGGCACTTGGTATGAATGCAAGTGAGCATGAAACTCCATCTTTTAAGGTTACATCCGAGGAGAAATCTGTTGCTGCAAGTGGTTCAGAAGCAAAACCACGGAAGCAGTCCAGCAAGAAGCTCAATGCAAGCTTTATATATGAAGATCGACCATCTGAAATCATACTGTCAGGTATATCTAAGAGGGGAAGGAAGAAAGCTATCATTGGTAAAGATGTGGCTGGAGAAGAGTTCACTGACAAGGTATTTGTGAAATCACCAAAAACAAGTATGAAGAGAAAACATACTCCAGAGAAAGGGCGGGTAAGTATTCCTAGGTTTTATTTGTATCATCTCATTGTATGGACTTTATAACCTTCAAATTTTTTATTGTGCTCGCTACTCATGATTGTTTGAGTCAGATTGCTTGTATGATTGAATTTCCTTGTTCCTTACTGCCACCACCGTCAGCAATTTAATTGTTGTTTTCGTAAAGGCTCCTTTTGATTTGGATCTACATCTTGTTAAGATTTTCTGAATTTCTTATTCATAATCAACGCCCTAGTTTTGAATGTTATCTGAAATTCATAAGTATTGTACATTTGTTTAGCTGATGATATATCTTCTTTGAATAAACACTTGTACGGTTGTACCTATTAGAATCTTGTTAAAAATGGAACTTTAGACATGATTTCTGTAGATAAACATCTTTAAATGTCTGTTCATTATATCTTTATGGAATCGTTACTGGTGGAGTGGTAATTAATGGAACCTTAGAAGGTGCTGTTACCTGGGAGCCCCCATTTCTGAGGGGAGGGGGCAAATTTTCATTATTCTGGATCACCTTTACGTGTTGGTGAATTTGCCCTACATTTTTCATGATACAGCCTAAGAAATGGGGTTTGCATATAGGTTATTGGCATATCTAATGGCCACACTGATACTGTTATGATCATCATTGTCATTTCTAAATGTCATTCTTTCTGGATTATTGAGCTTCAGTGATTTTTTAAATTCCTGCAACCTTTTTCACCTATGTCATTAGTTTCCCCCTTCCATTTTACTGTATCTCCTTCCTCGTTAAGTTTTTCTATTTTACCAGTGGCCATATGCCAATTTCGAGTTGTTTATCTTGACATTTTAGGTTTCTATCGGAGCGCATCCCATTGAGGATTTCGAAGAAAACCTTGTCGGTATAAAAGTTAAAGTCTGGTGGCCAATGGATAAGATGTAAGCATCAGAATTTTTCTGCGTATTTGTGCATTTACATGTGCAAATAGTAAGAGTTGTGATACACATTTTATTTTGTCCACATAGAACTTGTCGATTTACCCACATAACCTTGTTAGTTGTTACAACATTTTCTGTTGTTTAGATCGATCTGATAAGGAAAGAAAGGAATGAAGAAATTTGAGCCTGCAGCTAGTTAAGATGTGTCACAAATTTTGGATATTGGTAATTTTTTTCATGTATTCAGTTAATGAGTCATTCTGCTTCTGTTGCTCTTTTCTGGTTGCAGGTTTTATGAAGGCATTATTGATTCTTTTGATCCAGTAAAAAAGAAGCATAAGGTGTGAATCAATGTCCTGCATGCAAACCTGTGATTCCTTCGTCGTATACATCCACCAATGCTTGCTGTATCATTTATTTTGGTTTTAAAATCCGTTATTTGATTTGCAGGTTTCCTACATTGATGGAGAGGTAGAGATACTGAACCTAAAAAAGCAGCGGTGGGAGGTGGTTGGAGGGGACATTGTTCCCAACAAGGTACATAAAAGTAGTTGTTTTGTCTTATTGTTTTGGCTGTTAAGTTTTTGTTATACATTTTTCATATAGTTTATATTTTGTTCAGGCAAAAGTCACCAATCCTCCAATCCCTTGTGCCTCTTTTGACATGTAAGTGTTGCTGCATACTAACATGAAAACCTCGAACTTAGTTCATTTGTTCTTTTATTTGTCCATTACTTCAAAGTTTAGATCAAGGTTTCTTCTTTTAAGAGTTTGTATTATTGATATTGTCTTTTGGAAGAGTTTGGAAGTGTTAGCAAGTATTAAAAGCATTATGATTAAGTGCTACCCATGCAGTAATGACATGCCTGGATGTGGGCGTTGAGCCCAGTGATAGTCGGATTAACAGGTTCATTGAAAAAAATGAAAAAAACTAAAGAGAAATTAAATAGGAAAAGAAAATCGCAAGTACATGGTTTTCAAACAAAATAGGTTCGAAACCTGCCAACAAAACAATGATATCTTTATTCCTTACTTGGAAGGTCGAAGAATTCTGTCTCTCCACAATTAGCTCGCAGAACAACCAAGAATCCCCTATTCAATACCCTCTTTTGCACACTCTAAAACCTAGATTTTATTCCCTTTTTTTTAAAGAAATTTTACTTGGAGAGCAAGAAATGAGTCCTCATCAACCTAGAAATTCTTCTACATCTTCACCTAAACAACAATCTAATAGATAAATCAAATCCCTTAAAAATAGAATTCATGGAACTTCTAGAAAATTGCATTTCATTCAGTTTCATGCTGGTGCAACACTGCATGTCCCACACTCCCTCGGCGCTGAATCTAAGTTATCTCCAAGAACAAAAAGTCTCACTCGGCTTGAACCACCAAAACAGTGGTTTCAAGCCACTCAATACCTGATTAATATCATGGTCGATATTTCTTCAGTATCAGTATCGAGCCAAACTTCACACAGGACACCATAGGGCAGAGAGGAAAAACACAAACTTCTAACCAAGGATGCACGGACTCGGACTCGGATACGACACGGCGACTCGACGATTTTCAAAAAAATAGGATTCGGCGACACGATCAAACTTAGTTTTTTAATATATTTTTTTAACTCATATGAACATAAAATCATAAATAATGTTATTAAACAATCCAAACATATCAATAAAACATTCAAATTCATTCATTCAAAATTACAAATGCATCATAAAGTCATGCTCAAGTCATAAGCAATATAATTAACTTGATAATGTAAAATGTAAATTGATAATTTCAAAAACTCACCAGCGAGGCGGCTACATCTCTTCTTCTTCATTAACTGGCGGATTAACTAGAGCTCTACAAGTAAAAAAACAACTTTAATCTACACAAGCATTCACCAATGGCCAGACATCACAAGACATCACAAAAATTTCATAACATGAATGACACTGGCATCACTTCGCCATGCATCATGCTCATTGCAACAAATACAAGGAGAAGATAACATCCTACAATGCTAGGAGCTCAAACCACAGAGCTCCTTCACATGATACAGGAAGCTCGACTACATATTTTCAATCTAGCGAGCTGATGATATTTCTATAGAGGTATTTACCTCTTCCTCTTACCAGTATATCACAGTGTTTGGGTGATTTAACATGATAATAGCTTCAATATTTTAACCAAACAGGGTTTACGGGGATAATAACTTTTTCCTCGAACATGGCTTATAGTTATTAAATATTACTTAGTAAATAAATTAATATACTGATGGAGGGAAATCTTAAGGGTTTTCTTGATATAGGAGTATCAAACTAGATCTTGCAACACACACTGAATGCTTAAAAATTGAATTTTAGCATCGCAATGTAGCTATGTAACTAAAGAAACCAACAAATATATATATTCGGAAAACAAAACAAAAATGATTCTTCAAAACTAGAGCATCACAAGATATTGACAGAATGAAACAGAAAAAAAAAAAACACAAGAGAGCAGAAATCGTAGAAAAAAAAAGGAAGATGGAAGAAGAATATAGAATGAAGAAGCAAAGAAAACAGAGAAGAAGGAAGAAACAAACCAAAACAGAGAAGAAGGAAGATGGAAGAAGCAAAACTAAAATTACTTACAGAGATGAGAGATCAGCAGCGGGCAGATCGATCCTTCCTCTTTCTCGCTCTTGCCTCCTTTTCTCCTTCCCTTCTCTTCCCCTCAAACAGATCAAAGGTTCGATCGATCAAAAGGGATTTGATTGTAAAGGGGTTCGATCGATCCTCTTCTTCTCTTATCCTTCCCCTCTCTTCCCCTCAAACAAATCAAAGGGTTCAATATCCATCGATCGAAAAGGGTTCGATATGGGTTCGACTGTTTTTTTCCCCTTTTTTCCTCCTCTTCCCTCCTTCTCTACTTCTGTCTCGTTTCTCTCTGCTAGTGCTAGCGCTAGGGTTCAAGTTCAGTGAACCCTTCAGATTTGCAACCAGGAGAGAATATAAATGGGTTAGTTTGGACCGTGTCCCAACCCAGTCAACGAATTTTGACCGTTGACCCCGAGTCAAATACGTGTCCAGCGCGTGTCAGACGCGAATCCGTGTCCGACACGTATTTGACTCGTGATATGGAGGTTTTCCGGAGAGTCGGTGCATCATTGCTTCTAACTTTGTAACATGATACTTTGTTTCGAGCTTTGACCCGTTATGATTAGTGTCCTTTGATCCAATGTCTTAATCTGCATACTTACTCTTCTATTGAAACTGACGTAACACTTGCACCTTTTTTTTTGGGGAAAGCAAGATAAATAATATGTACCACGATCACTTTTTAGCAGTAAGACATAATCATAAAACTAAATACAATGTCTTGATGGATATTTATCTTTGCTTCTTTACCAGTCTTTAGATTTTCGTGATTAATTAGTGAGTTGTATGCTATTGAATTTTGACATGCCTTGTGCTGATCATTACCATATTTTTAGGATAAAGGTTTGCTTTTGTCTATGAATGTTTTGCTATAGTCTTAGAAAGTATAATATTTGCCTCCCCAACTTATTTGTAATTTCTAGCCTACACTCACCTATTGTTAAATGATATCTTCTTGGCTGTTTGGTTTCATTTTTCTAGGAAGAAAGTGAAAGAGGAGCCAGCTTCTCCTGTGAGGCAAGATACAGCAGATGCACAAGACTCTAACATAGCATTTGGCTTTGGTAGGGAGGAAGGAACTTCGGGTGGGAAATCTACAGCCAAGACTGGTCGCAAGCGTGGCAGACCACCCAAGAATGCCAACCCTGACATATCCAGTAAATCCAAGTACAGCAGAGGTGATGTCACTAAAAAAGGCATCCCTAAAATAATACTAAGAGGGTGGATGATAAAACCCCTAGTTTCAAGATCAAGGAAGAAATACCCGACACCAGTACCATAGTTATACCTGAAATTCCACAAGTCGACACCAATGCCATAGCCGTACCTGAAACTCCACAAGTCGATACCAGTGCTATGGCCAATTGCAGACACACTACAACTCGACACCGGTACCATGGCCAATTATGAAACTCCACAAATTGGCAGCGTGGCTAGTGGCAGTGACACTTCTTCAAGAGGGAAATCAGGTAAAATCTACACTGAGCAAGCTCTGAAGGGTTGGAGCTAACAATGTCTGGAGAAAATGATGCAAAGGGTTCGAAGGATGGAGAGGAGAAAGTCAGTGGTCAATGATGTGATTCTGACCAGAACTATGCTCTAGCATGGAAGTGTACCTTGGTGCGTCAAATATTTATCTTTCTTTATTTCAGTCTCTACAGGACACATGCGTCTCGTGCCCTTAGTTCTGCAGTTGATTACATGGTACTTAGATGTCTTACAGAACCCCAAAGCAGTCTCCCAATGTGTAGAAGGGACGGTTGATAGTGTCATAGGAAAGGTCATTATGGTGGTTGTGTTGATCGTTGTCACAGTTTACAGTTGCAGTCTCTTAAACTGTTTACAATGACTTGCTCCATCAGAGAACATTTTTGCTTGATGTTACTTATTTTCCTTTTTAGAAAAGTTACCTTATGTCTCTGTTGATCAAATCTCGTGCTGTGATGACTGACATTTATGATTAACCCTGCGAACGAGAATATATACTTGCCAATTGCCCTCGCAGATGATTTGATTTGACATTAAGAGTCCCTAAAAACTTAGCTATCCCCATGTGTTTGCAGAATGGAGCGCACTTGCCAGTGCTACCTTGTCACTGTGGTGAAAAATGGTTTAATTTCGCATTTGTGCTTATGTCATAAAAGGGTAACATGAATTAGAAGCCATATGTGGAGTGTTAAATCAGCTTTTTAGAAAGCTGATCAAGTAGCTCTATAGTAAAACCTCAAATCATGGCTTAGCAGGTTCTTATTCCTTACACCCTCATATAGAGGATTAGGTAGAGCTCTTTCTACTTTCTCCAAAAACTTGACAAGTAAGCGTGATTTACTAACTTAATCGAAGCTTTTTATGTTCACTGTTCATATATAAAATATTTTGAGCACCCCGCTTATACTTAGTATAATTGGTTGGTTGACCTTCTAATATTTAATCCAAAAGCATACCTGTAGCCTTTCCTAAAACTTTTCTAACCCAAAACTTTCTTTCATATTTATTAGTTTCTTCATCCAATATGACTCATTTGTCATTTTGGTGTCAAGCTTCTTCACTAACCAACTTGTCATTTACAATGTTTGCCAAACTTCATTATCATTCTTTTGTTCCCAAACAACTCATCCCACTACCTTTCATGGAAAATAATATTAAAAGTTGACCATTTTTAAGATAGCTTCAAAATTTTCTTCTTATATAGGAAATCGAGTCTTATTAAAATATACAACACTCTAATAATTCTCAAATAATATACACAACTACTAGTTTATTTTGATCCTTTTGACCTTTGAGAGCAATAGATTTGATTAGATTAGATTAAATATGTTATTAAGATGATGACTCATGGAAGACCTAATAAGGTACTCAATCATGCTTTGATATTAGAATAGCTAGTAATAAGGCATCCTATGAGTATAGTAGAGTGTAGTGGTATGGTTGAAAGAGGTGTAAAGGGTGTTCCTCACACCTGAAGAAAAAAGTGGGGATGTGATTGGTACAAGATAAGGACAGATACCTACAATCTACCTTGGGTCACAAAAATCATGAAAATTTGCTCATTCTAAAGTCCTATATCCCTTTCATACTAACCCCTCAATAGGTCAGCACCCAAACCCTAGAATCCCATCCCATTCTTCCTCAAATGGGAAGAAGATCAGGTCAGAGCATATTCTTTCCCATCCATGTAACCCATCTTTGTAACAAACCCTAACTTTGTATTCAAATCATGCTATGTTAAAGGAAACCTAAGGTATTCATGTCACCCCACAATATACCTATTTTCTTTAGAATCTAAAATAGGGAAGGATAAAGTGTTAAAAAGCATACTAAGAGCATCAGAGCTTCTACGGATCCTAGTCTTAAACCATTGATTTGTGTCTGTGAGGGTGGTTCGCATGTGATCGGACCATTTTACCATTTTCTCCATGAGTTGGTTCGATCATATACCTTTCCAGACACAAATCAATGCTATGAGATCAGGCCCTCTAGAGTTTTTCTAAGAGCAATCACAATGGTAAAACTAATTGGTTGTCCATTCTACCTTTGAAGGGGATTGATTTTGTCGAGGGGTGTAAGCATTATTGCATAAACTACATTTCAAGTAAATTGCGCACTAGAAGTTGCCTATAGAGGGTCATCCGCCATGCGATCACAAAAATGCATTTGGAGAATAATTTACACAGACAAATAGCAAACCCTAGCTCTCACTTGGTGAAGTCTTTTTTTGCTTCACACTACATTGCAATTTCTGAACTCCATTGTCAAACCTCACTCACTTGTGAGGTGTTTGACTATCACAACATCGGCTTTGTATTATTTTGTGGACCCTGAACAAGGATCCGACAAAATGGCCTCAAGTTTCTTACCTTTGCTATTGTTGTCCTTAACCAAACAATAGTGCAAAAATGTGTGGTGACAGGTAGCTGTTGTTGGTGATGGTATCTCTTTTCAAACTTATCATTGAGAGATTTTAGAAATGTGATTTTAATGGCTTACGTATTTGTGTCATAGCCAGTTTTGTTTGATGAAGTACATTTGAGATTAAAAGCTCAAGTTAATTAATTTGTTAAAGTTATGTACTTGATAATAACATTTATGTATTTAATGGTTCGAAACCTAGACAAAAAGTCTGGGTGGTGTAGTCGGTTATCACGCTAGTCTCACACACTAGAGGTCCCCGGTTCGAACCCGGGCTCAGACATTAATTTTTTTAATTTTAATTTAATTAGCGCCGTGTTTGATTTAGCCTTCCCCATTTTAACTTAATTACCACGGTCATCATCTTCGTCTATACCCTTCATTAACTTACCAATCTAACTATTTTCTACCTAGCGCCGTGCTTGATCTAGCCTTCCTCACAATACCTCAAGAATGTCATCTACATCTTTTACTAACTTATCAATCTAAATATTTCCTAATTGAAGCCGTGTTTGGTATTTTTCGCAAAATCACGTTAAACTCAAAAAAAAAAAATGTAAAAGTGAAAGTTTTGTATAGGCATCATAAAGCTTTTTTCCTTTCTAAGTGCATTTTTTTTAACCCGTCTAATTGTTGAGGAAAGCAGCGAGGAAAACAGTGAGGGACCCCAAGGGGGGTGGGGTTGGGGGAGTCTACCATCCCCTCGAAATACATGCTTGACTTTTCAAGGCATGCACCCCAGGAGCTCAAGCGCACATCCCGAGAGGGGTGGACGGCTCTCCCCACCCCTCGCTGTTTTCCTCGCCATTTTCCCTCGACAATTAGAATTTTTTTTTTTTTTTCAACTCTAAGGGCAATTCTTGGGATGAAGCCACATTCTCAATTTCAGGGAGATGTATCAAGACACTTTTTCATGTTTCATTTTGGGAACTGAAAACAAAATTCATAATCTCCAAACCCAATTAATTGGAAATGTAAAAGACAACTAAACAAACACCACAATGACACTGAATACCAAGGTGATATGAATCACACAAGTACCATACCTACTGATTTTACCAATACACCCATCATTCGACAACTTCCGCGTAACATATCACCAAGGCTATTATCGACATTTCATTATCGATAGCGAACCCTAGCAACATTGGCCGACCGCAGGGCCTCCCCTTTCACTCTCAATTTTTTTTTTTTTTAACCATAGTTGAGTCAAAGCTCACCAACACTAATAAAGACTGATCAAATGTGAAAAGAGAGTGCCTTTGTTCTTTCTTGTTTGTGTATTTAACCAAACAAAGACGCTTCGCTTTTGCTATTTATTGTACCTCTAGTTTTCTCTTCTCTCATTTCTAGTTGAGAACCAATCAATATTCTTCAAAAGCTCGAGCTGTTTCTTAACTAGGATCTTAACATTCTACGGACTTTTTCTTTCATTTTCATTGTTTCAATGAGATTTTTGCCTTCCTACATCAATTAAGTAGGAAATAAATCGATATATCATTGTATTTATGCAGCCAACGAGTAGAGAAATGCAAGGAATGACATCAAGAACACTGAGTCCATCGTCGCAAATTTCTCTTCAAGAACTCCAGCAAGCAAGCAGCAAACAGCAACACAGCAACAGATGACTAATCCTGCTCAAATTCCAGTTCAGAATTCTTCGCATTTCGATCATCATCAATCAAGTCAAGATGATTTTTTTGATCAAATGCTTTCAACTTTGCCTGCTTCTTGGGCTGACCTATCCGGAAACCCTAAGTCACCTTGGGATCTCAACCCTCAAAACCCTAACAACAACCCTTCCCCCACAGCAACTAATAGCAACAACAATGAGCAGAAGCTCTTCAAAGCTGGAGAAGATCAGCAGCAGTACCCCTATGACGAATCTACACTACTAGCTTCGCGACTGAGGCAACATCAGATTAGTGGTAATTCTCCGAAATCAATGATGCTTCAGCAGCAATTGCTCCTCTCTAGAGGTGGAGGAGCACTTACTCCTGCTTCCAGCATCACTGCTTTTAGCGCAGCGGATCCTGTTTTTTTTCCGCTGCGCCTAGGCAATAATGATGCCTCTGATTCTCATCTTCATGTAAGTCTCCAGCTCCATCTGGCTGGCTCACTTTATTTTTATTGATTGAAAATTAAAACTTTACATTTTGAAATTTCAGGAGGGTACAGTTCAAGGCCTCTTTAACAGTCTAACTGGATCTTTGCCATCGCCGCGAAATGCTCAGACAGTGAATCAACAACATTTCCATCATCCTCAGGTGTTCTTCAATCTTTTCAAATTAACATTTTGTTTATAATTTTATGCATATACTTTTGACGAATTTTAATTTTATCCTTTGAAGACGCCAAACTTCAGTGCAACTGTTAACGGAATGACCCAAGTTGCGGTGGCTGGAACCAGTGGAGGAGGTGGTACTGTCACCGCTCCTGTTAGGCAAAAGGTTCGGGCTAGGAGAGGTCAGGCCACTGATCCTCACAGCATTGCTGAAAGAGTAAGCTATCTTTATATCATCATCAAAGTCCATTTTCGATATTTTCAATATCAACTACACGTATTTTTCTTTATTTTTTTCCTTGATATCAACAAATAAATGAATACATAAATTTATTTTTATTTTATTTATTTATTTTAAATGGATGAATAGTTGAGGAGGGAAAGAATTGCTGAAAGAATGAAGGCTTTACAGGAACTAGTCCCCAATGCAAACAAGGTAAAATGTTTTAATTACATTCATGTTTTTTCAATAATACCAATACCGGCAATCCAACACGAACGAAGGGTGTTTTTCGTTGGCTTTGTGGTAATTATTTGATGATGGAATGACAGACGGACAAGGCATCGATGCTGGATGAGATCATAGACTATGTGAAATTCCTGCAACTTCAAGTCAAGGTGAGTGAGTGAGTGATTATTGAATAATTATTATGTATGTTTGTTTTTTTTTTAATTACTTGAAAAAGTCTATGGTTGAATACTATACTCCTTAAAAAATGATTATAAATGGAATCAATCTCTGCAATTTGTTTTCTGATGATCTTTCCATTCTTTCCCATCTCTGGGTGTCTCATTCTTTTTGTGGGTTTTTGGGTTCAGGTTCTGAGCATGAGCAGGTTGGGTGGTGCAGGAGCTGTTGCTCCCCTCGTGGCTGATATTTCCGCTGAGGTTTTTAATTTTTATTTTTATCAAAATTGTTTAATTTTTCTTCAATTTCTTTAATTTTGTTTGTATATTTCATCTTCAGTAAGTTTATAAATATTTTTTTTAACCAAACACGAAGATTTTTATTGAAAATAAAAAGAGAAACGAGAAATATAATAAAAAAGAAGAAGAAAAGTCAAACTTTAGATCTTAGGTTGAAATGAGTTTTACGGAAAAATATTTTGACAAACTAATAAAACAAAAGGAAATTAAGATGGCGAAAGAAAGAAAGGGAGAACTTGAAGTTGAAAATGATCTCATAACTTATTAAAATCAAAATCGGCAAAAAGAATTTTTGTTACGCGAATACTTGACTTGCAAGTCTCTTTCGCGCACTCTATCCTATCTTTTATCGATGTTTTCAAGATGATAACACGATACATAACCTTCTCATCATACTTCGTTAATGAATTTCCCTAATTCAAGTAAAATGCATGTAATATACAAACTTTATAATATTTTGGTTAGGTCATTATACTCTAAAATCACTTCCTTCACTACTAGAAGAAATTCATCAAGCCATTTCGGAACTACTAACTTAGTAAGAGTTGCGCGATTGAAATTTTTAGTAAGAGTTGCGTGATTGTTTAATTTACATCATTAAAAGGTTCTTGAACTTTGAGTGATTTCACTTAATTGTTGCTCTAATTAGCTTTTCAAAAATCAATTTTGGCTATCATCTGAAAAGTGAAAGCCACATTTCTTTTTCTTTTTCGTCTCTGTTACAATTAACAATACGACAAAAACCAAAGCACGCGTGAATGCACTTTTTTAATTACTAAAATACCCCTCACTTTTTTCCTCCGATCAGATACTTGCTGACGTCTGAATGACTGATTCAGTGATGTGTTTTTTTTTTTTTTTTTTAGGGTGGTGGTGGTGGTGATGGTATTGAGGGAAGTGGGGGTGCAAATAACGGTACTAACGGAGCACCCGGAAATGACAATAGTCTAACGGTGACGGAGCACCAAGTGGCTAAGTTGATGGAGGAGGACATGGGATCGGCAATGCAATACTTGCAAGGGAAAGGACTTTGTTTGATGCCCATTTCCCTTGCTTCGGCTATCTCGACTGCTAATGCGTGTCATTCAAGGAACTCAGGACACCCTTCGATGGTCCGACTTCTCCAAACTTGTCTGCACTCACGGTGCAATCAGCCACATTGGCTAATGGGAATGTCGAGGCACCCGTTAAAGATCCAAAGTCGTAATAACAAGGCTAACCGAAAAAAAAAAAGAAAAAGAACGGAGCCAGAATTCAATTCTAAGGGAATATGGAGGTCTATTTGACACCATATTTGCTTAGACTTGTAAAAGCTAAGATGTTGAAATCAAATTCGCTTTTGTTTTCCCACTTTTTCTTTCTAGGCTTTTAAACTTTTTTTTTTCTCTCTTGTAATCTTTATTATTTCTTATGAAGTTGATTATCTTTTGGTCTTATTAATTTTTTTATTGTTATCTAAAATATATTATTTATGTCAATAAAATAGCGCGCCCACGACATGCCTAAATAGATGGGATGTGTTTCATTCTGTTGTCGGATTCTTCATCATATCAAAATCGAAAAATTATTAAATTCCAATCAACAAGATTAAATTATTGAGCTTCATTTAATACAGATCTTTTGGTTTTGGTAGGCTAAAAAAATAAGTTTATAGTGCTAAGTTTATGGTGGAGTGAGTCATTGACCTTATCAATGTTTTTTTTTTTTTTTTTCTTTATATCAGATTGAATAGATGTGCTTCCAATTTAGGTTTTAGTTTTCCATATTTTTCTTTTGGATTTATCCTTTCATTTTTGTTAGGTTGGGTAAAGTTCTTCATTTTCTTATTTGTTTAAAATTTTGCTTTATTTGGTCAATGATAGTGGGGTCCTAGTAGGAATCTTGTAGTTTGTAAAAAGATGAGAGTGATTGGAAACCCTAAAAATAATCATTTTATTTGATGTTTAATAGATTGTCATGTTCTTGGGTTTGCTTGTGTGAGTTTGGATTTTCTCCCAATGCCTAAATTATTGGATGATCCTTGAAGTTTGCAGAGCATTACATCTTGGCATGAAATCAAGACAATATTCTTTGATTAACAACAAGTTCAACGGTTAGAGTTTAGCAGATGGTATTAGTAGGTCATGGGTTCAAACTAAATTTACGGTATTTTTATCAGTTTATGGTGTGTTGACCAGTTCTGAACTTTAATGGCAAAACAAAACAAAAACAAGGTAAAGGAGTGTTAAAATTTTGATATATATATTTTTTCATATCTTGTGTTTTAAATATGATGAACATGAATAAATTCTGAGAATGAGCTAAGTTATTTCTCCATTAATATTCGCAATAGCTCTTAGAGTGAGCTTCAGATCTAATCCGCGCTTGATAACATGTCCATGTGCTATGTTGAGCCACAACTCCCCGTCTAGAATCAGGTTTAGTTCATCATTTTCGAACCCCAGTCAATGATACTTAAGAGTTAGGGGCAACTCGAATAACCAAACGTAATTCCTCTCTTATTTTTTTTTTTTTATCTGTTAGCTTATCCCATCCCAAATGCCGCCGGCAAGGTTCAAACTCTGGAGGTCACAAACCTATAACTGAGCTAATACCCCAGTGGCTATTCTTCTCTCATTTACCACTGCCAACCTAAATGTTCGGAGTAGAAATTTGCCATGTAGGTCTCAAATTGCAGAATAAATTCAAATTGGGCTTGCAGAAGCCCAAACCTGATTGAAGTTTACGATGGACCTGAAACGTGGTGGTACTTGGGCTAAACTTCTTTCCATCATTTGGGCCTAAATTAGTTGATAGTTTCATAGCTTAATCAACACATTTTGATTTTGTTCCACTAAATTCCCAGCTCTTAATTAAACCACAAAATCATCGATGTGGACAGGAAACTTGCGAAAGTATTTTTGGGCCAATTGAATTAGCTTCTTAGGCCTGCAATACTGATTAGGACAAACACAAATATGGTCTAAGTAAGACCATGGACCTACTATGGGCCCAATTTACTTAACGAGACATCTCCCACTTCCCCAGCTCACAAATCATGGTGAAAGAAAAAAATCTACTCAGTTTAGTCTTTCTCCATGGGCTCTTCATGGGTTTGGAGAAATGGAGAGAGATAGAGTTGACACTCACGTGTTGGACATCCTTCCCAAATACTAATCAATGCTCTCTCCCCAGATTGCATGGAAAGGTTCTAGTGAAAGTGACGAACAAGCATAATGTGTTGGATTTCGGATCTACCTTAGGCTTTGAATTGATCGAATTTCAGGTTAGATCCGTGGTAATGTAACAAACCGGAAACCATATTTACCCGCAATTTATGACCTAGACAAAAAGTACCATCCGAAAAAGTCATTTAATTCCCATACTGTATCATACGTAGTGAAAACTAACTACACCCCATAAGGTGATTTGTCGGAAAATTTGTCATATTTTATACGCCAACAACATTTTTATTTTTCCTCCGCAATCAATGGTACCTTTCTCATCCCTTGCATTTACAAAATCAGTGAAATCTCACTCGTTTATGTAAAAAAATCAGAAAGCAACTTGACTACTAAATCACTTTCAAAACATAAAGAGAAGACTAAAGAGATGTTTGCTTGCGTCGATTAGGCGTCAAATCCCAAAGCTCACATACGAAGATTTTTCTTAAACCCGTGTCTTTGTCATTAACAAAGTTGGTAATCCACCAATGATCGCGACTACCACCCAACAATCTTGATGACTAAAATTTATATGTATAATTATCTCATAAATAATATTAAATATTAAATAAATAAATATTAATTTTTTTTGAAATGCAAATTAATGATTCAGTTCATTTAGATTTTATCTTATATTGACTTAATTTCAACACATCTTAAACTTTAATTTAGAAGAGTATTTTGATTAAAATAATAATTATTATTATTAAATAAATAAATTCGAGACGGGACGAGATAGGTGAAATTGAAAATCTTCATCCCGATCTCATCTCACTCTAGATCAGGACATGACGAGATCGAGATGAGTTTGATCAATCCTAAAAGAACCCAAAAAATCAGGACGGAACTAGATCAGGACGGATTCGAGATCGCAGGATGAGATGCCCGTTGGTTGGTGATAGTTGGTTATATTTGGTTAATTATCTCATAATATTCATATAAATTAACATTTTTTGTTATATTTGGTCGGTGATAGTTGCTTTCCATTTTATTTTTTTCATTTCCCTGCAAGAAAAGTCGATTTTGGTTTTGGACTTGTGGAGTTCAAGTATAAAAAGTCGATAACAATAAAGTGAAAAATATGACTTATGTGTATCAACAAGAAGTAGATGAAATGTCACAATATGAAGAAGATTTGTTGATGTTTGTAGTATGAGCTGAGGGTCCAGAGTGTTTATAGTTTTTCCTAATTGTACTAATTTAATTTCATTTGAATAGTTAAGGTTCAAATTACTTTAATTAGGCTGACCTAACTCAAGAAATCACTCTACTGAAAGTGTCCAATTATCTTGTAAACCATGAAAATTATAAGTGATGGGGTATGTTTAGTTAGACATTTTCCTTACCGAAATGAAATCTGTTTATCTTGTTATGTAAATTTTTGCTGTTTATATGTCTATTTTATTGACAAAATCAATTTTTCGTAAGACTTTTTCCTAGAACTCATGCAACTTCAAAGGGGAGAAACTAGAATGAATGTGGTAAGAGAGACAAACCAGGCAATGGATAAACTTGCTAGTTTATTTCCAAAGGCTAAATTCTTGGAGATTACTCCGAGTTCATTTGCAAAGGATTTGAAAAAAATAATTTTTGATAATGCCATGAGCAGAAAATATAACAGAATGTAACGTGTAACACGAGCCTTTTTTAGTAGTCTGGGGAGACCATATATACCTCAAGCTTGCCTTTAAAATATATATATATATATATATATATATATATATATATATTTCAAGTAGAGGTCTCATAATTGAATTACAAAAACGATTTCAATTTCATATCTATTTCTCTCCTTTCAAACACACCACATGGAGAACCCTACACCTCAACCATTCCGCGAGACATGGGAGATTTGTACGAGCTGAAACTGAAATATCAATTGGCTTTTATGTCTTGAAAGAATTCACATGGAAGAATGCTCAAACACCATTGATTAAGATGCTACTTGTCAAACAAATTTTAGTCGTCCACGTTTGAAACGGTCCGAAAGTTGATGACCTAATTAGTTTGTATCTACTGAATTTTATCTTCGCAAATGAATGGTGATGAAAGAAAGCAAGTCTCTCAAACCACGTCCAACCAGGTCCACCATATTATCCTTACCGGATTGTTGGCCACCGAAGTTGACAATCCAGGGAACTTGCCATTAATAATCGGCATATTGGTGTACTACATTATGCATGGCACCCTCCTTTTTAACCCTTTCATGTTAGAGGTCAAGACGTTTTCCTACTTTATCAATGCAGAAATTTCTGGTTCACTAATATGTGAAGGATAAGGAAATTTGAACTGGTGTTTAAGTAAAGAGTAGATGGAGACATTCAATCTTTAGCATTCAGAAAAGGAACTTTGAACTGGTTTTTATAGTAAAGAGCAGATGGAGACATTCAATCTTTAGCATCCAGAAGGACCACAACATAAAACGTGAAGACACTTTACGTCCTAGTGATCACGAATTAATGCTGCATTCATACATGGATAAACCCCAATAATGGAGGAAGACAAAGAACATGAAGATGGAGATAGAAAGTTCGAGTAAAAACCATGAATTTACACACAAACAATTTGATTGAGGTACTTGTGTCAAATTGAGAAATTTTCTGTGAAATGTTTGGAAAAAAAATATATATATATGACTCAATTGGTTTATGCTAGTTTCAAGCATGATCTGAATTTTGTCCCAGGTTCACTAACCTGTTATCGTCCTCGGATTCCCTATCTTTGCCAATTAATATTCAGCTTAATTTTTTGTATCCTTTCAGTGTAACACTTTCAACATTTTCTGGTTTCTAGTTAGAGGGCGCGAAATTATGGCACCGCAACATTTTCTTGTTGCTGACATTCAGATGACATTAACAGGCTTAAAACAAAAATGAAACAGGGTTTTGAGTATATTTCGTTGATTGAGTTAATATGACTTAAAATGGAACTGTTGGATTGTACACAACCGATGTCTAGACGATTATGTAAACTTCCTTTTCGTGTCTAAACATTAATTACTTTCATCATCAGGAAAAGGTACGTAAATTCACCTGTCCATGAGAATTCAACTAAATTAGGTGTATTGGCGGATTTCAGAATTGCCTATTAATGTAGAAATCACGATCTCTACATATAATATATAAATTCGATAAGTGGAAAATCAGCTTTTTATGAACACCTTTGTTGCCCAGAAAAATTAGGTCTATCTAAAATACAAATTAGACCATACTCCATGCTTTTATCCATTTCTGAAGAACACAACTTCAAAGTTAGCCGAATCAAATCGCCTTTGGAACTAACAAAATCCACTAACAACAGCAAAATTATTTACTTTTGTTTTGCACTAAACTAATCCAATAAAATGATCAGACAATTTATGTGTGGATCTTAAACAATTGTAGAAACCTTGTTATCCAGCTAATTCCTTGCCAATCAATTGACAGATTCTGCCTAAACAGGGAATAAACATCAATTCGATTGTTCTTCAATAATCCTTGTTCTCTATTACATAAATCTCAAAGTGAATTCCATGTTTAGGAATGTTTGTTATACATGGTTGGTCAAGCTTGGCGCTACCTATCGAGTTGTGTCTTGAATAAAAAATCGAGAGGATTCAAGGATTTTATTAGAGAAAAAGATAGAATTATTTCATTATACTTGCCAATTAGAAAGATAATTATTCTATTAAATCTTTTTTTAATTGTTTAATATTTAATACACAAAAATTTTCTTACCAACTCCAAGGCCAAATATAGATATCTTTGTTATTCATATATTTGGAATAGGTGAATGTTCACCTAAATCCCTTTTGTAGAATTATATAACCTGCCAAAGGGGCTGTGGTCGATTGGTTAAGGCGTTGTAGACTTGATCACAGATTTAATAAAAACATAGACACAAATTTTTTTTACCAGTGTTAGGTGAATGGGATTTTACCTTTCAATTTTGCATATAAATTTCCCTGGCAACTCCTCCAGTCTTTCCATATAATTTCTTCCTCAACACTTTTCTCCTTCCTTTTGACTTTCCCTTCTGTCACTTTCCCTCGCCAACATCCCCGGAGTTTTCCTCAGGATGCCGTCAGTTTCCGGCCAAACCATCTGCATTACAGGCGCTGGCGGCTTCATTGCCTCTTGGATGGTGAAACTGCTTCTTGCACGCGGTTATACTATTAGAGGAACTGTTCGTAATCCAGGTCCGGTTAGTTCCGACAGTTTTTTTTATTTCAGCAAATTTAATACGTATCTTATAAAATAAAACGGGTGCAGTGGACTTTAGCCTCAATACTTTACTTTTTAGCAGCCGACGCCAAGAATGATCATTTGAGGCAGCTAGAAGGAGCGAAGGAGAGGCTGATTCTGTGTAAGGCGGATCTTCTTGATGCGGAGAGCCTCCGGGAAGCGATTAAAGGATGTGAGGGAGTTTTCCACACTGCTTCACCTATGACTGATGATCCAGAAAAAATGGTGGAGCCTGCTGTGAAAGGGGCTAGGTATGTTATTGATGCCGCTGCAGAGGCTGGTGTTCGTCGCGTGGTTTTTACTTCATCCATTGGAGCTGTCACCATGGATCCGAATAGAGGACCTGAAGTGGTTGTTGATGAAAGTTGCTGGAGTGATCTTGAGTTCTGCAAGGCCACCAAGGTATATAATTTCACTAACTCGTTTTAGTAAACAAGAAACTCGGCCGAGTTGATTGATTATAAGTCGATGCTGAGTCCACTCATGACACACATTTCTCCGTCTCTCCATTTTACATTTGGTTTAATATTTGTTTCTTTTATTCTAAGTAAGAAAACTGTTAATACAATTGTCACAACACCTTTCGTTCGACTGGTCCGGGGGTTTCTGTGTACAATGGGTTGGAGGGGGTACTGTGCAGGTGTCTCAATCATTGGATCAAAATCTGACGATTCATATTAATTGAATTTGAAATACAGATGTAATTTAAAATTTTGTTTCCCGCCCAAAACTACCTCCTCTAATATCATATACACCTCTCCAATCCACTCCAATCCACTGTGCACGAGAGCCCCCTTGATATTTGTCGACATCTCAATTTTGTTTTTTTAAAAGCTTATAAATTATTGTATTCATAATATCAAGTACGCAATTTTAGACCAATGTCAGAAGTAAGTTGGTGACCCTCAATATTGAGTTATTGTTAATGTTGTATTGAGATGTGTAATGTCCATCTCAATTCATATCCATGGCTGTATTTACGATCGGCTTCAAGTCATTTGTTTAGCGATGCTGTTTACAGTGGTATTTAATTTGTTTATTTATTAGGTGTTAAAAGGTTAGACTCTTATCATTTTTCTATGATGCGGGTCAACAACAACATCAAGCGACATCTTAATTTTTAAAACGTCGTATATACCAATAAATATATCGAGAATGGGTTTAGATGATGATGATGATGATACACTAATGCCCATTAATAAAGTGTTAATTGGCTTGTCTGAATGCACATTTGCTAATCTTGATTCAATCTCCTATGGACAGAATTGGTATTGTTACGGAAAGGCGGTGGCAGAGAAGGCAGCATCGGAAATGGCGAAGGAGAAAGGAGTAGACCTAGTCGTGGTGACCCCGGTGTTGGTCATGGGTCCGTTGCTGCAACCTACCGTGAATGCCAGCACTGTTCATATCCTAAAGTATTTAACCGGGTCTGCGAAAACCTATGTTAACTTGGTTCAAGCTTATGTTGATGTCAGAGATGTGGCATTAGCCCACATTTTAGTCTACGAAACCCTCTCAGCGCACGGCAGATATTTGTGCGCTGAGAGTGTGTTGCATCGTGGCGATGTCGTGGATATTCTCTCCAAGTTTTTCCCAGAATACCCTATACCTACCAAGTAAGTATTTACTCACAATTTTTCTTTGCTTATGGCTCAAGTCTCGTATAAAAACAATTCAATTGCAAGTCCTAATCTCGCCTAACCCTTGTTCATAGGGTCTCTTGAAAGAATGTAGGTGTTCTTGTTGAAAATGAAATGACCCATAATTAGAAGAAAAAAAAAGTCTGACATTTTAAACTTGGTTTGTTGGCACATGTCATGATCTGACTCATGAGAAGGGAAAGTTAGCATGTTTTATTGGTGGTATAGTTGGAGTTGTTGGATCCACAAATAAAAATGACCTTCCACTTTGCAACTTTTTGAAGTGGAAATTTGTTGGGGCATTAGATTGTCAATAAGTAAAAATGGTACTGAACCAAGGTTTTGCAACTAGGATAATGTGCTATTTAGGTGTTTATGCATATCTCAAAGTTTGGTTTAGGTTGCGGGTTTGGAGTCGTGAACATATTGTAGGCCTCTCTAGAGAGGGTGGGGATAAGGAGTTTATTAAATGTGGTGTGGGGTATACGAATTCATTACTACTCGGAGAAGAATTTTTTTTTTTTATGTCAAATCAAATATCTTGATTTAAATCCGCCAAAATCCACCCCATTGTCTTTATTATAAAATCCGATATGTATGCACTTTCTCAGTAGGACAACTAACTCACTACTTTAAGAACTAAAAACAAGTGTCACAAGCCCTTATCATGGACCCCTTCATCCAGTTATCATGGAACTCTGTTAAGGATCAAATGCATGTCATCCTGAGGTAGTAGAGGAGTCCCTGCCCCCCCCCCCTTTATGTGTACAGGAGGACCTTCAAGAAACCCATGAAGTGGACCTGCCCCCAACTTCTTCTCTTCAAAGTTGAATTATTCTAGAAAGAAGAGAAAGCAACCTAAAGGGTCTTGCCTTCCAACAAGCACCTTGGACCAAAACACAGGAAACAAGTGAGAAGTCCCCCCCTAGTGTGTAGTTGGCCTACATTATTTCAAGTAAACACTCATATAAGCATCTCATTTTCCTCGCACAAATACTTGGACCAAGATGACTCTCACCTATCACAACTGGCCCTATTCGAGCCTCTTGAGAACAAGAGCAAGTCTAGCCAAGTCTTTTTTTTTTTTTTTTAATCCATTCTTTTTAAAACACAATCATTATTTATAGAATGGGTAGAAGTGTAAAAAAATCAAAAAAAAAAAAATAGCAAACAAGACTGACTAAAATTGTTACGAGAAGAAAGAATATCCACCTTAATAATCATTGACCATCAAGTCATTCTCCAAGTATCAAAAGGTAGGTATTTGGTCTAATTTTAGCTTATAGGCTTCCGGGCATTTTAAACTTGGGTTGGACTTGGATTGTGTTTGACTATTCTAAAAACCAAATCCAAACCTAAAAATTACACGCATAGGGATGGCAATGAAACGGATTTGAGTTTATTTTGAATATCCTGACTGACTTGATGAAATATAATTGAAAATCCTATACTTGACCGAGGTTGAATGTGATGTAGGTGCTCGGATGAAGTGAAGCCAAGGGTGAAACCATACAAGTTTTCGAACAAGAGGCTTCAGGACATTGGATTGAAGTTCACACCAGTGAAGCAAAGTATCTACGAAATGGTGAAAAGCCTGCAAGAGAAGGGCCATCTACCCGTTCTTCCTGCAACAAACGATTCTGTCAACATTCAGTCTTGATTGTTTCACTGCTCATTCCTTATTAGGTTTGTACTCGGATTATAAGTGTTGGTAATGAACAATTAATTGCAATTAGTAAGTTCCGCGCTGAAATTTTTTACTATGCTTTTGAACTTACATGTACAAAAACAATATATGTAAGCATAGGATTATAAGTGTTCCTTAAATGTGATGGAAGCCAGTCTAACTGGATTATATATAAGATACAACAGAACTCTATTTGATCGTACTCGAAAGTAGTATCTTTGGCATCTCTTCTTCACTCTCAATTCTGCTCCAGTAGGCACACAAGCTTCGAACCTGTGGAAATGGAAACTTTGAATGTAACTTTTTTGAAAATTTTAGTATTTCATATTGTGGGCTATGTAAATTTTGAAGCCCATGAAGAGAATATGTTGAACTGGCAATTGGCATTTCGATGATATCATTGGACCTGGATGTTAAGAAAAGCCCAATAGACAACTTAACAAGATGAAATTAGGCTAAATAAATGTTTGGAGCAAGGATTGTGATTTCGTTTTTCGATTTAATCAGTACCCCGATTTTAAGAAATATTTCGTTTTGTGTAGAAAAAGCGTAAAATTTTTTATTGTGATTCCAATTTTAATAATATAAGTTATGCATTTTAAAATTTTAAATACTATATAATAAGTCTCACATGACTTGTAGTGTCGTACAGACTACATATTATATAAGAATCACTTACATAACAAACATATTTCGAATTTTCAATAAGATTTCAGTAATTGTAAATTAGGAAATATTTCGTGAAATTTCAATATATTTCAAAAATTCACATTCCTTGGTTTGGAGTTCAATCATCTAAGGTTTTTTTTTTCTTTCACCATTTATGATGCTGCCTGCTTTGCTACTGCCTTTCCATTACGATCCCAATTCTGTCCTTTTTTTTTTGACAGTAATAAACGGAGACAAGCCAGTTAACACTTTACTAATACTTATCGTATATGATTGCTTAAAAATTAGGATGTTGTTGTTGACCGGCTCCTAGTAAAAATAATAGTGTAACTTTTCAACACCTAATGAGTAAACAAATTCAATACCAATGCAATCACCATCGATAAACAAATGACTAGAGGCCGGTTCTAAATACAGCTGATGACACAACAAATACGTACATGTGGCATACGACATCTATCACGACAAACAAACACTTTAGTATAAGCCCAAACCAAGAGACCCGAAAAGAAAAGCCCAGTCATAAAAAAGGCTTGAAAAGGAGTCCTCGTGTACGTAATAGAACGTAATCAAGAGCCTAAATTTCGGCCCAACGGGGCTCTCTCTTAAGAGAAGAGAGACGTTACAGAAAAAACAAGTCCTAGCGAGAATCATTCCCTCAAGGACGTACCTCAATAAAGAAGGAAGTTGTTACAGAGAATGTATTCCTCGTCACGCCCTACATGCTTTTTTTTTTTTATTTTTTTTTTTTATTTTACGGTCAAACATGAAGATGATTATTAATGGAAGAAAGAGAAAAAAATTACAACTAGAAACATTCCTATATCAAGGAATGTCAAGACACTATAAAAGTGTCAAAACCCAAATCCTTAAATAAATTACAAGCCGAACCCATCCTCCACAGCAATTCTCTAATCTCGATAAAGATAGAGTGTTCCGATCTGTGTAGTCCTTCAAAAACCCTTTTATTTCTTTATTTCCACACACACCACATGAGAACGTGAGGGATCCTACGCCATAACCACTCCCCCCGACGGGAAGGATTAGCTTGAGACCACCAACTTAGCCAATCTAAAATGGAGCCTTCAAACATCAAACTCAAACCGAATTCCACCAAAAAACTGCTCCAAATGGATTTGGAGAAACTGCAATGAAGCATCAAATGGTCCAGTGTTTCTTCAAATTCATTGCAAAGCACACAAAGACTCCCAGTGAGGATTCCCATTTTCCTTAACCTATCTTTAGTCAATATCTTCTCGTGCAAAACTGACCAACTAAAGAAATTAATCCGAGGAAAAAGGTTTTTCACCCATACCAGATTTTTGTGTGAGGAAATGAAGAGGTTAGAGTGGGTCTCATAATGAGATGCAGCTAACATATCCGAAAATTCTTTCACCGAGAAGCCCACACCTTTACCCTTCCACACCAAACTATCTGGTCCCTCTGAGAGTATTTGTCTACCCAACAAATGTATAAGATTAGCGAACTCATCTAGTTCCTCAGAATTAAGGTGTCTGCGAAAGGAAAGGTCCCAAGAGTTGTCGTTAGACCGAAAACTGCTCACACTCCCAAATTGATTGTTGTTAATGATAAACAACCTTGGAAACAGATCCTTCAAAGGTTGGTTACTACACCAAACATCATGCCAGAAAGAGATGAGATCACCATTTTCACATTGGAGAGAGGTGTGAGGGCAAAATTAATAACAGACATTATATAACGTAAATGAAATATCCGATAAAAGTATACAATTTTAACTGAATTATAAGTTGTCTAAATGAAATTCTCTTTTATAGATTTGCTGACTTAAGCATTGGACTATCTTCGACCATCAAAAAAAGTTATTTTTGACAATCTAACCTTGTTTTACCGGTCATATCTTTGGAAGACCAGATTTAAACGCATCAACAACCATGGACATATGAATTCAGATGGAGAATTACACCTCAATACATATTCCCACGTAATGAATTTATGCAGTTACACGTCTCAATACAACATTAACAACTGGAGGAAGTGGTGAAGGAGATGAAGTTCAATGTGAAGAAAAGTGATTTAGGGTGAGATTAATGTAGCTTAAGAAAGGGAGACATGGGGATTGCAGCGGAGTTTTATTGTGGCGCCTTAGTTAATTAGTTTAGATGCTGTTTAGGTAGATGGGTCAAGATAGGGAGGTCTAAATGATGTACTTGTTACTGATGGCGAATTACTGATGGAGAAGTGTTGGAGAAGATTTGACATCAAATGATTAATGAATGTACCTTCTTGCTTTGTAGTTAGCATCTTTGATTAGTGATAACTAGCATTCCAATCTGTATGACACATAATGGTGGTCTAGAAGACAACCTGAATCAAGGACAAGATTGTTGCATTGATGTTTATGTTCTTGAAGTTCAACAATGTGATATACCTGGAAATTTGTATCATTAACTACGACAAATTTATTTTAACCGGCACTTCTCAAAGCTCCGGTATAGGAGAAAATATGCTGGTTTAGATCATTGACGGTATTTTATAAAGCGCCGCAAAAGGTATGTGCCACCAAAAGATTAACGACGTTTTAAGTGAAGCACCGGTTAAAAACGAACATTTACGGCGCTTCTGAAGTGCCGGGAAAGCTTATATAAGCGCCGCCAGAGACATGGATACGACAATTCCCACTGGACACAAGCGCCGTATTATAACCTTTTAATGGCGCTATAAAGTGCCGGTAAAGATATTTTGTGACGCTTGTAAAGCGCCGGTTATGTTAACAAACCTGCCGAATCAATATTTTACAGCCTTTTGATGGCGCTTCAAAGCGCCGGAAAAGATTGTTTTGGCGACACTTTTAAAGCGCCGGTGGTGCTAACAAATTGTAATAGCGCCGGTTATGTTAACATACCTAGAAAAAAAAATCAATTTCCAGTACTCCACTTAGATGATGTTAATCCTCTCTTAAGAAATGAACTCGATTATTAGTCTTAGGTGATGCTGGTTTATTCATCCACCCTTTAGCACTAAGTACACGCAGTGTTTCTTGTTAGATCATTACACCACCTCATGCTTAGGGAAATGTCTAGTGTTCAGAACCCGTGCTTCTTATTAGAAGCAAAAACAAAGGCCTCTGGTCACCTGGTCCACTTGTGAATCTATTGCATTCAGAACCAGGTTAGAGCTCTACATAAAGATCTAGGAGAATAATCAATTGAACTATGCGATTTTACATCCTTAGATATGGGTTTGTTTCTAGTGTCAGATACTCTGCAGTAGCTCAATAATTTGTGGAAATGTTCTTCTAACTATTAAGGCACCATGCCCATATTTTGTAGCACTATAGCAATTTATATAGCAAAACAGTTGTATATCTCAATCAAGAATTTTGTTCACTCGATGGAACTAGTCTCAGGTGAAGGATAGTACTGGTCTCAAGAGATTTTCTTGAATAGTAATAATAGAAACAGAAAAAAGAGGAAGAAAGTATCAATTAGTATTTTATAGGAAAAAATAAATGAATAAATTGTGTGGATGAACAAAGAATAATCATCTATCAGTGATTAGATGAACAATGAATAATCATCTATCATCTAAAGCCGATCATGGTTTGTTTGTGCGACTTCAACTCTTTTTCCTTAGTTGCGTCTTGGGAAACACCTCCAATAAGAGGACGTTAGTTGATCTCCTCGTATCTACCAGTGACCTCTTCACACCCCATTTCGTTAATGTGATTGTGATGATCGGGGTGTCATTGTGCGAGGAATGGACCCTTTGCATGCCTTACACTGTGAATGCTAAATCTGGGATTAGATGCTCTATTCTGGCATGCTGGATAGGGCGGTCTCCATAGTGGAAACATGTCTGCAATCTCAGACTATTTTTTTTCGATCGGTTTGATCGTTTCTGGCTCATTGTATGCATTGTGTATAATGTAGATAACGTTCACAATTCGTGATCTGGTGCAGACTCTCCTTTTCCTTCCCTCGAGGTTGGTTTTCATCAGGACTTCCGAGTTGCTAGAGCCTTCCCTTTTGTACTCAGTACTCGATCTCATGATTGAGACTTTAGCAGTCTTGAGTAACGTGAGAGTGGTCCTTGTTATAAGAGCAATACTAGTTCTTGCACACCTTGTTGGGTCACTTTTGAGTTTCAATGGTCACTTTAGGTTATCCCAGCTCTTCATGGCGGCAAGGATCTTGAACAGACTGGCATTGAGCGGAGTGTAGTTGGGGTACCTTGTATTGACGTAATTGGTGACAATGTTAGGTTACACCTTGTCAGATCCAGCCCTGCTAACGTTTGACCTATTTTTGGA
Source organism: Berberis thunbergii (assembly GCA_003290165.1). Lineage (NCBI taxonomy): Eukaryota > Viridiplantae > Streptophyta > Magnoliopsida > Ranunculales > Berberidaceae > Berberis > Berberis thunbergii. Next base: position 22,843 of record QNQO01000855.1, on the reverse strand, counting down.
TCTGTTTTCCTTCTCGTGTTTTTTTTGCTCCTTTTTCCTGGATCTCGAGGGATTGCTTAGTCTCATTCTCGCCTTATTTCTTGGCAGCGCATCTCGTCAAGAGTGATGTACTTTTTCACTCTTCAGTAAGTCCGTCATGTCTTTTGGAGACTTCAGAGGTCGGAAGTGAGGGTCGTAATAGACATGTCACTGCAACCGTCGATCAGAGTCAGCTCGTCGTTGAAGTGAGTGACATACTCCCTGAGGGGTTTCACCGTGCTTCTGCTTGAAGCTGAGCAGATAGTGAACATGTAATGAACGCCTTTGTCAAGACCTGAAATGAATCTATGGATCTTGGTTGAAGGATGTGTAACCAAGTCAGTACAACCTTCTTCAGGCTAGTAGGGAAAGTCCTACTCAGAATGACTTCTATGTTCCTTGAGCAAGTTGAATTACATGCGTCACGATGTGGTAAGATGAGATGAGATGGTGGGGAAAGAAGAGGACGACATTTTATGTTCCTTGAGTTTTGTGTTCACGATTTTAATGATGAGTATTGATGCGTCCAAATTTGCCTATTTGATTCCTGACCTGCAAAATGAACAACATTGAGCAAAGGACCACCGTTGTGGTAACCGAAGGCACTCCGATGCTAAAGTCAGGTGCTAACGATGGATGTAAACTGTAAATTGGATTGTAAGTGCGTACATTTCTCATCTTGTTTATTCATCTTATATAGCGAGTATTCACTCCATCAACTCGGCTGTCGAGGCGTGATCGACAGTGCGTACCTTTTTTCTCTCGTGAGATTTTTTTGGAAATTTTTTTCCAAAGATTTACAATTTTCCGCGAAACAAACATTGAAAAACTTATATTCACAAAAATAAGCATTATTCTGAAAATGATTTTTCTTGAAACAAACACAACCTAATGAAAAATGTTTTTGCAAGAATGATTTGCTTATAGAGCTCAAATAAAATGGATACAATTTGAATAGCTTGAACTTGTCTCTTGTCCAACTAGGGGTTCGAGGCAGAATGGGGCCAATGGGCTAGTGCCAAGTTTGGATTGGCCATGGGCAATACCATAATTAGAGTGAAGTTCACGCCTTAAAAAAAAACCCCAATTCAATAAGCCTAGCCAAACATTTTAATAAGTTGAAGACTATGCCCTTAGAGACGGGTTATGATTTTTTTAAAGCCTCTAGACACTTCATTGACATGTCGAGAAATGCAACATATGTAGTGGTGCAGTAATTTTTATCAAACATTTTGCATGGGGTGGAGGTTCTAAAAGACACCAAATTTCCAATGATTTCAGCCATTTTGTTTAAAAGATTGTATCATTAACAACTTAATTTATACTCTTCAAAAGCCCCATTTGTTAATGAACAAAAATTCAATTATTAAACTAGGATTGTAAAATTCCACCACGCTTTTAAAGTCGATGTCTTTAATAAACACTACATCAAATTGACACTTTTGTAACAACTCTAAAAACAATATAACTTTTGAGATGCCCATATTTTATAGCACTATAGCAATTTATATAGCAAAACAGTTGTCTATCACAATCAAGAATTTTGTTCACTCGATGGAACTAGTCCTAGGTGAAGGATAGTACTGGTCTCAAGAGATTTCTTGAAAAGTATTAATAGAGACAGAAAAAGAGGAAGAAAGTATCAATTAGTATTTTATAGAAAAAAATAAATGAATAAATTGTGTGGATGAACAAAGAATAATCATCTATCTTTTGGATTCTAATCTTACATGTAACTTTGAGGTATCTGATTCTGCATTTCAGAGGCCAAAACTACTTAAAGAGTGAGTGAAAGGCATTTATACCCAACCTTCGTTGGTTCTGCATGACTCGTGTGGACTGAATTTTGGAAGCTTTCATAGTTTGAAAGCAATTCTTTTATGCTGATTAAGATCGCCTAGGCACCTTGTTGAGCTATTCTTCGTTGTCGACCATCCCCACTGAGTAAGCTCTTTGCAAGAGTGGCCTATCGAATTGTTTCACCAGCTCCAAGCCAGTATCATCACCTCTAAGAAGCTTTACAACCTGAAACAAGATAGTAAATTGACTTGAGGCCTCTGCCCTAATGACAAATTTATTTCCAATCATGAACAAATTAGAGTATTTCATTAAGAAAATGATCACTGATTGAAAAAAAAAAAACACGTACCTGATTCATAAGGGGACTTAGAATTGAGGAGTGTTGTATGCACAAAGAAGCCATCAGTGCCATCCGATTCATCTGTTGCAAGTCATACACATCAACTAGAGAAAGACATAGTTTACATAAGACAACTGGATTAATAAGCATAATCCTCTTCAGAACATAGATAGAATCGACTATGGAAAAGATGAGAAGCAACACAAATCTCATAGATCCACTTTGCCCATTGTCCCAACATCAATGATATGAGCCCAAGAAACATCAATTTTGAAATGAAACCAATTCAATTTTCGCTAAGTGAAACACACAAACTGCTCATATTGTATGGATTGCAGGAAGCAACCCTCAGTCCCACCTTCCTTGATCTTCTCCACCAAAGCAAGAAGAGCTTTCCTCCTTATCTTCTTCAACCACTGCAAATATGACAGTTCATAAGCACACACTGACATAGATAGAATAGTATCACACAATACTAATAACTTGATAAGTGTTTTGCACCAATAACTACCTTCAAAATCAAAAAAATACACTTGCTGTGTGTATTTATTATGTGGAACTACTGGAAACCCTGCTTTTTGCACCTGAAAGCTGATGTTTGTCTCTCAGCTCTGTCAATCTGGCGTCATTTACAACCTGATAACCCATACATGCAGTCAATACAAGTTGGCTGCTGTCAAATGTTGCGCTAGCAAGGAACTACAACAAGGTAACTGCATCTCCAGCGTTCTTTGTTGTCAGTAATGCAGGACCTACAAGAAAACTAAATCGGATTAAGCTCTAATAATTACCAGCAGAGCATAGACAAGTAGGGGTGGGCACGGAACGGGATGGGACGAGATATACCCATCCCGTTCATACAGGATCGGGACGGGATGGAAAAAACCTCATCCCGACCTCGTTCCATCCCAAATGGGTTCGGGACGGGACAGGATCATAAGGTACCCCATTTCAATTCAAAGGTACCCCATTTCATCTTCTTTTTTTTTGTTAACTTTTATCAATAGACATTCTCAATTAAATAAATAACCAAATGACAATAGAAATGAACGAGAAGCTCAGAAGACAGAAGAGAAAAAAAGAAAAAACTACAAAACAAGACAACAATAGTGTAACTTCTATCTTTCCCTGTAAAAGAAAGGAAATAAAAATAATAATAATTTAGTAATGGAAAACTTCATAGAAAAACGTGTACAATATAGTAGTCCTCTCAACTTAACGAATCAAAACACGGGAATTACTCTAAACTGAGATGTTGGAGCATAAAAATGCAAAGATAACTACATCGACATTCAATAAACAATTAAGAATAATAGCAAGATTCCTTTCTCAAATAATTCTTTGTATTTCAGATTCAGATATGTTTTCATCCTATTCAAATTGTATCCATTGGTGAATAGAGAGTAGAGCTTGGAATCTAAAGTACTAAGGTAGCCAGGGAAGATCTCAAGAGTGGAAGGTATAAAGCAAAACCTTGTTCTTTTCTGGGAATTCATTGCCAACACTGGCATTGCTGCTACTTTATCATATCGTGTTTCCAATTGTAGCAATCTAAAATCTTTTCTTAAAGCCTTTGCTTTTGTTTCTACTGCTACTGTTCTTTATATATGATAAAGAATGTGTAACACTTACAAAAGCAATATTTACATTATGAAAACATGGAAGTAAATTTACATCATAATCACTAACTAATTATCTCATAAAGTTTCAAGCTTTATCAAACTTGTACATCTTATTATAAATTCCTAATGCGCTCCTCAGGTAGAAAGGAACGGTACTTCAATCAGTTGTTTCTTTGTGTTTCATTAGTCTTGAGCAAACACTTCTTTTACTATACAAGTTCTTTCATCAAAACATCCCAATGGCAGGAGTTTGTTTGCTCTAAACCTATAGTAAAAAATTGAAACAGTTTTGTACATAAAATGGAAGAAACTAAGAATAAACTGGTTGGTGTAGATTGTTTATTACTGACTTGAATGGGAGCTCCATATTGTCCATGGCCAACAAAAGTTTAAGTTGCCCAATAAGGTGCCACACTTCCTCGCCTTCTGTAACTATAGTGACTTAATACACTCCGATGCCATGTATAAGTACACAGTTACGTGGCGATTTGATTTAGTAGTCCAAAAGACATTATTTGGCTTTGCTCATCAGCAGACAAAAGCAAGGAAATTGATAGGAATGTTGGGAACCTATAAAACTATTATTCCTGGCTTCCATAGGGTTGGGTTCCAACCTCTTTATCCAAGCATGTCAGAGTCTTCTAAAACAGCCTCACTATTCCTAAATAGCAAGCTTATGATTGAGGTGAATCTAAAACCTCTCTTTATGTACTTTTTTCTGCTTTTTTGAATACATCAAATCCGTTCAAAGATAGAACCACCACAGAGGGTTATGACGACTGATTTATAAAGAATAGTCTCAGACTGCTTATTCTTTTAGACCACTTGTTTCAGTTTGAACCATGGTTTCCTCCTCTACTCATAGGGTGATTATCCTTATTGTCCGTATTGGGTCTCTGATTGTGCAATCAGAACATGTTTGCGGCTTGAGAAGTTTAGAATTTGTTCTTAGATGGGAGAAGGCAGAACAGCATGGATCAGTACGGAAGGGTTCACATGATCCAAAAGATGTCAGCATTGTTGAGACTTCTAACAGCAAGAAACAATCTGCAGCTGCACCCATGACATTCAATCTCAGTTCAAGCAAAAGAAGAGTTAGGAAAGGACCTGGCCCCATTCATAACAAGTGTTGATTGTTGGAGATGTTTGTTCTACTATAGAATATTTGAGTGGAAGTGAATTGGAAAATAAATATATGGCTTTGTTTCTCATTGATCTCTGCTTCCTCATATGACTTCTTTTTCTTCTTCTTTTCTGAATTATTTAGGTTGTTTATGTTTCGTTGTTGAATTGATTTAGCAATTTTGTTATAGAGAGTTGTATAGACAGTAGAATCATCTATTATAGGATCATATGAGATTCCTCACCCTTCCGGTTCCAGCCATCTCTGCATATTAATTATATGAAAAAAGTACAACAGCCTATTATTCAAAAAAAAAAAAAGGGAAGAGTTCAATTTTTATTTTGTTCTCTTTTCTATTCTTAGTTGGCCAATCAAAACCGAATGTTCTCACTCTAGATCTCTTTCAGTTGCAGATAACATGTTCAACAGACAGTGAAACAATGAACGAGTGCTAACACTATGAAATAAGATCCAAATTTAAACTAAGGGAAAAGAGGAATATAGGCTGAATAAAAACATGTCTTCCAGTAAATAGTTTTGCAGTTATGGTAACCGACCCCCTACTTTTTGTTAACCTTGTGGCAGAGACCACTCGAGGGGAGGGCATGGACAGGGTAGGAAGATCACTGAAAAAAAAAAAAAAAAAAAAAGGAAAGCCACTTTTGAGAGAAAATGGAAGGTGTGGCTTTTTCTTCTTTTGGTTAGAAAAACATAGTGACTCGATATCTTTATATTAAGATTGAGCATCTTCATGTGCTCTAGTATTGACTTCTCTTGCTCTGCAATTTACAGACTAGGATAGAATGGATGTTAAGTAACAATTTGTCTAATTTTTTTTATTTATGTGGTTTCCTTATAAATAAGTTACTATTATAATGAATAACTGTTATGATATTCTTATAAATAAGTTACTATTATTTAGTTATTTATTTATTTATTTATGTATTTATTTTTATTGAGCAAGTGATATTATAATGAATAACTGTTATGATAGTAAGTGATTACAAATCATTTTTCCCCAATAAATTACACATTTTAGATTGCTAAATATAATTACAATAATTGTTATCTCGTGTAATAGATGTTCCAAAGTTCGTAGATGGCAATTTTGAACTAATTCTTCACAGAGCAACCATCTACGGCTCCTCCCACAAAGCCTCCTACAGAGGACTCAACCTCAATGCCTTTATCCTTCAGTCAAACTGTACCCCACAAACCAGGCCGTAAACGTCGTGCAGTCGCACAGGGGGTTAAGAAAACACTCTGTAAAATGTCTATGCTTGTAAATCAACTGCCCATCTTGTTCACTTTCAATTTCAATTATGTCAAAATGGCGTGTGCTTTCTATATATATCAAAGCGATGTGAAATTCTAAATACAATTTGGTGAGTTACGGCACAATACAATTTTAATTAAAATTTTTGCTTTTATTTTCAAAATTTCAACAACATTTTAATCCAAATAAAAAACCTACCCCAACTTATTTTTATCTGAAATAAAATTAAAGATTCATTGAAAATCAGAAAAGGAGAACACGATATGAAACCCTAGCCGATAAGGCTGACAAAAAACCTATATGAAACCCTTCCTAATAGAATCAGTTGCTAACCTATTTGAATGACAACGTTAACTAACCTTGTAGGAGCAATAGACTGAAGAACTTTTTGCAGGTGAGTTTGGATTAGGGTCGCAGAGCAATGACTGCAACAAAGAAAGGCAGTGAGTAATAATTGCCAAATTGAGAATAAACACATACAATCTAAGATAAAACTACATTAATGACTAGACAGTATGTGTGTTCATGACCATTCAAGAATAAAACAGTTTCCACGTTACCTTGTAGCAACAATAGACTGAAGAGGAACTTCAATTGTTAGGGTTTTAGCTTTGAGTTTCTTCCACAACATTTCCAATTGGTCCAATTGAGTTTCCAATTGGTCCAATTAGGTCTTAGCTTTGATTTTTCTTCAACCACGTTTCCTGTAAGGGAGGGAGATGTGAGATAGGAACGAAGGAGGAAAGGAAGGTCATAAGCAGAGATGAAGAGACATCAGAAACAGAGATGAATTGAGGTCAGAAACAGAGATGAGAGCCAAGAGAGAAGGAGGGAAATCGCAAGGAGGGAAGTCGCGAAGCAGACAGGGAGCTCGCCACGCATCGAAGGAGGGAAGGAACGAGCGAAGTCAAAACTGGAAGCGCGAAGGAGCGAAAGAGAGGGAAAGAGGAAGGAGGGTAGTCGTGAATGAGCGCAGGAGGGGGGAGGAGATTATAAATGGGTACCCTCTAATCCGGCGTTTCATACATCTAATACGGCGTTTTAAATACACAAATTTATTTCCATAAGTGGGATGTTGTCGCGGTTTTTTTTTTATCTATACCGACGCTTCATAAAACAACGCCGGTTTTGTGTGATCTTTACCGGCGCTTCATAAATAAATCGCCGATTTTGTGCGATCTTTACAGGCGCTTTTTACATCTAATACGTCGTTTTGAAAAACATAATTTTACCAGCGCTTCTAAAGAAAAACGCCGGTATTGTGAGATCTTTACCGGCGCTTCCATACACAAATGCCAGTATTGTTAGGCCTTTACTGGCACTTCATTGTTGAAACGCCGGTAGTTCTTAAGACTCAATTTTTCCCATCAACGGGAAAGGATGGCGGGTTTTTTTTAGTTCTTTATCGGCGCTTTATATCCCAAACGCCGTTATTGATTATGTTTTACAGGCGCTTTTCCTGAAACGCCGCCTTGAAAGTGTCGTTTTAGACCTCGTTTTTAGTAGTGGTTCCACATCAAAGCACTCAAAGCATGGATTGAGGCAGTTCTGGTTAGGGAACCAAACACCCCATTGATCTACTCTACTAAAAATGTAAAGACCGCTCATATGAATCCCATTCTAATCAGGGGAAACACTTCCAATTTAACTACAGGCATCCAAACAAAGTAAACACCAATAAAGACACGCAACGACTTTCCCAATTTCAGAATCAATGGAAACTGGTTAGGATGTTACTGAACGGTCTCAGTGATTTCATTAAGTTAATGCAATTATATGCTTATCCTGCTATGGCAAATCCATTGATATGTGGCTATCTTATCATTCACCATTCCTCGTACAGAAGTATATCTCCATCTTTGGAGACAACTCTTATAACTACAGAAACCAACCAGTTTGCCCTGAGATATACCATTCACTATCAGAAAGGGAACTTCACATTCTGAAGCTTACTTTACTTGCTTACCGTTTGACCACAAGGAGTTTATTCAAAGTGTACCTTCAGATCGGTGCGAGTTGCCAGCTTTCCCTAAATCAGTCCATTCCCTGCATGCAAGGTCTTGACAGCCAACATTGTAGCCCCCGATCTGTCCCCAGATTCGATTCATGCATTTAGTAAGACTTCTGCTACCTGTAGATTTGTGGCAACAGACAATGGCAAACAAATGAACTCTCTGACAATAATGCAAGGCAACTCATGGCAGAGGCAGAGTTAACTGCTATCCACAAAATTCTTCAAATGCAATTTTACATTCACATTCAAAGTTAAAGGAAAAGACAAGTCTTCAGCTGTAGAGTAACTCAAAACATGAGACTTTCATAAGCATTCATAATTTTTGTTTCGAAAAGATGTTCTCAAGTGATTAACTGCTGAGATGCTTTTAACTCTATTTAGGGTTTTCTCTCGCAAACCCTACTTTGTTTATCAGCAACTTACTTTTGTATCCAAGCTTAATTAACTGAAATAAAGACGAACCAATTTAGATCCTAACAGGATACTATAGATCTTTACATTTGACCATCTATCAAGTTGTCATTTGGTAGAGTTATTTGCAATCATTATCTTTCATCAATCCATTACCACTGTAAAACTCCTCTTTGAGAACATCCCCACCCCCATCGCCTTCAACATCGTTGGCCTCTTTGTCAAATACAATATATTTCTTCAAATGACTAGCCACATTCTCTCTAGTCAATCCATCCACACTCACCAACTGCATTATAGTCTTGAGGATAACATTCTTCATACAAAGATGCGCAACAAACCTCTTGTGGAGCTGTGGGGTCTAGACTAAACAGAGCCACTTCAGTGTCTGGTAGGCTCGTTGCCCGAGGCAATGGAGACTATGTCGATGGAATCAAAATATGATGAGTGGGGTTGTGAAGGGGCAGAGATGGGGCTGCTGAGGATGAACAAGGTGGTGGTGGCCGAGGGAGTGTTGGGACTGCTGTTGCTTTTGTTTGAGGAGTGTTTATGGTGGTGGTGGCGAAATTAAGGTTAGATGTCAAAAGCAAGGACAAGGTCTGGGGTGATTAGGGTTTGGGAAAGGGTATGAGTTCTTCTGGGGCAGGTAGCTATTTTTCCCATTTGGAGAATCAATTGGACTCCTCTTCTACTAGTGGTGGTCGCACAAGGTAATTGGTGGTTGCACAAGGTAATTTTGATTTCTTCTACTTCTCATTTCACTTCTTTTGCTCTTGATGAGGATGATAATGATTATTTAGTGGGTGATGGTGAAGATAAGATGAAGGGGGTGGGGATGGAAGAGGAGGAAATGAAGGGTGGTGGTGGGTTCGACCATTCGAGGTTGACTTAAGAGAGAGAATGAGAAATTAGGGAGTTATGGTGGGGGGTTAAGACTCCAAGAAGATAGGATCGACACGTGGCAAAGAGAAAATATTTTATTTTAGATTTTTATTTTTTTAACCCTTGACCCCTCCCACCCCATGCCGCTAGGAGCAGTGTTGGCGGGAGAGAAAAGTAAGAAAAAGAGGAAGAAAGTCAAGATGGCGCTCCCACCGGATATGCGTCGTATGGAGAGGCCGAGTGACCTTAATGCCCAAACCAATAATGTTTGACAACATTATGTTATGGAATGCCTGTGGAGTTGGCAATAGAGCTACGAAATGCAGACTTAAAATAATGGTTAAAGAGTTCAAAATGCGCCTCATTATGATAGCAGAACCTATGATTGAAGCTAGTCGTTTCTTGGAGATCGGCAACAAAATTAAACTGTCAGACTGTACATCTAATGAAGCAGAGGGAAGTAAGATATGAATTTTTTGGGATTCTGAGTTAGCGGTCTTGGTATTGGATGTGTCAGATTAGTGCATTCATTGCCAGGTAACTGTTTCCAATAATCCATCTTTCTTTTTACTTACATATATGCTAAATGCACAGCGGACGAGAGAAGGGCCCTATGGTCTCAGATGGAGTTTTTAGCGTCTCAATATAATGGTACTTGGATGGTGGGAGGGGATTTCAATGCTATTGTCAATAAGCAAGATAAACTTGGCGGGATCCCGCCTTTTTGGTTAGCATGTCGAATTTTCCAGATTGTATTGAGCATTGTGGATTGATTGATTGTGGATACATTGATCCGTAGTATACTTGGTGTAACAACAGGCGTGGTGGGGACCGTATTTGGGCTAGGCTGCATAGAGTTTTCGTTAACTCTCTATCGTTAACCAATCTTCCCAATACGAGGGCGGATCATGCACCAATTTTGGTCTCATTACCCATGCAAGCTAGGGCAGACTTCTCCCCTTTCAGATTTATGGATATGTAGACGACCCATCCGACCTTTCACACCTTGGTGGAATCGGTTTGGGGTTAGGAGTGCTCCAAAAGGAGGGCGCTAGGCGTTGCGGACTTTAAAATCAAATTCATTCGTAAAGCGGTTATCCACTAGAATAGGGGTATTTTTGGTAATATTTTCAGTAGACTTAGGGCTCTAGAGGATGAAATGAGTCAATGGGAAATTATTTGATTTCAAGTTGGGAAACGAATGGCTTCAATGGTTTTAACGTGGATGCTAATTGGGATGTCAACGCGCCTGCTGTAACTTGAACAGATGTCGAGCGAAATACAGATTGGCCCTTAAGAAGGGGAGAGATTTTAAGGATGGCGATGCTTGTACTAAATATTTTTTTGCCTCGGTCAAATCTAAACAGAAAAAAGGTTTATCTCCTCAATCACTTTGCAGTGTGGCAGGGCGATATTTGATTTGGGGGAAATTCTTAGAAAAGCCAATGGTTTTTTCCATCAACTTCTTTCTTATCAAGATTCTCAAGGAGTTGACAGTGGCTTGTTGGAATGTATACCTTCGGTTGTCTCGGGTTTGGAGTGTAACTGTATAGTTGCAAGTCCGTCATTGGAGGAAGTAAAGAATGCAACCTTTGACATTCCGAGGAATAGCGCGCCAAGTCCGGATGGGTTTACAACGGGTTTTTTTCAGTCATGCTGGGAGATTGTTGTTATCGATATTTGGAAAGCGGTTATTCAATTCTTTGGAGGTGAAGCTTTGCCTTCGACTTTTTCGGTAAATTTTATTGCTCTGATACCTAAGGTGGACTCGCCAAGTTCTTTATCTGATTTCCATCTTATTAGTCTTTGCAATGTTATTTACAAAATTTTCGGTAAATTTTTTTGCAATAGGCTAGCCTTACTGCTTCCAAGTATGATATGCCAAGAATAGGGAGCCTTTGTCAAAGGTAAGTCTATTGTGAAAAATATTGGTTTAGCCTAGGAATTGGTAGGTGACATTCATAAAAAGGTCACAGGTGGTAAGGTTGTTTTCAAAATTGATATGGAGAAAACATATGATAGGTTGGAATGGCCTTTCTTTTTATCTATGCTTAAAAGATTTAGGTTTTTGACTAGAGTCTGTATCTTGTTTCCAACTGTATTGCTCATTGTGGATTCTCGGTGTTGTTGTAAGGAGTCTATAATGGTTATTTTAAGTCCTCCAAAAAGTTGAGACAGGGGGGGGGCCCTCTTTCTCCGCAGCTATTTGTTATAGCCTCGGAGGTTCTTAGTCGAGGATTAGTGGATGCTTTTGCAAGAGGTAACATTATTATACGCCTGGACATAACGCATCTTTAGTACGCATATGACACCCTAATTTTTCTAAATGGGAGTCTTCCATTACAGGGTGTATCAAATTTTTGGAAAAATATGCGCTTATTTCAAAACAAAAATTAATGTAGCGAAAAGTTCTTTCATGGTAGAGGAAAATGCAGCAGTGGAACGCGTGGTGGATATTAAGACCTATACATGCTTCCAATATACAGAATCTTCTTTGAAGTATTTGGGAATGCCTATTTTCAGGATAGATGCAAAATTATTTATTTTGATGAGCTGGATAATAAAATAAAAAAAGTAGATCAGTGGGTAGAAAGCAAAACTATTGTCCCCAGGTGGGAGATTGATTTTGATTAAGAATGTCTTGAGCTCTATTCCAATCTATACATTAAGCGCCATGTGTGTTCCTCATCAAGTAATCTTTAGCATTCATAAATTATTGGCGGATTTCTTTTGGGGTGACTATGAAGGCAAATCAAAAAAGAAATGGATCTGTTGAAAAAAATTTATTTCCCTAAGGGTGAAGGAGGCTTGGGAGTTAGGAACCTTGTCACTGTCACTAAGGCCTTTCGCTTGAAATCCCTTTGGAGTGTGATAAATTTTGATTCTCTGTGAGCAAATTACATGAGATGTAAATACTGGAAGGACACCCCAGTTTTCTATAAGTTAGAGAAGAATAATGCTTTGCCATTTATGAAGGAAATCATAAAATATAAAGGAGTTTTTGTTGGCAACAGTCTTTGGCGCATTAGTTGTGGGAATCCGAGTTTTTTTGCTTCTAACTGGAACTCTTTGACAGTGTTCTTGAGAACGGGTGGTTTGGAGGCTCAACGGATCTATCCTATGATAGCAGATGTTCGAAGTGGGGATTTTGAGCTTGTTAGTCCTGATGTGAGATTGCTGGCGAAATCTCTATTTGATGGTAGAATTCAGGGGAGCGAGAAGGATAAGGATTCTTGTATTTGCCAGATGGCAGCGTTTTTAGTTCGCATTTGGCTTATGAGTTTCTCCGTGAAAAAAAAAGGTAAAAATATTTTGTTGGACAAAATATGGTCATCTTTTTTGCTTTCTAGAATCTCAGTTTTTGTTTGAAAACTACTATTAAGACACGTGCCAGTTGATGGAGAACTCCACAGATGTGGGGTCAACCTTGCATCGAGATGTTGTTGTGATTCTTCAAGTGTGGAAACTCTAAATCATCTATTTCTTGAAGGTGGGCTGGCTAGTGGGGTTTGGAGTCATTTTGAAGCCATCTTTGATATACATATTATGAGGCCGACGAAAATCACCACGATCTTAAGAATTTGGTTTGGGAGATCGAACAAGAAATCTCAAGTCGATTTGCTCTATTTCTTAACACCCATGTTCATCATTTGAAAAATATGGAAACATCGGTGTCGGGGTGTTTTCGATAATGGAAAGCCAAATGTGGTAATAGTAATTTTGTTTGTCAAGAAGAGTATTCGTTTGGCGAATTCCTTTTTTACGCCTAAGAGGGTGAGTGAGAACAAGAACCCCCTTTTAGCCCTTGGTTTGTCTATTTCTACTATTATTATGAAGGGCAATAAAATGGTATATTGGAACCCTCCCACGGAGTGTTCGGTTTCACTTAATGTTGATCGGTCATCGAGGAATAACAAGGCAATAGCTGGCATTATTATCAAAAATAGTTTGGGCGAGTGTCTGGTGGCAAAACAAGTCTTTCTTGGTGAAGGTTCTAATAATATTGCGGAGGTTCGAGCAGTTATGGTGGGGCTCCGATTGTGCAACAGTTTGAAATTTTCAAAGGTTTGCATTCAAATAGATTCTAAAATTGTTAGCATTTGGTTCTATAAGGACTTTAAAATTCTGTGGCACATGGAAAATGATTGGCGGGAGATTAATAGATAAGCTTCTCATATGGAAGTTAGTTGTGTTAACATTTTCAGGGAGGCTAATGCGGTAACAGATGCGTTGGCGAATAAAGCTAAGGAGGAGGGTGTTAGTCGTGTATTCCGTGCCACGAATCTCCCATGCAGGATTGCTGGTCTGGTCTGTTTGGACAAGGTTCATACCGCGTATATTCGTGTTCCTAAATGAGGTGTTTTTCCGTGTGATAGACTGTCTTAAGAGGCTACGGGTTTTTCAATTCTTTAGAGTTATTGTTGGCATTGCATGGCAGTTGTTGTGGAGGTGCTAAGCTCTGTCAGTGGTTGGTTTTGGTCCATTTTACAGGCTGCTTTTTGGTGTTGGATGATGATGATGCCTATGCTGATATTGGGCGTTGGTTGGTTGTCTTGTGCGGACGGTGGCTAGCTTGCGGTGGTGCTTTGAAGTGCTGGGCTTTGCGACGGGTAACAGGTGGTGGTTCTAGTTTTTGCTTAGACTGGTTTAGAGAGGATTGGATGGATTATGGCAGCCGAGTAGCTGGTTGCGAGGACATTTGTTGGTGTTGTGCACAAAACAGAGTTATCCACTTTGTTTTTAATTGGGTTGCGCCGCAGTTAGCTGTAATTTGTGGAGGAGGCGAGCTGTTGGATGTGAGTTGCTGGAGAGTGTAATTTCAGTTGTGGAACCAGTTGGGACCTTAGCTGCGAGGGCAAGAATTTGCAATGCATGTTGCACATTGGAGCACATGGATGTAACTGGGCATGAAGGTGATGGGTGTTGGTTTTTGGAGGCTTGACTCTGGTTCAACAGGTAGTTCGGTGGCAGGGGTTATCTTCCATATTTATTTGCACATTTTTCATGTATATTAGTGTATATCAAGTTTGGTTGTATGCATATTAATTGCTTATCTTGTAGTTCCCACATGTATTTTGATTGTATTTTTCAGGCATATTTGGTGGCAGTGATGGTTCTATGTGACAAGATGACATGTCTAGTTCATCACAGTGGCCGCCAGTCATAGTCATACTTTTATGAATGGGAAAAATAATAACTTTGAAAGATATTAATAGAGATGAATGGTGTTTGAAGGATCTAAAAGATGACATTGAGAAGAAGTGTGGAATCAAGGATGCTACAATGACATGGATATGTGCTGATCAAAGTATCCAAGTGGTGAAAACTGATACCGACTTCTTGTATTTATGGGATTACATTAAAACAACAACATTCAGTTAACAAGACCTTTCATGTCTATTTAAAAAATTAAGATTAAGTAATAACCATGCCAAAGCCGGAACCTACTAAGCCGAGATCTTGAATGTAAGTTCATCCAGACCATTGTGTGATTCTTTATCAAAGAAGTATGGTCTTATGGATCAACTTCAACCTGTGTTTGAAAGAGTTCTAAACTAATTGTAGGGGAAGGAGCAGAACTGATGATGATGAACAACTTGAGGAGGTGCATCCTGAAGAAGATATTGAAGTTGCAGGTGACTTTGGTGATGCAACTAAAGAAGCGGTTGAGCTTGACACATAACCAAAGATTGAGATTGTTGAAAAACCAACAATGGTTGAACCATTGGTGAATGGACAAAAAGCTATTCTACCAAGGGACTTTGCTCCATTAGTTGATAGAGATGATGAAGACAAGTACCACCACCATTGTTTGAAGGTATACTTGTAAATATTGACCAAATAGATGTTGAGAATCACTATGACATTGATAATGTTTTTTAGTTTTTTGTATCACAAAAATTTGTTCAAAGATTCTTTAAATTTTTTATCAATCTTCAATTAGACTAATATCACTAGACTATTCTTATAAGAAACTACATTTCAGTAATATGCTGGCAAAGAATCCCTGACATTCGTATTTGAGGTATTTGCTAAGCCTTATCCTCAGTGATAAAATCAATTTCTGAGGCATTGTTGTGGAAGCAATGCCTACAACACATCAACCCATACTTTATTATTAAGCCACAGGGATAGCCACAAACACGGCAAGTGTAGGATCCAAGGCCATAGCTCTTTGGGTGAAGAGATCATGTTGGCTGAAGGAAAACAGTGAAGAGATCACATGAGAATGATGTTGGAGAGGATGTTGCAGGAGAAGTTGAAACAGATGAAAATGACAAACTGTGACTTCAGTGTCGAAAGTAAAGAAATTTCTGAAGATGAAGATGACCCATTAGAAGAAGAAGGGAATGAGTTCATTGCAATTATGTGAGAGTTACTACATGCATGTATGAAGATGAATGGACTATAATGGGTATGCCTCCGCCTATTTCTGAGTTACATGAGAAGATGAAATGGAAAGTATGCAATCATCATCAAGTTTTAGTACAAGTAGATCAAGAATGACAACTTGAAGATTGATTTGAGGTGCACAAATCCTAACTGTACTTGGAGGGTTTATGTGAAAAGAATGCTAAAGAAGAAACAACTATATTGGGGTAATTTCAGCCAACACACATGCAAGGGTGATGAAAGGGAAAGGAATTCAATGGCTATCGCACCTTGGGTTGCTGATGTGGTAGAACCCTTAGTTAGATCTAACAAAAACTTCATGCCTAGTGACATGAAACAATATCTTTCGGATGAGCATGGGGATATCACTTATAAGACTGCTTAAAATGCAAAAAATATATGTAATGAGAAAATCTATGGAGGTTATAGTGATAGTTCCACCAAGATCCCTAAACTTTGTAGAGAAATAATAAAGGACAACCCATGGAGTATAGCTTAATGGTTGAATGATCCTATTGATGACAACTTTACGGGGTTGTGTGTAGCTTCTAAAGAAAACTTGGAAGGTCTTGTGAAGGGATGTAGACATGTAGTAGGTCTAGATGGTTGTTTTCTGAAAGGACAATATGGTGGAGTTATGTTGTCTCGATTTGATTGGATGCAAATAGGGGGTTTTTCTTTATTGTCATCTACATTTCCTAGGGTTGAATAAAAAACTGACTAAACTAATTAAACTGACCAAACCGATCGGTTCGATTGCGGTTTTAAAAAAATTCAAAACCGATATTGTTAGTCTGATTTTTGATTTTTATGTGATTTTAACTACAAAACCGAACCGACCGAATATATATAATAAATAGAACATATTTTATATAAAAATAATATAATATGTTTAAAATAGTCGATCGATTTTATTTCGATTTTATGTCGGTTTCAGTCGATCATTTCGGTTTACAGTTTACCTAAATTAAAATTGTTCGGTTCGATTTTCTTAATGGTTGAATCGGTTTCAGTTTGAAAATTTTTAAACTGACCAAAGTCAGTTCGATATTTTCGGTTAGAGTGAAAAACCGAACCGTTTGTTTGGGAGAAAAACTGAACCGTCGGATCCGTTTTCAACCCTATATTTGCAAGAGTGAAAACTATGATACATGGAACGCATTCCTAACCATTATAGGCCCATAAATTAGAAAACACCCAAACAAGCGTACATTCATTTTCGATAGACAGAAAGTTTGATTAAGGTTGTGTATGAAAATTTCTAGGGTAGTCATTATAGTTACTATTTAGGCACGTACCAAAATTTCAAAAAAGATACATATGGGTCATCACATGGAGTCTAAGTTGGGTTGTTGGAAGTGTTTACAGGGTAGAAGAGTTTGAATTGGAAAATGAAACAAACTGAGACTAACAACCCCAAGGCTAAATAATGGTTGGAAACTGAAACTTTTTATCATTGGGCAAGGTCATATTTTGATACTACATCAAAGTGTAAACACCTCACAGATAACTTTTCGTTGTCATTTAACAAAATGATTCTTGAGTTGAGGGAGATGCTCATAATCAAGATGGTTGAGAGGTTTCAAATGATGGTGATGAGTATGTACTATACAAGAAAAATGGATGCAAAATACATGTAGCAAAAAGGGGTTGTGCCTAGGGTTGAAAGAGCTTTGTTAAGACTTGAAAATAAGTATCATAGATATAAGACCACTGGTTGCAAAACATGAATCGATGGGGGTGTTGTTTGAAATGTGGATCTTGTGAACCACACATGCTCTTGTTGTCAATGGCAAATCACAGGTATGCTGTGTGAACATGCATGTGTTGTTGTTAGTCCAACAAGGGATGATTTTGTGAAGTAAGTTATATTGTTTGTAACTTTCATTTAGTTGCCTTGTTATTTATTTCATGTAGGTATTGTATTCAATTATTTTCAGTTCAAGCCTACAAAGCTGCATATGACTTGCATATACATCAATTGACACTTCAAATTATTGCCCTCAAGTAAAATAATTTTTTATTGTTGTTTTCACATCATTTTTAATACTTCATAACATGCATAGTGGACTTGTATTTTTTTGTTGTCGTAGCCACAAGATGTTGTTAAGCCTCTTCCACTTCATAGGCTTGCCGGGAGACCCGAAAAGAATAGGAGAATGGTAAAGATGAGAGACTTAAGGGATCAAAGCAAAACTCAAAGAGATGTAAGAAATGCATACAATACGGACACAACAAGAGTAGCTTAAAAGGCTTACTTGCACTAATGCTAAGAAGAGGCTAGCTGCCGAAGGACATGGCAATTCAGTTGGCGGTCAAAAATCAATACTACAAGTTCAAATCAGAGGAAGATGACTGAAGAGGGTAGTGATGTAGTGCCATATACCCAATCTCTTAGTGGTGAATGTTTACGATGAGTCAAACTTTGACTCAGTCCTAGGAAAATGGGTAAATGTCAGTTCTTTCCCCTTTTTGGTTTAGATACTGGTATATGTTGGGTAGATGTCCGTATTTTGGGTACAGTTGGTAAAATTGATGTATTTTGGATATATGTTTCAATATTTTGGTCAGTTTGTAATATATACCATGGCATGTCAGTATTTTGAGTAGATGTCGTGGTATATGTTACAAGCCATGGTTTCGAACAGTTGGTCAAGTTGATGTATTTTGGGTGTAGGTTTTGGTGTTTTGATGTATAGTTGGTGATATATACCATGAAATTTCGATATCTTGGGTAGATAGCATGGTATTTGTATTTAGGGACCTTTGGTATTGCTTGTTAATACAAATTTGGACATGTTGATGATGTTAAGCTTCTTATTTGTTTGAGTTCTTTGATTATTTCTTAAAGTTGATAGGACCACTGCTGGAAGCAGCCATTGATGTGTTTGGTTGCAGCCATTTGTGTTGTTTTGTTGCAGCCAAGGATTGCGGTTTCATTTTTCGAATTAATTTTTGTCTCCTAATTTTTTTTAAAATTTGAGAAATATTTTGATGTAAAGAAAAAAACGTAAAAATTTCGAGGATACATGAAATATATAATGAATTTCAATGACATGAAATATGTGAAAAAATAATGTACACATCAATAAATCTATTGAACACATTAAATGAAGCCTAAATACCTATAATTAAAAAATCAATAGGTAGTTTCAGAAGTTAATATTTAAGCAGATGTGATAATTATAAAATTGTGGGTAGTTTTAAAAATCAATATATAATATATAATTATAAGAAATGATAATTAGAAAACCCCGAATTCTACAAAAATAAAACCCTCAAATTTTTAGTAGTTCGTTTTGTATTTTTACAAAAATAAACAAAATTTACGTAAAAACCCTAAAAAAATTTCAAATTTGTAAATTTTCTCTTTTTTTTCGTAATTTCAAAAAAAACGAAATTTTGTGAAACGCAATCCTTCATTGCAGTTGTTCGTGTGGTTTTGCCATCTATGTTATTTTGCTGCAGTCATTTATTATGATTGATGCTATTTATGTTGGACTTATAGTTGGTGATATTAAATGAAACTATAGAACTTCAATACATAGAAAACCCGACAACCTCGCTCCATCAAAATAACATGATTTACTATTACATCCATTCCATTGGACCTCCAATTCCCACTACCCACGCTTATTATTGAACTCATCACAAAAGTCATTCAATTCCATTTCCATTTTAAAATTGGCATTTTCTTAGGTGGTTTCACATTCATATTTTGTGTGAGTGGAGTCATATGTACAATTGCAGTTGGTATCGGAATTTCCTTCACTACTTTAAAAGTCTTATAACCACTGGAAGCTACCACAATTATTGCACACCATGAACCTCTTACCCAGACTCCATGATCATTGTGATTTCAAGAGTTGCCTTCGTGTTGAGCATCCCAATGACCATCTAAATTACAATGAAAACATACTTTTGAGCTGCCACTTGAAGAAGAGGCTCCTCCAACCTTCACAGACTTTCCTTTAGGATCAATGTTATCTTCTTCAACTTTTGCCTCAACCTCTTTCATAGCATCTTCCAACTACTTAAACTTGCCACAAGTTGAAAATTAACGTTGAAGGTACTTCTTCCCTAATATTAGGTGGTTAAAATCATCAATTCAGAGCAACGATTTGGGTCACACACTGTTTACCCATAGCGGCAAGTAGAAGTGTGCCTTTCTAGGTCACTCCTGACAACCATCCTAGCCATTCAGAAATAATGTAAGTCCACTCAACAAATTTTACCATTTGATACCCATAGTATTCTAGCAATAAATGTTTGGTACCCATCTTCTCCAACAAGATAAGCATGCAATACTAAGATGAATACAAATTTTATGACAAGGAAAAAAATGACTTTACTCACCTCTCTAGCTACACCATTTTGTCCACCAACCATAATTTACGATTTATGATAGCAACAAACACAAGTAACAGTTGCAACAAGATCTTTGTCACCTTCGAAGAACCCTATTCGCAATCGATTATTGTTGAAGCAGCGGTTCTCCCTCTCTCCCACCGTCAATCACCATCAGTGGCTCTCCATTTCCCCCTCAAATTGCTCTCACAGTCGAAGAAGGAATCACATTGATTTGTTTCTTCAAGGGGTGATATACTACTCACACGAGGGTATTTTTGAAATTTTGAATGTCGGGATGTTTTTGGCTAGTCAAATCCTAAACATCAAACAAGACTCGAAAGAGGGTCTGCCTAAATTTCAAGAGTAAATGGCACCCAAGGAAAAATACACAAATTAGTGGGGCCAATAGGTAAATAACCTAAAAAAGAAAGTCCTATCCAACAAATAAATAAACAACCCTCCTTCGAGTGTAGGGTTGTTTTCTTATTAGAAGAAGATTACTTGAAGGGGTGGCTGTACCCAAGTTAGGGGATACAGAAATGATGATTTTGGAGAAAACCCACACAAAGGTAGGCTTCCAAGTATAGAGGATTTGTCTTGGAAGAGTACATTGAGGGGAAGATGGAATGAAAATCCAGGGAGAGCCAATGGCATGACAACTCAACGGTTAGAGCTTGGCGGATGGTATCACTAGGTCATGGGTTCAAACCCAGCTTGCGCATCTTTAAGGGTTATGGGATCCTATAAAAACCTTGCTTGCCTTTCAAAAAAAAAAATTTCAGGGAGAAAATAGGGTTTAACTATTGCCTAATTGTTCCAATAGTAGCTGATGAGTTACTAACCATTGCTTAAGGGTCAACAATCAAAAGTTTTTTTTAAATTAAGTGTTCGAAATTCCATTGCACTCTTTATAAAAAAATATAAATAAATAAATAGTAAACAACACATTGCATAAATCAACACCAATAGCTTAAAAACGAATCATGATAACAAACTGACATTTCCAAATCTTTCCAAATAGAGTATAGAAAAATCCAGAAATTTTGCAATTGAGAATCATAAACAATTAATTAATAAAATACTCTAAACAATTTTGACACCAAAATCCTAGATTTAGGTAATCCCTCAACCTTAACTATGAATGTGTGTTTTTTTGTCTGGGCTGCAAGGCACGCATTAACGCCTAAACAGCCTATCCGAAGAATCAAAGCAATTTGGATGATCTTTTGTTGCTATAGAAGCAAAACTTGGTTATGTAAGGCTATAAAAATAAAATAAAATTTAAAATTTCTAATTTCCTTATTTCAAATTATCAATTTATATTTCTCTTCAAAAAACCCAACAACAATAACAACATAGGCAATTCTAGGCAAGGAATAAGAATTCGCAAAATCTTGCAAATTTTTGCGAAAACTTCGATTTTTGAAATTACGAAATGAAAAAGGATGAAAGAAATAATTACATTTTTTCGAGGGTTTTTTTGAAGTATTTTGGGATTTCTCGTAATTGATTTTTTTTCTAATTATTTATTGATTTTTGAAACCCCCTTCATTTTTTAATTATCTTTTCTTCTACTTATATATTGATTTTCTAATTATATATTGATTTCATGTTTGTTTTATTTCTTGATATTTAGACTTCATTTAATGTGTTTAATAGATTTATTTAATTACATCATATTTTTTCATATATTTCATACACCCTTGAAATTCATTATATATATTTCATGTATCTTCGAAATTTTTACGTTTTTTCTTTACACTGATATCTTTCTCGAAATATTTCTTAAAATCAGGATATCGAAATTAACTCGAAAAACAAAATCACAATCCTTGCTTCTAGGTTACCACCATTGACTGCCCTCGCCTTTGTGAATGCATGGCTACTAAGGACTGTAAAAAGGTTGGGATCACTATTTAACCCAAAACCATCATTGTTAATGCGAATGTAATGATTCCCTGAACTTGTAAGATTGGTTGTAGATTGAACAAGTAGATCGATCCTACTACAATGAGACAACTATTCAGACGACTTAGGTGTGTCTGTGTGTAGATGAGTGTTTAGGACAAATGGATGAAATAGGCTTTAAACATATACAAGAATCCTTGCCATACTTACAAATTCAACAAAGACGAGCGCCTTCATTCTCAACTATCTCGAAATGTACCCCTTATAGAACTTGCTAAGATGTTAGACTCATAAAATCCCTTACAAAGAGGTGGGTATGTTGTAAACGTTGATGGGTCATCATCGAACGGGAAAATTGAGGGGGGAGAGATCACTAGGAATGATAAGGAAGACTATGTACTGACCAATACCTTGAAGATGGTTCGAGCAACAACCTTGGCACTCCTAAAGGGAGTGAGATTGTGTAGAAGTTGGGGATTGCTAGGTACGTCATTCATATTTCACACTGGTCAGATGGTTTCGTGCCAAATTTAGCATACCTTGGTTCCTGCAAAAAGCCGAGATTCGGGTATGATTAGAGACATAGAGGTGGTCATTTTTTCATTGTGGGATCTAAGCAATGTTTTAAAAGCATTTTTTAGTATTGAAGCAATCATGCTTGTTTTTTTAGTGCAAAGCGGTGCACCGATGTGTACAAGGCTTAACG